>JAYGGG010000499.1:0-118409 GCA_036346245.1 Bonia amplexicaulis
GGGTTTATTTTGTATTTTTGGGTATGGATGAATAGTAATACAATGGCTACTGCTCATTATTGGGTTTGATATTGTTCATATCGAGTTTACTGTTCATACCAGATTCGACTTTGTTGCAGTGCAGCACAGAGAATGGCCGGCCCGATTTGATTTTAAGTCGTGGGCTTCTACTGTTTTGGCCCAACCCGACTTCATAGTGTTGTCTCTAACCTTCAACTAGGCACTGTAGCGTCAAAATAGGGCAAACTCGCGGCTGCTATTCCCATGGCTACGGTGACCTCTGACGAAAACTGGTGGTATGGATGGGTTCAAGGGACTAAGGGAAATCCATTTGGGGGCTTAGGCATGGTCGAAAACCATAGAGTGGCCGACGGCAAGTTGGGGAGCTCTCAACGGTTGGTCATGGCATCTAAGTTACGGTGGTGATAATCAGTGAAATTGATAGTAGTTTAACCATCTTGGGTGTCATGGTGCTCAGGTGGCGGCTATCTGGGCAAGGGACGGGTGAGTTGAGCTGTCCACAGTGAGGTCCTCCAGTCGGGCGGTGACGCTAGTCGTCGGCACAGTAAGGGGCTTGGCGCCTATAGCGATGCTTCGGTAAGGTTACTAAAGGCATGGGGAAGCTACGGACCAAAGTAATCGAAAAGAAATAGACCGAATAAGTAGAATTGAATTCAAGACTTACTTTGGGTGTTTTGGCGATCGTCGATGAGACCTCGGTCGTCGAGTCAATTGGGTGTGGCTAGGGTTTACCGGACGTCAATGCGATTCATAGGAGGGGCTTTGAGTCTTTTATAGCCGAGCTATGGTGGTTGGCTCCAGGGGAGGCTCCGACGAGGGGGTGGCATATAGTAGGGTCGAGAAGGCATGGAAGAGCTCAGGAGAGACAGGAGAGAGGTCGGCATGGTGAGTGATCTCTCGTGCAGTGTGCTTCTCGAGCGACGTAAAGTGGTGGTCAATTTTGACAAGTTGACTGTGAGACAGGGGAGGAAGGCGGCGGTGAATTCTATCCTGGCTGCTTTTGCCCGAGGACAGAGTGCAATTAAAGGTTATCGGGGGTGCGATAGATGATACATACGACGGTTGACATGATTGATAGAGGCGTGGCAGCGGGGATGGGTCTAGGCGATTAGAGAACGCGGCTAGGAGGTCGGCCGTGAGATGAAAAATCGGCGGCGGTGGTGATTTTATCAAGAGCTGTCCAGGGGATTGTCGGAGACATTAATGACCACACCAGTTGCAAGCGAGGTACGGAGGGGAGTGTTGACCGGACGGTGGTTTACGCAAACGGATAGGAAGGACGATATGACCAGGAGAGGGGGCATAGATGGATGGGGAAAGTAGCAAATTGGCTAACGATTCATTGGAAACCAAAATTCAACGAAATACAGTTTGTTTCTGAAATCGGGGTTGTTTCACACGTGCCTCGGATGAGCATCACTCATGAATCGTAAGCGCTTACTTACATATATTCTTTTCCGAAGGTAATGGTAGCGCGTAGGGTTAATTTCTGATGTATTCCTGAAGTGTATACATAACAAAGCATAAAAAAAGAAATATTTGATCATTTGCCCTATCTTTCATGTGCACTTGATAAAATACCCTGTGATGTCTTACTTACATATAGGTCTAGGGTCCGTATGTAGGTAACATATCGCAGGGCATTTTATCAAACATAATGTAAGATAGGACAAATGATCAACACGGTGTCTAAATATAACTTTAACAACTAGTTTTTATTATAATATATTAATAAAATCTAATAAAATTATGATGTGATTTGAGATAAACCTACGTATATTAGTTTTATACGTACAATCTAAATATTTATCAAAATATTATTAAGTTTATAGAAAGTTTAACTGCACCTGTCTCATCTTATGCGACCGGTGGGAGTCCTCACTGTGTAGCAGTACAAACTTGCAGGTACGTACGTACTCGGATGTTCAGCCAGTCGGTTTAACTGCAGTCACTTTTCAATTATTTATTAGCTTAGTGGAGTTATTAGGATTTTTAAGACGAACTTGTTCTAAGAAGTTAATTGCTCTCACAGCACAGCGACATCAAGATTCAAGAGCCCACATGCATGTGCCCTGCGCCCATTCCCACGCGCAAGCCGAGCATCCCATCTTGACGGACTCCGCTCGCGCGGCCGGGCAACGCCGGAGCACCGGCCCTAATCGTAATCTCCGCTCTCTGCAAAGCTGTACACGCACGGCAGACGGCGTGGGCGCGCGTCCCCGCTGATCGCTACGCATGACGAGCGCACGGCGGTGAATTGGTCCGCGCTGCACCCGCACGCTCGCGGACCGGCAGGGGGGCAACTCAAGCCGCACCACACGGCCGAATTATTCACCGCTCGCCCAGTGCACATGGCGCAGCCGTGTCCGCGGCGGCACCGAGCCTCCCCGCGCGCAGTGGCCTCGCCGCACGGCTGCCACATTGAGACCGGCCGATCGATCGAGCAGGCCATCAAGGTACCTGAGGCCAACTTGTTCCTCTGGGATGTTAAGAACAGAGAATTTCTTTCATGGCGGGGTTTCAGGGACGGATCCATCTCCTGGCTACCGTGGGCGGCTGCCGGGCTCTCCGGCGATAAGCCATAGAGTTGCAGTGTAGCCCCGCCGCCGCAGACACCATACAAACTGAGCTTTCCCAGGCAAGTCTCATACTAGGCGTCAAGTCATTGGCTGATGGGTCACTGGCTTGCTACTTCTCATAATCTCATTGGCCAAAGCCCGCGGCAGCTCAATACTCCTCACTCCTCCTAGCTCAACCCGTCCCCACCCCTCCTCACGCCCTAACGCGCATGGTGCCGTCGACTCGATTGATCGATCGATCCCAATTCCCAGTCTTCACTCTGAAATCCTACGACTACGATTCTCGGCCAGGGCGCGGCGGGATTCTCGGAGCGCCGCACCGGAGCAGCAGCCGGCAGCCGGTGGGCCAACGGGCTGCGGGCGACAAGGGCAAGGCCGCAGCCGCAAGGGCCAAGGGGTGCAAAGGCGGTAGCCGGAATTGAGCAAGGCGCAGTTGCGCACGGGCCAGCGGGCACGCCGTGGCGCTGCGCACAGCAAACGACCAAGCCGGAAGCCGCCCAGGGCGAAGGGTATGGCTCCGCCCTGCTTCATGATAAGTGATATTGTCTGGCCTAACAATCCATTTCGTAATTCCTTGTTAGTCTTTTCAGCCCATTGGCGCATTGATTGGGGTCTAACCTCTAAAGTCTACACCAACCTAATTTTATGACCAAATTACGATCTATTTCTACCCTCTGTAACGCTGTTCCAATAAAAGAGTGTGCTCTATTCATTTCTCTCTCTTGGAAAAAAAAACTACTGTAATGTAAGCACCAAGTAGCAACCAGAATGTAGATTGACAGACTCTACATAGAGTACAAATGCAAAGAACTTTTTTCTAAGAAAACACATGCTGTTTCTTTCAAGTGTTCAATTTGAATATATTTTATGTTATATGATGTACATTTTTATTTTTTAGAGTCTCTTTTGTGTTTGTAATTGTACTATTGTTAGTGAGTCGTCGCAGCTTTGATAGTGTTCTAGAGAGGTACTTGCTATCTATCTTTGTTTTTCATCTACCGACATTCTTTTAGTTCAAAACCATTACGGTTCTTAGCTTTGTTTAGTTCAAAACCACTACTTGTGTCATATATATATATATATATATATATATATATATATATATATATATATATATATATATATATATATATATATATATATGGGTTTGTTCGTGCTTATTGGCTATAGGTAAGATTGCCAACACTCTCAAAATTTTCTGGCTCCGTTGCAGGGTTCAACTTATATGCAAAAGAGTATGCAGGAAAAAAAAAGAGTATTCAAACATATATCCAGATCAGAACCTATCTAGCTTAACATTAAGATCACAAAGTCTATTTTTAAAATCCAAAAGATTTATGGCTGTGTTCGATTTATATTATCGTTTAATACGTGTCTGATTACAATTTGGTACAGCTTTATCGGGCAATTGTGTCAGTAGGATTGGTTGACTGTTTCCACTGACGGTGCAACAATATAATTCGGCAATCTTTCTTTGTTAGCTATGTTCCTGTGAGAAACGATTTAGAATTCGATCTTCACTGTGGCTACACAAATCATCTGCAATGAAATATCATTCTGTGGTCTTAAATCTTCCGATTTCAATGTCCATAAACTAGTGTGCTCGTGTGTTGAGAAATGAGCGACTTTTTTTATCAGCAAGTTACTGGTAGATACGTAATTCTCTCAAGGGCCAAGTTCAGGATTAGGGGTGAAAAGTACATACCTATTATCTGTATTATTCGGTTATTATATTTGATAGAACATAAATATGATATAAATTTTTTTCATCCGATTAACAATTTTTATCCTATTCGTATTCGTACTCGAATTCATATAAAAAAATATTGATGCGAATATGGTATGGACTTTTACCATTCGAAGTATTTTATCCGGACTATCCGTATCCGCATTCGTATTCGACGAAGCAATATACATATTTTATTACAATACAACTAATTAGTTGGATAATTTTTTAATTGGATGTGAATTTATGTTTCTTTAAGTGATGTAAATAAGTTAGAATGATTAAACATGATTGTATGAGGATAAAATGTCATTAATATCTTCATACTATATAAGCTATGAGGATATCTAGATCTGATCGAATTGTGTAGATATTCAATTCAAATTCGTATTCATTACATATTCAATTCGTATTCATATTCGACAATATTCGGGTTCATATTCATATTTGTTTATAAAATACAAATACGAGTGTGGAAAAGGCACTATTCAATTCTATTTGATCCGTTTTCACCCTTAATCAAGATTTAGAACGTACACACCCGTCACCGTAGAAATCCGTTTGATTAAACAAGCCAATCATTTTACCAACTGTGGAGGGATGATCAACCAGTGACATGATAAGTTTCTTTTAGTCATCTTCTTATCACTGATGCTAAACAGGTTATCAAAACCGGTTTTGAATTTTGACGCACTACTACAAAAGAGGCTAAACTGGACGGCTACATCACAGATGGTTCATACCGAAACCGTCTGTGATATTTTCACAGACGGTTTATAATAGAAACCGCTCGTGAAAATCTAGACAACACGACGGTTCGCTTTAAGAACCGTCTATCAATTTCACGACGGTTTGTAAAACGAACCGTCTGTGATAAGCGAGACAACAGAGACGGTTTGTTTTAAGAACCGTCTGTGAAATTTCACAGACGGTTCTTAAAACGAACCGTCTGTGATAATCGGATAACATGCATCGTTAATTTTAATAACCGCTCGTGGTAATCGATCGATAACCAATAATTGGTGTATACCCGATTTCGATCTCACCCGTCCATTCTCTCCAGATCGAATGACAGGCACCATTCCTCCCACCGCCGCCCTTATTAATAACTCTCCATCTACATTTCCACCGGTACTAGTCACGGTGAGTTCATCCACTAGCATCTCCTCCGCCGTGAGCTAGCGCCTCCGTCAAGACACGGCGGTCATTGGACAACACACTCTTGCCGCCGTAAGTGTCGTAAGTGTGTCTTTTTCACCGCACCGCCGTGCCATGAAGGGTTCGTTAGCTTGTTATATCCTGTAACAAAAATTTGCTTCTCCTCCGCCGTGAGCTAGCGCCTCCGTCGCGGCACGGCGGGTCATTGGACAACACACTCTTGCCGCCGTAAGTGTCGTAAGTGTGTCTTTTCGGCCGCACCGCCGTGTCATGAAGGGTTCGTTAGCTTGTTATCCTGTCATAGATCTGAATGTGTATTGTTGTGTTTCCGTGTGCATTTGCTTGTTTTCAAAGGGCATGTAACAAAAAAATTTGGACACCGTCTGTGTAGGCGGCGTCGGAGAAGATGAGTATCACAGATGGTTTTTACTGATGAACCGTCTGTGATATTAAAGTATCACGAGGCGGTGCAGATTAACAAACCGTCTCGTGATAATCTGGAATTATCACAGACGGTTTTTTATTACAAACCGTCTGTCATAGTAACAACCAATCAAATTCGTACAGAGACAGTGGATCACAAATAAAAGGCAAATTTATTAATTTCAATTCGATGCAAATTTATTACAAAAGTCGCAGAGATAAAGAGATTGCCAGATTCTAATCTTCTCGGCTTCGTACGCTTCTTCTTCGCCTTTGGGACTTGGAGGAGCGCCCGCTGAGTTCTCGAACGCCGTTAAGATTGTCCTTGTCCTCAGCACTTCCTCCTCCAGCATTGGCAAATGATCATTAGCGTACGTCATAAGCTCGTAGAGGATAACATGATAAGATTCCTCAGAATCTGCCGTTTCGCTTGGCGGCAATGCTATCCATCAATCTCTCCATTGCCACAAATGCTTCCTCCGCTTTGTGCACATTGTAGAGAAGAACGAGGTTAAGCGCGGTTTCCCTTTCCTGAGCGGCAAGAACGTACCTCCGTCGACGGCGGATGATGAGGTCCAGCTGACGGATGGAAGCGAGTCGAGGGAGGAGAGCAGGGCGTGAGCGGAGGAGCTGCTCTAGACGTGGATTATTGGCCGCCTGTGTCAGATTACGACCGAACAACTCGTAATGGATAGATGAGAGGAAGGAGATGAGCAGCAGAATACTAGAATCCATATTAACAATGTAGCTAGTAAGAACAGTACGTAGGAGATGTACGTGATCACAAGAACAGCTAGCACAGATGAGAGTGTACGTATGTAGAAGACCACGCGCGCATATTTAACCTTCAAAGATGACGGTTCAGTATACCAAAGAGACGCTTCAGATAACGAAGGAGATACGTTACGAAACACAAGAGATACGTTCGACTTTTCATTATAACATCGGTTATCGCAGACGGTTTTAATAAACAACCGCTCGTGTTGTCAAAGTCGCAGACGGTTTTAATAAACAACCGTCGTGTTGTCAAAGTCGCAGCGGTTTTCAATAAACAACCGTCGTGAAAAGTCGGTTATCGCAGCGGTTTTGAATAAACAACGCGCTCGTGAAAAGTCGGTTATCACAGACGGTTGTTTATTAAGAACCGTCTGAGATAAATAGCTTTTCAAAGACGGGTTTTAATATAAAACCGTCTGTGAATTATCACAGACGGTTTGCAATAAAAACCCGTCGGTGATAATGCCACAAAGCATTTAATGCGCTGCTCAGGCCGCCTCGTCTTCATTTCGATCCGGATCGTAGCCACTGCGTACTCTTTCGCCACGCGAGCCTAAGCGATTTCAGCCGATTAATTTGGTGGGAAGAGAAAGAGATTGAGCTTTGAAGATTCATCCATACTTTTCCTGGTAGCTCTAGATATGGTTAGTAAGAAAATTTGTTTTTTCTCTAATTGCATTACAATTTAGATCTAAGTAATTGGTGAGTGTTATTGAAAATGCTTAATTTGCAAAATTATTGGTTATATAAGAGCTGTTGTGTTTATAATATGAATTGAGCCGTGTGAGTGAAGATAATACATGTGGCCGGTATATATATTTAGTAATAATTAGTTAATCTAATTTTTAATACTGAGTTGTTATATATGTACGTAACGTAGGACCGAAGCTGGATGTATGCCGCGAGCCGTGTGAGTGAAGAGTATATTAATGGCGTGTCTGCTTTTACAAGAGCCGAGGAGGATATGTTGAATAAGGGGTGGAATATATGTATCGTCCGCATACCGATTGCGAGAATTTAAAGATGTTTAAGAACCGAGGGCAAATTGAAGCGCACTTGATTCGGAGGGGTTTCAAAAGGGTTATACGTGTTGGACCGTCATGGCGAAGTGAATGATCATATACCACGGATGACATCGCCAGTGAAGTGAATGATATGCCGCCGGATGACATCGCCGGTGAAGTGAATGACATGCCGCCGGATGATGATACTGATAGGTTGCACGATGATAATCTGGATCAGATGCTTCGCGATGTAGAAGAGAACTATGATCAGAGAGAGTATGTTAAATTCGGGCTTGATGGAGGACTCTGAGAAACCTTTGTTCATGTCTGTGCAAGTACACGAGGTTGTCAGCCGTGCTTGAACTGTTGAAATTGAAGGCAAGCAACGGTTGGTCCGACAAGAGTTTCACGGCGCAGCTAGGTCTTTTAGCGCACATGCTTCCGAGGAAATGAGCTGCCTAAAACCACGTATAAAGCCAAGAAGGTTCTTTGTCCGTTGGGAATGGAAGTAGAAAGAATACATGCATGTCCGAACGACTGTATCTTATACCGTAAAGAGTTTGCAAACATGCATGTATGTCTAGTGTGCAACGATGCCGATACAAACGTAACAATCAATCGATGACGCGAGGAACAGAGGCGAAGAAAGGACATCCGCTAAGGTGGCATGGTATTTTCCTATAATTCCCCGTTTGAAAAGGTTTTTTGCAAATCCAAAGGAGGCAAAACTGCTGCGTTGGCACTCGGAGAAGCGCAAGAAGGATGGAATGCTAAGACACATTGCTGATTCCGTCCAGTGGAGAAACCTCGATAGGAGTTTCGCAGACTTTGGTGCAGAACCAAGGAATATAAGGTTTGGACTGAGTACAGATGGAATGAATCCTTTGAGTAGCATGGCAGCCGACATAGCACATGGCCCGTGACTCTCTGCATCTATAACCTTCCTCCTTGGTTGTGTATGAAGCGAAGTATATTTTTTGTCGATACTTATCCAAGGGCCAAAGCAACCTGTGGAATGATATCGATGTGTACCTAGCACCGTTGGTAGAAGATCTAAAAGTCTTGTGGAACGAAGGGTGCAGGTATGGGATGCATACAAACGAGAGAATTTCACTTTGCGCTCCTTATTGTTCTGCACCATAAACGATTATCCTGCCCTTGCTAACCTATCGGGCCAGAGTACAAAAGGTGCCAAAGCTTGTACCCTTGTTTAGATGATACCGAGAGTGTGTGGTCGAGACACTCACGCAAAACGGTCTACATGCGTCACCGCCGGTTCCTTCGGAGGGCTCACCCATACCGCAAGATGAAGAAACAATTTGACGGAGAGAAGAAAGACGGTTCAGCTCCAAGGCATTTAAGGGGACACGAGGTTTATGATATGGTTAAGGATTTAGATGTTGTCCTCGGAAAGGGACGTAAAATGAGGGCTCATGAGAAGAACACCTGGAAGAAGAGATCAATATTTTGGGACTTACCTTATTGGAAGTACCTAGATGTTCGACACTGCATCGACGTCATGCACGTAGAAAAGAATGTATGTGACAGCTTGATTGGTCTCTTACTGAACATTCGTGACAAAACAAAGGACGGCGTCAACGCACGACTTGACTTGGCTGATATGGACCGTCTGTGATATTTAAACATCACAGACGGTTGTTCGACGACCGTCTGTGATAACCTTCGATTATCACTGACCTATAAATTCAGACGGTTCACAAAACCGTCTGTGATGACATTTTTGAACCGTCTGTGATGACCTTTTCTGTAGTAGTGACGGGGTCAGATAGGACTGGTAGCACTGATTTTCAAAAAATATTGGTAGCTTTTGGGCCAAAAATTTAAGATAAAAATTTAAAATTTGAAAAAACATGGCTCAAAATCAGACTAAAATCAGAGGAATATCGAAGTAAATCGGATAATCTCAGAGTAACTTGGAGTAAAATGAAATATTTAAGACTGATTTATATTCTAACTTAATGCCCGTGAAGACCGATTTTCGTAACCACGGTGCTAACAAGCAAAAATGATGCACAAAGGAACAAAACCTGAATGCCTTTTGACCACCATCATTTCGACTAATAACTGGTTACCACCTACGTAGTTATATATTATTTCTCGACGCTTCTCCTTGATACTCTTGTAATGTTATTAATAACACTCGAGTATATTTCATACTTGTGGTAGGGCAATAATCCTGTTTTTACCACATTATTACTGTTAGACCATATGGTTTGATTTAGGATATTTTAGTGATGAATAATTGACAATGGTAATTTTGTGACGAATAATTGATAATATTGTTTACTGTTACTTGAGATATGTGGCGTGTGTATGGACTGATGTTAGTCAAGTTGGAACGAACTTGTGCCGAAAAATGTTCTTTGGTCCTTGCATAAGCAGATTGAGCATAAAGACGATCATGGTCAGTGATAAAGTGAACGAGACTAAGATGGGAGATCCGAGGTTCAAACGGTCAAGGAGATCACGAGATAGTTGAGATCATGCTTGGGGTGCATGGAGATCAGATATGGATGATACGTGTTGGAGATACGGAGGTGCGGTTCGGAGACTACGACACATGGTGGATGATGCGTGGAGAAGCTACGGGAGGTGCGGTCCTAGAGGCTTCGACACGTGACGAGTTGAAAGATAGAATTTTGGAAAATCCATGTTAGGAATAGTTTCGGGTCCCTTTGCTGTTGGAATTGTATTAGAACTTATGGGTTTAGGCTCAGCCCAAGTTTTAGGCCCTAGATTATAAATAGAAATAGGGTTAGGGGTTAACCCGGTGGCTTTTAGAGATGTTAAATTTGTGCTAGGGTTTAAGAGTTTCAAAAGAGCACTTTATAGCACTATGATTTAGAAATAAAGTTGAGATCCGGAGAAAAAAAGTTAGCGGCGTCTCTCTACATCCTCTGTTGGCGTGCCATCATGGTCTCGTGCACGTCTGCATGAGATTTTCTCACGGCGACAGCAGCAAAGCAGACTCGCACACGCGATATGGCCATAGCCTGATCGTGTGCAAGAGCATTGTCGTTCCTTTTCTCATTCCGAGTGCTATGAGAGAAGCTGAATCGGCAAGCAAACCAGCGTCCACCAGCAATTTCTCGCGTGACGTGGCTCCCTCCGTTGTCGTGCATCTTCCGAACGAAGAAAGGATCATGTGATTAATTTACACGACGTGTGGATCAAGGCGAGAAGAGGTGATCTCATTGTGCTTCGGTTGGTCTAGTGTGACGACAACTCAGTAGCATCACAAGTCCTCACGTGGCACCATGGTCTTCTCTCGGCCAGCTCATTGCGTTAGAGCAAAAAGGTAACAAGTTAACTTGTGCATGGTCTCACGTAGTGACGGATCCAGAAAAAAATTTAGGTAGAGCGAAATCTAATAACGGATCTAGGAAAAAAACTAGGTATACTAAAGTTGAAAGCGTGAAATAAACAGTAGTACCCAAAAGCAAAACAATCCATGATCAAACTATATTGCAATCACACTAATAAAGGTATATGATACGAAATAGAAATAACAACTACAATTCGCATGTTAACATACATAGATAACTGAAGGATAATGAAAAATACCTCACTAATGAAGCTTAATCCATAATTGTAGATAAGCTGTAAAACAAACAACATATCAATTGTGAAAGATAGATAAATCAGTAGTGTCACAATTCGATAATAGAATATAAAAGATGCAATATAAAAGAAGACAAAAAATATACCAGTAAACAACTAAGTACGTCTAGGAGAACGAGGCATTTTCATTCTTCGAGTTTTCATGTCTTGAAATCGTTTCTTGATTTTTTTCACGATCAAGTCCTTTGAATATCTCTCACTCGATATAGCACATCATCAAATCATTAAGCCAATCATCGGACATCTTATTACGCAAATTGGTCTTGATAATATTCATAGTCGAGAAGGCTCTTTCAACCGATGATGTCGCCACCGGTAGTAGCAATGCTAACTCGATGAGGCGGTAGACCAATGGAAATGCAATATGCCTTTCAGTTTCAACCAACTTCACAGCCAGACTTCCAAGATCATGACAAGTAACAAAATCATCAATTCTTCACACATGAAGAATGAAGGTTTCAAGTTGATCCTTGATAGCCGTACGGTCAGAAATAGAGAAATCTTCATCATAGATATCCGCAAGTCAAGCAATATTATCCACATTGAACTTTGAAAAGGAGTATCTTGGACCAAGACAAGAAAAACATACAAGTAACTCCGAAGATACCTCATTGAAGCGATGATCCATCTCAGTGGTAATAGCATCAATAGCAGCAAAGAAAGTATCAACACGATAATGATGGTCTTGAGTGACTGTGATCCCACCCCTCCTTGATCGGCCCTATCTAGGAATCGCTTCATCCATATTTGGCACTGGAATCTTATTTTCATCACAAAATTTTTTAACTTATGTAAATAGTGGCTCCCAACCATGGTTTCTCAGGTTGGTCAACCGTGTTTTAACATCAACAAGCAATGACATGGCCAGAACAATATTTTGATCCTTCCTTTGCAATACAAGAGATAATTCATTTGTAATGCGCAGCACTTTCAACATCATCTTTAATATGAACACAAAATTAAAAGTCTCCATTATATGTAACAAACCTGCTGCCTTAGATGGATTATGCCCATCTTTGTGCATAATGCCTAGCACATATGTTACTGCATCCCACATGGTCTCAATACGGATTAAAGTTGCATAATGAGAACCCCATCTAGTGTCTCCAGGTCTTGCCAAGCTAGTTTCTTGATGCTTACCTCTTCCTGAAAAAATCTCACCACTCTCCAACTTACCTAAAATATTTTGACGATGCTTGTCTAGCAATACATCCTTCCACTTGCAAGATGCACTAGTAGTGGTCACAATCAAAGTGACATACTCAAAGAAATCATTAATAGATGAACAACAACTTGTGACAGCAACCACTACCAACTGTAACTGATGAGCAAAACAATGAACATAAAAAGCATATGGGTTCTCATCACGAATCAATTTTGAAGGCCGTTGAATTCACCCTCATATTTGAAGCTCCGGGTGGTCTGTGCTTCCACCGGGCGGCGGCGCTGGGGTGGTCTGCGGGGGTTGTGCTTCCATGGCGGCACTGGGTCCGGCCGGCGAGGGAGCTCAGGCGGCCGCCTGTGCTTGCTCAAGAGCAGGTCCGCCCCTGGCCTCACATGAAGAACTCACGGCGTCATCACCAATTGCTATCTAGTTATGGTAGGGCAGCACATGAATCAACAACTAGCACAAACCTGGTTTAGAGTGAAAAATATCATCCTACATTTTATTATTCTGCTGCAGTACTCTATAGTATTTGCTACAGTTACCTAAGAAAAAATATTTTCTTGCTGTTTTGTTTTATGCGATTTTGACGAAAAAGCTTCCGCTAGGCGTTGCAATCATTCACCTCCCCTCTAATTGCCATCGATGATCCTACAAGTGGTATCAGAGTATGTTCCAATGGCATCAAATTGGGATCATTTTTCAGGTTCGCCATCATTTTTTTTATAGATCATATTATCTCTATTGGAAAACACGCATGCATGTATTCTACAAGCACACGATAATGCTATTTGGCAAAAAGTTAAAAATTTATATATAGTGCCTCCTGTTGTTTTTGTTGAAAATTTTGCTGATGTTGAAGTTAATGCCAAGGCTAGAAATATTTTGTTGCAAGGTTTAAGTAGAAACGAGTTTGTCAGAATTGTTCATATTAAATTTGCAAATAAAATTTGGACTACTCAAGCTGATTATCATGAAGGTTCTAAGTCTATTAAAGGTGTTCGCCAGAACCATTTTAAAAGGGAGTATTCTAAATTTGAGATGAAATCAGGTGAATTATTATATGCACTTTTTGATCGGTTCAATAAAATTGTGAGTGATTTGCAATGTATTGATGTCATATATTTTGATTCTGACATGCTCATCAAATTTTGAATGCTTTGGATATGTCTATTTGGAATGTGTTGATCACTACTATTAATCATTCTATTAATATGTAGACACTCACTTTGAATGATCTTTATTCCAAGATGAAAATACATTAGATTGATATTTTGGTCAGAATAAACAAGATAAATTCTTTGGACTTAGTGACTAACCAAGCTGACAGTTCTTCTATTGTTTCTTTGTCTGCATTGTGCTTTATTTTAGATAAACAATTAGAGAAGATTCCAGAAAAGCAGCTTGTACTTCTCTCCAACAAGTTAACCAAGGCAATTAATAATATCATATTAAGGCGGAGAGGAGGTTTAATTAGATGTTATGAGCGTGGTGAGCTTAATCACATCAAGATTTGTTGCCCCAAACTGAGGAACAAGGAGGTTAAGGATGACAAGGTACCAATTCGTCGCTCTCAATTCAAGATTAACCCAAGCAAGAAACGCAATTATCGCAGGGCGGTCAACAAAGTACTTTCAGCACTTGAAGAGATTGATTTGAGTGATGTTGATTCTGCGAGCGACGATGAGGACAATGGCAAGAAAGCAAAGGAGGTGGACTTCATAGGGATGTATTTTATGGCAAACAATATGGAGCTCGACAGTGATGATCTCTACAGTAATCTTGATGAGGTAAAATCTTCTTATATAGATTTATCTTGTGCTATGCTTAGATTGATAAATGAGCTTAAGAAGTATAAAAAGAAAATTAAAAATCATGATCTTGTTGTTGGGAGCTTAAATTATGAAATCAATAGACTTAGAGCTTCTATTCCCGATGATGAATCTTGTGAGTCTTGTCAAGTTTTACATATTGAGTTGGAGTCTGCTAGAACAATTAATGTATTAAACTTGGTTCAACTTAGTGATGTAACTACTAAACTTGATAATTAAAGATTGGCACATAAGTCTTATGGTGAAAAGTTAAAACTTGCAAATGATGAAATTAAAAATCTTAAGTTTAGTTCTTCTACATGTTTAGAGTCAAGTATTTTAAATATTCAATCTAAAACTTACTCTAATTGTGAATTGCTAAAAACTAGACTTAATTCATCTCAAGAAACAATTCAACAGATGCTTTATCATGAGATATCTTTTTGTTCTAATTGTCCTAAGCTAAATATTGAAATAGAAATTTTTACTAGACAACTTAAAGATACTTTAGAGAGATTTTCTTTTGGTAAGAAAATTTTGAATATGATTCTAGACAAGTTAAAACTGAGTGTCAAAAATAGTGGTCTAGGGTTTAATAATGCTATTTATGCCAAGAATAATCAACATAAGGTTGTTAAGGTCATAGGAAGTGGGCTAATTGAAACAAAAAATGAGCCTCACAAAACTGTGTTTAAATCTGCTGGTTTTGTGCAAAAATCATCGCATAGTGTTGTAGGTGCTAGCTCATTATCTCAAAAGAATTATGATTATCTTAAATTTCATTGCACCTACTGTGGAGGAGATGGACACTTGTATGAATTTTGCTTTAGGCGTTCTAAGAAAGAGAGGAAGGAAAGTCTGAATGCTTTAAGACAAAAATGTGCAACCTTTTTTGTTCCTAGAACAAATGCGAAAGCTAGATTTTTAGAGAAATTTTTTGATTCCTTTAAATCTGCTTCACATGCTGGATTGTGATTTAATTCAAATAATTCACATTCTTTTCAGCATTCTGATCACCCACATGCACGCGATCTTGGTTCTAATTTTGTTACTATTCCTCCACATCGTGTGTCTCAGTACTGGATCCTTAGATCTTATTTAACTAACCCCAGTATTATGACACCGATGTTTCCTATGGTATATGTACAACTGATGAGGAAGGGGGAACATGTGGCTAGTGGATTCAGGTTGTTTCAGGCATATGACTAATGATTCAAGATGGTTCTTCTCCATCACTAAGGCATCTAGTGATGAGTTGATTACTTTTGGGGATGCTTCAACAGGTATTGTGATGGCTAAAGGTACAATGCGCGTTAATGATAAATTCATTCTCAAGGACATTGCTTTGGTAAGTAAATTGAAGTATAATTTGTTTTTAGTTTCACAGTTGATAGACGATAACCTTGATGTGAACTTTAGAAAACATGCTTGTAGGGTTTTAGATGCTTCTAGGGATCTTGTTTTCAATATATCTCAATTGGATAAAGTTTTTAAAGCTGATTTTGATATTACTTTTTCACCTAATGCTAGATGTTTGGTAGCTTCTGAATCTAGAGATCTTTTCTTTTGACACTGTAAATTGGGACACATTGGTTTTGATCACCTTACACGGATTAGTGGGATGGATCTCATTAGGGGATTACCTAAGCTAAAGGGTGGTAAAGATTTGTTTTGTTTGTCTTGTAGACATGGTAAGATGGTAGCTGCTCCACACCCACCTCTTTCTATGATCATCAGAGATGGCCCTAGTCAATTGTTTCATATGGACACTATTGGTCCTTCTAGGGTTCAATCTATTGGAGGTAAATGGTATATACATGTAATTGTTGATGATTACTCCAGATATTCTTGGGTTTATTTTATAGTGTCTAAGGATGAGGCTTTTAGATATTTTAAAGATTTATTTCTTAGATTCAATAATGAATTGCCAGGTGCGACAAAAGCTATAAGGAGTAATAATGGTAGTGAATTTAAGAATTCATCATTTGCTTCTTTTTACTTTGAAAAAGGTTTATAACATCAATTTTCTTCCCCTCGTGTCCCACGGCAAAGTGGGGTTGTAGAGAGGAAAAATAGAACCTTAGTTGAGATGGTTAGGACTATGCTTGATGAATATGCTACTCCTAGTAAGTATTGAGCTGAGGCTATTTCCACTGCATGTCATGTTTCTAATAGAGTATTTTTGAGAGCCTCATTACACAAGACTTCTTATGAGTTAAGATTTGGGCACAGGACTAGTGTTTCTCACTTCAGAGTAATTGGATATAAATGTTTTATTCTTAAACATGGTAATCTTGATAAATTTGAATCTAGATCTTCAAATAGGATTTTTCTTAGTTATCCTGCTCACTCTTGTGATTATCGTGTACTCAACTTAGAAACTAACAAAATTGTTGAGACCTGTGAGGTTACTTTTGATGAGCCTAGCCCTGATACTAGACCTGACATTTCAGGTACACAGGTTCAGGGAGAGTCAGAAGGCATATTTATTGATGAAGAGGAAGATCTTGACTTTGCTGATATTTTTCCTCCCATGCCATCACCTGCACCAACAGAGGATCTTACAACTTCTACTTTGACTTCAGCTAGAGACACTGTTATTTTTGATGAGCCGCCATCAACTGATGGATCACCGACAGAAGAGGTTGATAATGTTAGCACCACTTTAGAACCTTCTGCACCATTGCATATTCAGAGGTTCCATCCCCTAGAACTGATGATTGGTGACATTGAAGAAAGTGTAACATGTTCTAGGTTTACTTCTCTTCACACATATGCTCATTATGCTTTTGTTGCCTGTTTTGAGCCCAATGATGTAAGTCACGTTTTATCTGACGAGTCTTGGATCAATGCATGCATGAAGAATTAGAAAATTTTGAGCGTAATAAAGTATGGACCTTAGTTAAACCTCCTCATGGACATAATATGATTGGAACTAAATGGGTTTTTTAAAATAAACAAAGTGAGAATGTGTTGTAGTTAGAAATAAGGCTAGACTGGTTGCTTAGGGGTTTACTCAGGTGGAAGGTCTTAATTTTGGTGAAACTTTTGCTCCTGTTGCCAGATTGGAAGCTATTAGAATTCTGTTAGCATTTGTTGCATCTAAAGGTTTTTAAATTATATCAAATGGATGTTAAGAGTGCTTTTCTTAATGACTTTATTGAGGGGGAAGTTTATGTTAAGTAACCACCTAGTTTTGAAAATCCTAAATTTCCTAAACATGTCTACAAATTGTCTAAAGCATTGTATGGCTTGAAACAAGCTCCTAGAGTATGGAATAAAAGGCTCAAGTCATACTTGTTAAAGAATAATTTTCAAATGGGTAAGGTAGATAAAAAAATTTCACACTTAGGCATGGCAATGATCTATTACTTGTTCAGATTTGCGTAGATGATATCATCTTTGGTGGTTTCTCTCATGCTTTGGTTTCTAAGTTTTCAGATACTATGAGCAGGCAGTTCGAGATAAGTATGATGGGGGAGTTAGCTTACTTCTTGGGTTTACAAGTAAAACAGACTAAGCTGGGCACGTTTATTCATCAAACCAAGTACACAAAGGATCTGCTCAGACGTTTTGACATGGGAACCTATAAATCCATTTCTACACCAATGGGATCTACAACTGTTCTTGATCCAGATGAAGAAACTGAGGCGGTGGACCAGAAAGAATATAGAAGCATGATTGAGTCCTTACTTTACCTTACTGCTTTAAGGCCAGACATACATTTTGTTGTGTGTCTGTGCGCTTGATTTTAAGCTTCACTACGTGCATCCCATCGTCAAGCTATGAAAAGAATTTTTAGGTACCTCCAATCAACTTTAGAATTTGGACTCTTGTATTCTTCTTCATCCTGTGTTACCTTGCGTGCATATTCAGATAGTGATTTTGTGGGTTGTAGGATTGATAAAAAGAGTACCTCTGGTACATGTCACTTTTTAGGCACATCATTAGTATCTTGGTCTTCTAGAAAACAATCATCTGTTGCACAATCCATTAGTGAAGCTGAATATGTAGCTGCTGCTGCTAGTTGTTCTCAAAGTTTATGGATTTCTGCCACACTTAGGGATTATGAGTTAAAATTGAGTAGTGTTCCACTGTATTGTGATAACACTAGTGCTATTAATATTGCTAAAAATCTAGTGCAACATTCTAGGACTAAACATATTGATATATGATTTTACTTTCTAAGATACCATGTGGAAAAGAGTGATGTTATTCTACACTTTATTTGATGAGGACATCCTTTCCATAGATACAACTGTGTCAACTCCATAACAAACTCAACAAACTGAAACTATGATACAAGGACCAATGACTCGAGCGCGAGCACGTCAACTTAACCATCAGGTGAATGTGTTCCTAAGTTTGCATATAAATGTTTCAAAGAATGGTATACTACTTAATTTTTGTGATGATTTAATTATCCTTAGGAACCATGGGGAATAACCACGTGAGCTCAAGTGTAGAAGTGGAACCGCTGCGTAATCCAAGTCCCTGCTTATGAGTTCGACTCGATTCGGCTTTTTAACGTCTACTCAAACGGCCATAACTTTTGATCCAGAAGGCTTCTCAGGGCCTATGAGTACTCTTCAGAAAGCTCTTGGCGTCTACTTTCAGATGGATCTAGTCTCACCTCCAAACTCCATCCGAGCCGATCAGAAACTACAAAATAAGTCACGTCACTTTTCTAGTCCAAGTCAAAGTGGGTCTTGTATCACCACTTAGGCTATTTGGGCCGGCCGTACTGTTCACATGAACAGTAATCTGTGAATAGTACCGCACTCTTTTCCTTAGATAAGTGCGGCTTCCCCCTCCCTTATTTAAGGAGGTCGCACCCCTTTAGTTTTTCTCGGATTTTTCTTAAGAGATTATTCTGTTTAGCAGTTTCGCCACACGTTCGGTTGAGGAACCCCAACTTGTCAACTTAATCTTTATTCGCAATACAATTTCAGATTGCGTCTTGTACTCTCTTGCTTGTGTTCTCGATTCTCTTGCAGGAGATAGCCTTCTTGGCGAGGTCAACCACGTTGGGCACGGTTGATAACCAACGGAGCAGTGGTGTAGTGATTGCGAGGGGTGCGATCGGTTTTGGTCAGAGCCTTTGGATCATCAACGTCGTGTTCTCCACAATCAACTTATCAGTACCTTTCGGAAGATCGGGCCATCGTCACATTATTGTTGGGTCTGATTTTCATATTGCTAATATTCGTACTAAGCTGCTTGATACTTCTCGTTTTGTTCGTTTGCGAAGTGAGTTGGGTGAGTTGCGCCCTATGTGATTATTCTGAGAGGGAGCTTATTATTAAAAATTTTAGAAACTTTGTTTATTATACTATCAAATAAATCAACAAGTCCAAGCCATTAAAATTAAATGATTTGTAGAGCTCTCTTTATCATATTTACTCATATGCTATATAGCTCTGATCATAATTGGTTATAATTAATTTGTTATACTTGAACTAAAATATAACATGGCAGAATATTTTGACTAGATTGATTATAGATAGTACTATACGATGTTTATTGAAAAGAATTAGCTTGATTGTGAGTCTTATGTTTAAATCTTAGCTATGAGATTCACATGTTTCATATTGTAATTTTTTTATAAACATTCAATTTAGCATCATCTCATATTGGTCAGTGCATCAGAACTCGGTCCAGTACTACACGGTGTGAAGTATTGGGTCAGAAAAGTCTTCAGTTCGTGTAGACGTCAGCGGAGCGAGAAGCCATCGTCACGTTTTCCTCGATCACCATGTGGAGAGGCAGTGTTGCGTCTCGCGTGTCTATGCCCAGTCTCGGTATTCGTTCGTTGGTTCAAGCCAACGGAGCCGTCCCCAGTACTTCCCAGCAGAAACTAGTAGCAAGTGCATGGCGTCTTCATCATCTTTTGCCTCAGGTCACGTGCAGGAGAGAGTTGATCGCCGCGCACACGCACAAAGACGTTGTTTGGTTGTTGCTCAGTCCGCATGCGTTCTGCACAGCCAATCAAAGCCAGCAGCTTCAATGCAGTGCCTTGAGAAAGCAACAGTAGCACATGAATAAAGCAATCAAAGCCATCATGTGAAGCAAGCAGCACAAGGTATTTTAGCTTTTAGTATTATTTTTTTTGGTTGTTTCTTTTTCTTGCTGTCATTAGCAGGTTGGACGGTTAGAAAATAATGATGAAGAAAAAAAGCTTTCGTTAGGTGTTGTAATCATTCATCCCTCTGATTACTATTGATGATCCTACAATTACATACGTAGTTTGTATACATCATAACATTGTAGGCCAATAATCCTGTTTTTGCCACATTATTACACATGTAGTTTGTACACATCATAATATTGTGGGGCAATAATCCTATTTTTGCCACACTATTACACACATAGTTTGTACACATCATAACATTGACAATAATTGGGACAACCAAATATTACAGTCGATCAATTAACACACACAAATTCGACGGAGACGCACACGAAATCACACACCTTTCCACGAGATAGAGGCCAGAGTGGCATGACACTCATAGCCCATTAATAGGAGCAGTAGGCACACAACAAGAATAGTATCTTAGTTGATGGAGTATTTGGATAGATGATGGGTATCATTCGATTACATTCTCCATATTTTTCCACAGTTCGAACCAATCATTATTTTCCACAGTGATTATATACCAAATGCGTTGTTCAGCCTCGATTTCGAATCGACGATCAACTGAATGATGTGTGTGAATATCCAATTCTTCGAGCTTAGGAAGCGCACCTTTCGCTACCTCGAGCATCCGCAATCCGCCCACATCAACCTTGAGCTTGTTCAGACAACCAAATCCAGAAGAATAGAAGACAAGCTTCACGTCCTTGCCCGAGGGAGAATGCAAGTAAAGAGTGACTAGAGAGGGCAGACTAGCCAGAATGTTGATCAACTCCTGAGACACAGTTGTTTCCTCCAGCGAAAGCATGATGAGATTTGGAAAGCGAGAGTCCATGCCCTCCAGCTTGGACGGCAGCTTCCCTTGTAGCACCATGAACTTGAGGCGACGTAGGGAGTCGCTGGTGAACACACATGATGGAATAATGGCACCACGTAAGATAAGCGTCCCAAGATTCTCCAGCTTGCTGAGAGCAGTACTGAAAGAAGTCCCCACATTGCCATTGTTGATACGCCATACACATAAGAACTCAAGATGGATCATCTTTGCAAGAGTTTCAGACCAACCAAGCTCACCATTCTTATCAGGCTCAATGGAGTCAAGTGTATATAGGTGCTTGAAGTTGCCAGCTTGCTTGGGTAATGTGAGGACAAAACCAAACACATGCCTTAGTGTCTCAATCATCCAGAAGGCCGATGGGAGCGTCCGAACATTAGTTTCCCTGACATCCAGCGTTTGAAGCCTAGAAAGCCTTCCGATGGATTCTGGGACCTCCTGCAATGAACATGATGTAATTCCAAGGTACTGCAGGTGCACAACATTGCCAATTTCATCTGGCAACTTCTCACCGAACTCAATTCCCTGCAGATTAATGACACGGAGGAACTCAGATCCATTCAGTAGTCGTCGTATGTGAGATTTGATGTCACTATATTCCTTGGACTTTGCCCTGCGCTGAAATGAGCAACACAGATTTCTCTCAATCGGGACTTTTTTTGCCTGCTCCTCTTCTTTGTGCTCTTGCTCAAATTGAGAGAAGATGGATCGCAGCTTCGGCAATGGACTGGCCAGGGCAGCATATTTGTCTGTGTAATTCTGTAGAGAGAGGCGACGAGCACTTGTCAAAGTGGGGATATCGTCGCCACTATGGACCTCCACAAAACTTGACTCGAGTGCTTCAAACTGCAAAAAGTCATGGACTTTGTTCTGGACAGCCAAGAACCTACTCCCAGGAGTCTCATCCATATGCACCAGATTGACTAGATTCCTAATAACCAACTCGTTCCGGTAACGGTTGCCCACCTTTTCCATTGTCTTGCCCACTTTCTGTGTCAAGAATCCCTCTGCCATCCACATGGACACCAAGGTGCGCGCCTCGATCGTCATGTTTGCCGGCAATGCAGCAAAGTAGAGGAAGCAAGATTTCAGCTCATGTGGAAGATCATCGAAGCACAGGGACAATATACTGTGGAGCCGCTTCGACTCTTTGAGCATGAGGCGATCGAACACCCTTGTCCACTCACTAGGGAACTCCTTCGTTTGCACAAGACCTGACAGAAGAACAGCAGCCAGTGGCAACCCTTCAGTGATTTTGTAGATGTCTGCTTTTCTCTCCTCTATGTACACCCTGTACTCTTCTTTTCCTGCTTCCGTCTTGGGTAATCTCTTGAGAAACACATCTTTGGTATCCTCTTCATTAAGATGATCTACCTTAATGATGTCATGATGATGGGTATCATGCTGCTCTTGTGGTTTCTCTTGTGTGATTCGCACTACTCTACTACCTTTAGCACCAAACGGCCGGAGAACCTCTTCAACTTCTGTCCACTCGGTGCTGCTAATCTCACCATCTATCACCAATAAATACTTCTTGTCCTTTAGTTTTTCCTTCAACTTGTCATTGACGTCCTTTCTTTGGCAATTTGTGTCGTCGTCAGTCAGTTGCTGAACAATTTGTTGCCGTATGTTGTCGGAGCTCAAGTAAGGTGGAAAACTATGTATAGCTTGGACGTCAAATGTTTTCATGGCCTTCACTCGTTTGTATACATCTCTCACAAGAGTCGTCTTGCCTATACCACTTTCTCCTACCACATATATCACGAATGGAGATTCGTCTCCACCACAGAGTATATTCTCCAGAACTTCTTGCTTGTTCTTGCGTTTCACCGTAAGTGGCAGATGTAAATCATCCCTGTTGTAAAGTCATTATGATGTTAGGACGGCACTGCATAAGAGAAACTATACAACGATAAACACTCAATGCCAGAAAACACCTCCAATCCAAATATGTCATTTAACAAAGATTGTGCAGACAAAGAAAACGATACTTTTGTACTAGAGCATGACATGAACGTCCCTAAGTAAAATCAAAATATCTTTGTAGATGCATGTACATATATTCTGGTTACGTCGCATTGGAGTGGGAACTAAATTGAGTTTTAATGTATATATCCTTGGCAACATAAGTGTTTCAAATAAATTAGGTTATTTTTTTAGAGGGGATCGGACATATATATAGACACGTGAATCGGTATGATATAGTATAGTAACTTATTCAGATTAGTCGTATTAGACCTAATCGGACTGTTCCTTATCTGAACTGTGTCGTGCCATATCAGGTGGCTATTTGGCCAGGTCCCCACGGTCAGTAGGACTTCATGAGATGGCTCAGGTGTCAGGATACACGGGACAAGGTAGGCCGATCTGACGGCTTGTGTGGGCATCCACGGGATCCAGATCTCGTGGGTGGCTGTAAATAGGGCTGTAAACGAGCTGAGCTCGAGCGAGTTTGGCCTTCCAGGCTCGAGCTCGGTAGAAGCTCGAGTCGAGCTCGAGCCGAGCTCGAGATGAGGTCCGAGCTTGAATCTGGGCTCGAGCTCGGCTCGGTCTAAGCTCGAGTAGGCTCGAGCTCGGCTCGGTAAAGCTCGATAACAATTAAAATAATTTATTATGCACTATTTTCAATAATAAGAAAAGCTCGAGCTCGAGTTCGACCGAGTAAGCTCGATAATATCAAAATAATTCAAATATACACTACTTTTCAACAATAAGAAAAGCTCGAGCTCGAGTTCTACTCGAGTAAGCTCTGAAGAATTAATATGTATTACTATTTAAGCTCGAATCGAGTCATGAACTATTCGAGCTCGGCTCGTAAAGCTCATGAGCTCGAGATCAAGCTCGAGTTCGGCTCGCTTAAAGTTCGAATCGAGCTCGAATCGAGTCTAGAACAAGCCGAACTCGAGTAGCTCGCGAGCTCCGAGCTTTTTTTACAGCCCTAGCTGTAAATTAGCAAGTTTGTGATGAAAGTTAGTATTGACCAATGATTTCCAGCGGCTAACAAAAAAGAGGATACACTAAAAATTCTCAAAAACAAAAGGATATTTGACAGACCCTAGTCGTAAATGTTTAGGTTTAATAGTTAGTCTAAGATATAAAAATTTGGAATAATTTTGACCAAGAGAAAAACATCTGGCCTCTATATATTTTTTCATGATTACAAAGGAGACACACGCACGCACATCACAGTGCGCTGTCTTAGTATACGCCTAGACATAAGGAGCTCGGGAATAAATTCGTAATATGTTTACTAGCAGCGGAGGCGCGGCGATATGCCGCGCCAGCCACCGGATGTACCAAAACAAAGCGGGGGCGAAAACGTATTTTCCAGGAAGGTAAAGGGCCTTTCTGGGAAAAATCGGGGGCGAAAAACGAATTTTTGGGAAAGCAAAGGCCTTCGTAAAAACCGAGGACTCAGACGTAAAAATTGGACCCGCAGCAATTCCCAAAACCGCGAGGGCCATCCTGCGAAAATGGAGGGTCTAAAAATCCCTGGGACAAAAAAAATTCCGTGGGTAAAAAATCGGGGACCTTTGCGAGGAAAAGGACCGTACGTAATTCGAAAAAACAGAGGAAATCGCGTCCTCCCACAGATGAAGATTCCCCCGCATACTGTATACATGCAAGGGGCGACGACGGCGAGCGGTGGTGAGGCATTCCCCCGCATAATAGGGGAGTATTCCTGCATCGTCGACATATTTATATCTTAGCATCGAAACACATACATAAAACATAAAGGTGAATAGCAAAATTTAAACTCTATTGGTTGAAGTCGTACTCTCACAGCCCACCACCCCACCAACAAATAGTTCTTATCAATTACTCCAGGGGCTTCGGCGGTAGCGCCCGCCTCGCCGCCTCGCTCATGAGCCCGGCGTGGCGCGGTTTCTTGTCTGATCGGGGAGGAATAACATGTAGTTTTGAAATTGTATATATGTCCCCGGTTCTCGCAAAAGGTCCTTGGATTTTTTTGGCCTCCGCTTTGCGTGATGGCCCCGTATTTTCGGAAATTGCACACGTGTCCCGCTTTTTACGTCATGGTCCCCGTGGTTTTTTACGTCTGGTCCTCGCTTTTGCAAAAACCCTTTACTTGCGAAAATACGCACATGCCCTTGAATTTTTTCAAAATAATTTCTCGCGATTACGGTGCCTGACGCGGCGTGACGCCTACGAGGCTAGTAGTTCTTATCAATTGGACATAACTTTCCAGGGGATGCTTCCCACGTGGAGACTATCCTCGATGTTGTCTATCCCTGCTACAGTGCCTGATTGAACGGCTCTAGAGGCAGTTCCCAGGCAAAGATAGTCCCCTTAGAAAAGGTCTCCCATCTAACCTCTAATTTGGTGGGCCTTAGTTTTAAATGATTAGATTTGATAACTTGCTAAGAGATATATTGATTTTTAAAAATAAAAAGATATAAATAGCGCCACCTATAATACAAAAGGTCGAGACTGTCTATTTGCTAGATAGGCCCACCCACAATGCTCTCTTTGACATAGAGGAGAGGGATCTGAAAATAAATTACGCCTATTGGATATGAAATCAAATATCTCTATCCCTGCTATAGTGCCCGATCGAACGGCTCCAGAGGCAGTTCCCACACAAAGATAGTCCCCTTAGAAAAGGTCTCCCATCCAGCTTCTAATTTGGTGGGCCTTAGTTTTAAAGGATTAGATTTGATAACTTGCTAAGAGATATATTAATTTTTAAAAATAAAAAGATGTAAATAGCACCACCTATAATACAAAAGGTCGAGACCGTCTATTTGCTAGATAGGCTCACCTCACAATGCTCTCTTTGACATAGAGGAGAGGGATCTGAAAATAAATTACACATATTGGATATGAAATCAAATATCCTATATGTATTTTGTTGCAAAATAGGAATTTCAACATTTCTATCCCAAAACAACATATTTTTATGATCTAGAGGAAGCATTTTTTAGGACTTATGTATTGCGAAACAAGAAAGGAAACTGGAAGCATATCGCAACCAAAAACTGTGATATCTATGGAGTACATGGATTTGGAAACTGAAACCAATTATAAGGGCCTCTAAGGAATCTCAAAGCGAAATGGAGGAATTCAATTTAAAGGAAAAATTCATATAAGGGTGGTTGGTTTGTAGGATTGTTTCAAAGGAATTTCATATGATAAGATCAAACCTCATGTTATCAATTCATTTAAGAGTTTCAAGGCACCTTCTTTCTTCCTCTCTCCATTATCTCTCTAATTAATTAATTAATATTTAATCTCAAAATTCATGTATTTTTCAATGAGATATCCAACCACATATTGTGAATAATTGCAATGGTTTTATTCCCTATGAGATTCATCAAGTCATCATACTTTAGTCCTACGCTTTCTATTAATTCTTGCATTACAAAGAGACCCTAATGAAGATGGGCCACACATCAAAGACATAGGGAAGCATCCAGAATATGATTGCAACCAAAGAGTCCCAGCGTCATCCAATACCTGACCAGAGCACGGTATGGTGACCAATAGGCCACCTTCCCTGTAAAAGGTACCCCTTCCATGGCATTGAGTTCGTCTTTTTTGGCTGTGGTCAATGGTTTTTGGCTCTAACATGAGCTCTTATGTGAATAAATCGAATATCGATAAGCTATTTCAAAAAAGTTGTCCTGATAAACTACTTTGAAAGGCGATGAAGAAGCCATCTTATTTGTTTGTTCGGAGGAAGTCATAAACTATAAGCCAAAAAACCAGCCACATTGACTTCCAACATGCAATTTTGGAGTTCCATGTCTCGTTTCAAGGTTTTGAAGTTGCTAGAGCCTTGTTTTCCCATATTTAGGTCTGCACTTTTTATTATCTACTCTCTTCATTCTTTTTTAACATCAGTTTACAATGTGTGTAGTGAACATTTTAAAACTTTAACCTCTATAAACTCTGACATCTAATATATACAAATGTATTTGGATGTCACATGGAAATGATATTGCTAGATTTATCATCCATGATACTTTCATATTATTATATTTTTAATAATTTTTGCTAACATATAATTAGAAAAGGCAATGGTCAAAAGTATGTATTAGTGATCATGTCTATATTCGAAACGATAAGTAAAACAGAATGAGGTAGTATAAACTTATTATAATTTATTTATGTAAGTTTGCATCTATTGTTATTATCATGTATCTGCTAGCGTGTTGCATGTTTAGCTATTCTGTATTAATCGTGGTGGCTAGATCTGAATTAGTCAACCCTTGCATGATAGTTTGTGATTAAAACATGGAAAGGACTACCATGCATCTGGGTGCACGTTAGGCCCTGCTCATTTTGACTTAAGCTTCTGGCTTATTTTTTACTATTAATAAATTTCGTCGCTTTTTTAGCTTTTGGTTTTTTTTGAGCTTTTTTGTCAGTTCTTTTTTCTCATATTCGTTTGCATTGTCTGTGATGGGCTAATCTGTTTTTTCTATTTTTAATTTTTTTAAATTTAGTTACACCAAAAAAGCCACCATTAGCTACAGTGTAATTTCAGCTAGCTACAGTATAATTTTAGCCATAAGTTAACTTATTTCAGCCCAATGGAGTGGCAGGGTGTACCCACCTGCCAATTTTCTTTTCGGCCGCTTCACCATCTGTAGTGTCGTGCTCTCACACATATGATTTTAGTGCTCATCTGCGTGTTATCATGAACAGTAGAAGTGCCATTTCCAGTGTGCACCCTTCTTCGTTATCATAGCCTTTCAAGCATTTAAAAAATAAGAGAAAGAAAACAAAGGAGGCTTTCAACACAGATCTTCTCTCTGACCACTTACTCCAGAAAAGATCTTATGCATACAATACTATAGCATGTCCTTTCCATCGTTTTTTACTTCATGAAAGTTCAAAACTTACTATTAGATGACCCTAAGTTACCGTGTATATTTTTAATAAATTACCACCCTAAGTTAAAAATTGTCATTTAAGTTATCATTTGTGATTTGGTTCACATATGCTCTTTTAACAAATTAGCATCCAAAATTCTATAAGTTACTCCATTCATTCATTTCTAGTTGTCACTCTTTATTATAGCACAAATAACAAGGTAATCAACTTTTATATACAAAAGGTCCAAAATACAGTTGATAACTACTCAAATTGACCATGAGTCCACCCTGGATGGAGGGAACGTGGAATAGTTAATAAGGGCAAATTGGAAAATAATACATCTAGAAATGCGAAGTGACAAGTATTTGTGAACAAATCAAATTGTCAAAAGTGACAAGTAAACATGAAAGAAGGGACTACCATCTACAGTTTTAACAAATTGCCACCCCTAAGTTGTAAATTACTATTGGTATGTGAGTATGTAACACACTTAGAACCTATCATCAGTTGGATCCCAAGTTACCGTCTATAATTTTAAAAATTACCACCCTAAGTTTCACATTAACAAATTACCACCGTAAGTCTTAACGCATGCCCATGCTCGCATCCGTCTGACCTGACATCACCCCAATTCCTCTCACCCCCACGGTCCCCACCTGGCCAACTCCATAGCTCCACCCCAATTCCTCTCATCTTCCCCACTCTCCAAGTCTACCACCACCACCGCATGTTCTCACTCCCATGCCTCCTCCCACCTACTGCTCTCCCTCGCCAGATCTGGCGATTATAGCCATCGCCACCTACATCTTCACCACTGAAGAGCTCCCCCTTATTGCGCGACACAAGGCAAGGAGGCGCCGCTCCCCACCACCATTCCCTCCACTCCTTGCTTCTCCTACCTCCTCTCTCTAGATCCTGGTCTGCATCTAGTGCTACTGCTTACATATTCATGCCCATGAGCTCCATCACATTGCACAAGCCGAGGTGAGCTGGCGGTGCCCTTGATTTGTGTTAATTTGTCTCACCAGAATTGACATGGCAATCAGAGGGAGGCCATCTTGAAGGATTTCATCTGCAAGGGCATGGCAATCAGATGAAAAAAGCACGAGGTGAGGCATTTGTCTTGCCCGTTGCCGCACATGCATGAGGTGAGGTGAGCTTCACTTCTCCCTCTCTTGTTCATGAGGTGGCGCTGCCCTCTGTCTAACCAATTTTAGCGCGATTATTTGATTTGTCTCACCAATTTTGCCTTTTTCTTTGATCTGGCCAAATTCATGTTCAATTGGTTTGATTTGGGGTTCTCTGAGTTCATTCTCTTAGATGTAAAACGTACTTTAGTTCATGGATTTCTCTAGATTGAGTTTTTTTTATGTAAAATGATATTATACCCAATCCGCAAGTGGGAGACCATTTTGTATTTTTTTCATGGACAACAGACGATGCTAGACTACCGGTAGCTCTGACTTGTAACAGTTTTCTATTCTTTGATACATAGTTTTATTTGGTTCAATATAGCCCTTCTGGTTTTGTTAGCTTAAAAGTGTAGCTTTGTTAGGTTCAATGCACGAAACCATTTGATAGGCTACTTTCATAGAGTCAAATTTTCGCTAGTTGTAATGAAACCTGAAGCTAATGAGTAGTTGATCTCTATTACTATGTGCTTGAGCACAATGGGCGGCGTAAATTGAGGTTCAAGGTGTATCCACGATGGTGCCAACTCGCCGACCACAACTTCTTCCTTACCTTCTCGACTGTTGTCGTAGTGTTCAAATTTGCCTCCTAGCCTGCTCTCACTCACCAATGTAGGGCCCACGAGAACCTTCTAATATGTCCATTACCTTTGCACATGCATGCCCTACTAGATAGATACTAATGTTGGTTGGGTTTGATTACAAGGTTGTGTAGAGCGGATGGTGGAAGATACATGTCGTCCACATGGGCACCAATGGCCAGTGGCCAAGGGTATGAGGCATTTCATCCTCAAGGGCACCAAGGGTAGGCCATCTTGAGGTGAATGCTCATGTGTTTTTCATGTGAGCAGTGGAAAGGTGCTACAATGTGTATATTTTCATAAATAGTAAGAAGGACCAATGTGTTCTTTTTATCCTTTGCTTTGCATTTTTATAGTCTTTTCTAAGTTGTTGTATTCAAAGACATACCTTAGTATACCATCAGTAGTATCAACTTATAAGAAACTACAAGATAATATTTGGTTATAATAAAGATAAGTTTTCTGTGAACCACAAGTTTGGCGAGAAGATAAGTAAGCAAGAAGGATAACTTTTCAGATTGGTGCATTGCTAAAGTCATTTTTCTGATAGATATCCATGTATAGTGTGGCCAAGTTACTCATCTGTTCATTTTGTTAGCATAAATAGTCAGTAGTGCTCAGTATCCAAAGGAGATAGTTAACATAGTTCGTTATAATTTTAAGGTGTTAGCTATAGCTAATGATTGAAAATAATCTGCTACTAGTTCAAGAAGCATTTGAGGTGGGATAATAGTGAAGATGGGATTGATGATAATATCTGAACTAAACTACATAATGTAATTTTCCAAGTAAAGCGGTAGGTAGTGGTAGAGAATTTTATCTAATGGGGGTTGCCAGGGGCGGATCTATAGAGTATGCCGGGTGGGCCACGGCATACCCTGGGCCCAGCGGGAGAGACCAGCAAGACCCGGCGCCTAATACGGAGCCCTCTCTATTGTAGAAGATTTGCAGACGGCGGCGGCGACGGCTGTGTCGAGCCCTTCATTTTTCCTCCCCAATCTCCTGGTTTCCGGGCCACTCGGCGATCTTTTTCCGCCTCAGAGACCATCGGATTCCACGCCCCAGCAAGCTGAGATTCCCTGGTTGTTCGATCAGTTTCTTGTTTTGTTTTCATTGGTTTTTTCTGCCTGATTCTGACGGAAAGATTCGGTTTTGCACCTCAGTTGTGCTGCTCCTGGAGCGATCTCTTGGTTCTTCGGGGTTTCTGTCCAATCTTGGAGCGATTTCCCGCGGAAACCCTCTATTAACTCAGCAAAAGTCCAGTTTTTGCACGAGCGAACTGCTATTCTTCACCAATATCGAGATGTTTGGTGAGTCCCAAATGGGGCTGCAGCAATCCAAGGAGGAGCTGCTGCACCAGCAGGTGAACTACGGCAACGTCGATGGGATTCGGACCCTCCGGGCGCAGGGCGCAGGCCTTGAGGCAAGGATAAAAATTCCCCTTGTCGCATTTCTAACCTTTAGGTAGCATAATTTGTTATATGTACGGGATTTGCCGAGTTACTTTCTCATGCTGGGGTGAATGCTACTTGCAGTGGATTGACAAGGATGGGAAGACGCCCCTAATGGTCGCGAGCATGCGACCTGATCTGCTGAATGTGGCCAAAGTGCTGATTGAATTGGGCGCAAATGTGAATGCTTACCGGCCTGGTATGATTTTTTTTTCTCATGTCTCCGTACACTGTCTTAGTTGACCTCAGATTACCACTATTATTCCTATAATACATAAAGGGGATTTGCCATTTTGCACAACTGAAACGGTTAGAAAGTCATTATTTTGAGTTTGGTTCTATGAATTAGCTCCAGTCATTTATTGGCTGTTTTATGCAAAAGCGAGTTGATTTGGAAAAGGTAGGAGGTGTAAAAATGTGCATACATTACAACAGGAAGCAGCACCTTGGAAGTTTTAGTAGGACTGAAACCGCTCAATCAAATAGACAAACAGGGTAGATTGTGGGCAACTAAGAAAAGAGTAGCTTAGGGTTATATTTAATAGGCTTGAGTATTAACTTTTATGCAAAACTGAACCAGGAGAGCTATAACATCACAGTATTGACACACATTGTACCAATTTTGCTTGAAAGAAATGTATTGTTTGATGTGAATCTGATCCTTACGAGTTGCTAGCAGAGTAATGTATGGTCCTTAGGATCATCCCTGGATGCGTGCTTAATGAAGAGGTTACAATTCTATTTGTGCCCTGCTCTGCGTTGGAATTAAGTCTCTTTTATGTATGTTTGAGACTATTAATATGGTGTTTGAACTATTTATATTATAATTTATGCAAGTTTCTAACTTAATGTAGGACCGAAATGGCGACAGAGGGGGGGTGAATGTCGTTCACTTTAGAATCGCCCTGAGAATTCAGAAAATTAATTTGCTGAAAACTGAGACGCATGCGATACTAAAAATTCAGCATAAATCAGAGAGTAACCAGTAAAAATTTCAGCTGAAAATATTGCCGCTTGATCTGCATGCAAAGAGGTCAAAATCCGAAAAGAATAAAAGAAAATGACCTAGAACTGCACTAACCAAAAGAACTTAGACGTGAACAAGAACTGCAGAATTGCCAAAAGAAAGGAACGGAGGGCAGAACCAATAAATAAGAAAAGCAGCAAAGCAGCAAAAAGAAGATAAAGCAGAAAGTGAAAATCTGAAGACTAAGGAGATTCGGCTGACAGAAACTGAAAAAGGATTTTACTGCAGACAGGAAAGAAACAGCTGACTGCTGCTGCCTACAACCACCAACAAAATTGGTACCGAGTACTACTGCTGGCTCTGCAAGACAGAAAAGGAAACAACCAGTATACAGCTGCCGACCACCATCAACAGAACCAAGAAATGCTGCTGCCGAACAAGAACAGCACAGGATGTGAACTATTTGGCACAAGAGAAATTAATTCGGCACATATGCTTTGCTGTAGGCATAGGAATGAAACAAGACCTGCAGGGGTGCCTAGAGTTCAGAGTTTTGCTGCCGAACACAAGTTTTGAGTCAGTAAAGAAAACAGCAAGCTGCAGTAGCTGATCCAAAAATGGCACTCCAAAACAGCAAGCGGCAAGCTGTGGTGGCTGCCGACTGAAAAGAGCAGTAGCTAAAGACTGTTTGACACAGAGAAGAACCACATCGACACAGTAAGGAATTTAATCCTGCACAGCTGAAACAACACAACAATCTGCTGCAGAGGTTGTCGGCACAGGAAACGGCACAGTGAGGAGTTCCTCTGACTGGAAGAAGTGGTTTAAACAGAGAACTTGAATGCTGCCGAGAGACTAGAAAATAGAGAAGAAAAATAAATCGGCAGAACAACAAACTTGACAGAAACCGAAAGAAAATGCTGCAGCTGACCAAAACTAAAAGTTGGGTACAACCATCCTACAGCATCTGTCTTAGAGCATCCGAAAAGAAAAAGAAATCTGATCCAGATACAGAGAACCCTCTTGCTTGAACAGCTTCTAGCCAGGAAATTCAAGAACACATACACATAAGGAGAACAAGAAGGCAGATCATCTCAAACAAAGGATTTCTCAAATGATTCATAAAGAAGAGGAGCAACCCAAAGAAGACATCTCAAATAACTTCAAATCCATGAAAGATTACAAGAGAAATGTTTACAAGTCTCTCAATCCATCCTCTCCCTCTCTATCCTCAAGAGCACCAAGAACACCACATGTTTCTTGGGAGGAACACAACACACACAAAGATATGAATAAGCTCTCAAGTGTCCTAAGGGTATGCAGCCCTCACCTCTATTTATAGCCCTTGGCTAACGGGTCTCCAACCCGTTACGGCTAAACTCTAACGGAGCCGCCTCCGCTTGTGCGGCCTTGCGAAATTCCCGTGCCGCCTCCCCGCACCTTCCGGAAGCTTCGCGCTACTTGTCTCGCACGCCGCAACACGCCGAGTCCACGCCGCCTTCGACACCTCATGACCGTTCGACCTCGCCACCGCGCTTAGTCCGGCCCACGTGTCTCGCCACGACTCGCCTCCCCGCAGACACACGCACAAGAAAACACGTCACATAGCACCGCCGATGAACGCGCAAATAGCATTAACAAGATCAAACATGTCGCATCAATAGAATATACATCCTAACCCATACGACTAAGTTTGACCAAAATCCGACCGCCCGTTGCACCATGCAACGTCGGGTCCGGACAAATCGACTCAAACTCGACTTTTGGAAACAGATGTCAATTACTCATCACTCATAATGGGATGACCTCCACATGGTCTCTCAATCTCCCTTGATGAGTATATTGACAAACACCAAAAGCACAAGTTGAGTTTGAAGAGTCTAACATGGTCCATAAGTAAAGAGTGAAGCTAATGACCATGTTGATGTATGAGCAAAAGAAAGAACAATTTTTCCTCAAAGCTCCCGAAGTGGCTTTTTCTACCACTATTCTCCCCCTTTTGGCAATAAACCCATCAAGAATGCAAGAAGGAGAAAAAGTCATGAAAATAGATGAAATGGTGATTTGATCATTTTAAGTATGTAGAGCCATGAGAATTATCCAAAATGACCGTAATGTATTATATCAAGCCATAACATACAAGTATGCTACAAAGATCATGACTAAGTATGTAAAGTGAAGCTAAGCTACATAAGGTATAATCTGAATTTTAATTGAAGTGCTTAGCAAGTCAAGTCAAATATGATTTTAGTCTAGCTAAAGGTATCCATAAATGATGCAGGCCATGTCAATAAGCTAAATGGAACCGAGAAGCTAGTGTTGAGTCAACTAGAGTGCTACTAGTTCAAGAATGATACATTTGTTTAAGTACTTTGACATTTTTGCAATTGAGCACAAATGACATTTTTCTTTAGAGATCACATGGTTGTTTTCAACCATCTTTTTATTCACCATGTGCTAGACCTCAAGCCTTATGCGACCATTCCAAGCGAGAAGCTTAAGGAAATGATCTTGGTCATCCAAAACTCCCCGAGTTCATGCCTTGTGCAATGGCAAGCCGCCTCATGAGAAGAAATTGGTGAGATCGCTTTTTCGCACAAAGAGATCTTTTACTTTTGATGATTATACTAACTTATGTGTCATCAAGAAACTAAAATAGCTCAATCTATCGCTCAACAATGATTCAAGACTCAACTCACCTATTTGACATGGCAAGAATCATAAAAGATAACACAAAGCTGACTAGTCTCAAATATGAACATGACAGGAATTAGGTCAAATTTAGCATTTTAATTAACCTATCAGGGCAAAGACTTGACTACACATATAAAGTCATGATCAAACTAGCAATAGAGCATAATTCATGGCAAGATGTAATATAATGAAAACATGTCATGAAAGGATAATAATCAAGGCTCCATTAAGTTATGTTACAAATACAAAGAAGAACATCCACTCCCTTTAACAATTGATGCAACTTTCGGCAAGTTGAGTTATGTCATCATTAAAATCTAGAAGATCCCAAATGAACTCCCCCAACCAAAGTAATAAAAATCAAGAGTCGGCAAATGAATCAAGAAACAGTAGTCCTTAAAGCATAGATAAGATAGAGAATTCTAATGGCTCGATCGACTCTCATCTACCCCATATGACTCTGTGACAACAACCGCCGAGTAAAACACACACTAGAGAGCAAACACGCACTGCCTCACCCGAGGGTGGCCCAACCTTGCTAGAACCTAGAAGAAGTGAGTGAGCTCAACCTAGTGAGATAAGAAACAGCCTATCCCGAAAGCACAAGATAAGAGCAAGAAGTCTAAGCACTCAAAGAAGAGACACACTCTAACCTATGCCGGAAGGACTAAACCCAATGCACTGCAGATGCGATGCAATAGTAAGGAAATGAAGCATAATAAATATGATAAAGCAATAAAGCCTAAAGCTCCCTCACAACAAATCCATAAGGACAAACCACTCCAAGCTCTCCCAGAGTGAAAACCTCGTGCTATCCAAAGGCTTGGTGAAGATATCACCAACTGGTGGTCACTTCACAAACCGGAGCACGATGTCACCCTTCTCTACATGGTCTCAAGAAAATGATATCGATATCGATGTGCTTGGTCCGAGAGTGTCGACTGGGTTCTTAGCAATGCTAATTGCAGACGTGTTATCGCAAAAGAGCGGAACACGATCGATAGCTAACCCAAAGTCCCGCAGAGTCGAGACCATCCAGCACTTGGCTACAAAGAATCGGCTGCGAGAACGCATTCGGCCTCTGCGGTGGATCAGTGCAACACCGGATCGCTTCCTCAAGACCAAGAAACGAGAAGTGCTAATAAACCGGCGGTGTTCGGTGCTCTTCCTATCTATCCTACAAAGCAAAGTCCGCATCCGAATAGGCTCTAAGGGATAGACAGATGAGGAAGAGTACCGATACCATAGTCAATGGTAGCTCAAGGTACCGAAGATGCGTTTCACCGCTGGCGGTGAGATACGCGAGAGAAGCTCAAACCGCACAAAGACACACGTAAAAGTGTATGTCCGGCCTCGAGGCGATGAGGTACAAGAGAGAACCAATCATACTTCAACTCTTTTGATCAACTGCTCGCCGTCCTCATCTCGGGTCAAGTGTGGCCGTAGAAGCCATCGAGTCGACACCGCTTTCCATCACTCATGTCGAAACGTCTCAGAGATCACGGGTGTACTTGCCTTGATGCAAGAAGGTACCTCCGAGTCCGCTTGATTTGGAAGCCAAGGAAGAAAGTCAACTCACCCATCATGCTCATCTCAAACTCGGTGCTCATGACATCCGAGAACCGTGAAACTAGAGCATGAGAAGAGCCGCTAAAGATAATGTCATCGACATAAATTTGGGCGAAGGAAGGTCATTGCTGCCGACGAATGAACAAGGTCTTGTCAACTTTACCCATCTCAAAATCATGTCTCAATAGATAGGACTTAAGCCTCTCATACCAAGCTCTAGGGCTTGCTTAAGTCCATACAATGCTTTGGAAAGCTTGAAGACATGACTAGGGTATTTGGGGTTCTCGAAACACGGAGGTCGCTCGACATAGACTTCTTCCTCAATGAAGCCATTGAGAAAGGCACTCTTGACGTCCATCCGGTAAAGCTTGAAACCCTTAGAAGTCGCAAAGGCAAGCGTAATTCTAATGGCCTCAAGACGAGCTACAGGGCAAAGGTCTCCTCGAAATCCGCACCCTCAACCCGGGAGTACCCCTGCAACCACCTAGCCTTATTTCAATGACTACCCCATCCTCACTTTGCTTGTTCTTGAACACCCATTTGGTTCCAATGATATTTTGATCTCGGGGCTCAACAAGCGCCCGCACCTTATTTCTCTCGAAACTCTCTAGCTCCTCATGCATGGCGTTGACCCAAGACTCGCCGATAAAGCATGACAAACGCCCTTGGGCTCAAAGGAAGCTACGAAGGCGAGTGGAGCGAGAAAAGTGACACGCCGACTTGGAACGTGTGACTCGCTCAAATAGATCTCCAATCATCGCCGTAAGGATGAGATTTTGGATATGTCTTGGAGGTCTGGATGAGATGAAGAAGTGGCCTCTACCTCGTTACTCGACGGGGTAGGAACAGAGCCACTAGCTCCGTAAGAAGCGTAAGGTAGGGCGTCGCCTCGAGTGCGGTGGAAGAAGGCACCTCAAGGGGTGGAGAAGGACTGGATCGGGTAGACACCCTCATCTCCATCATCCTCATCATCCACAAAGATGGTCTCGGATCGCTCTAGTGAACTCGAGATATCGGGCCTAGTCCTGACCGCCTCATCGAAAGTTACCTCACGTGTTTCTACCATTTTACTAGACTGCAGCCTGCACCCTATAGGCCCGCCAAGAAGTCGAGTAGCCAAGAAAAGTCCATCACAAGAACGTGACTCGAACTTATCTAGGTTCCTGACTTGAGAATAAAACACTTGCAACCAAACACACGAAAATGAGAAACACCGGCTTCGCCGTATCTCAACTCATAAGAAGTGCAAGTGTGCCCAAGAAAACTCGTTCAAACATGGCACGCGGTGGCTATAGCCTCACCAAAACTTCCGCGGTAGAGTACTCATCAAGCATCGCCCCGCCATCTCGACTAAGGTACGGTTCTTTCTCTCCACAACGCCATTCTGCCGAGGGACGATGGAGAAGAGAACCGGTGCTCTACACTGCCTCACCGCAAAAACTCTCAAAGTAGGAATTCTTGAACTCGTGCCATTGTCATCTGCGGATCGCTCAGAAGGCACTTGGAAGCTCAACGAAAGCCCACCGAAAAGACCTCGAAAATGTGAAACGCCTCATCCTTCGAGGCCAAGAAAACACCCAAGAATACCTCGAGAAGTCATCGACACGACAAGAACATACCACTTCCCCCGCAGATCGCACTCATTTGGTCCGATCGTATCCATATGGAGTACGGTGTCTGCATCGGCCATAGTAATCGTGGACCGAGGATGAGAAGCGGCAACCATCTTGCCATGCCAAGATGGAGCGCAAACAAGATCTTTGACCATCTTGAGTTTCTGCACCACTAATGAGATCGTGGCCGCTAACTCGAGTCAAATGGTCAAATCCAATATGACCAAGTCTCCTATGCCGAAGGAAAGGTCGCGGGACTCGAAGCAAGCAAACACCGAGAGGATCACCGAAGACTCAATAAAATCAAGACGAAGATCCTCCCATAACGAGAAATCCCGCAAACCGGATCACCAAGAGTCAACAATTTTGCGGGCATTTTTCTTAAAACTTACCTCGAAACCATCATCAGAAGTCGAGAAACCGAAAGCGATTGTAATGCGACTTACTCACCAAGGCAACATCTTTTAAAACAATGAGTCATTAACGCCACAAGTACCTTTGGCAATGACGCGCCCGTAAGAAGAGTCTCCAAAGGTGATAGTCTCATCACCAAGCTCGGCTAGGAAGAAAACCAACGTGAATCTCCTGGCCATGTGTCGTGAACACCCGAGTCTACGAGCCAAACCTTTCCTTCCCCGCCCGGGAACCCGAGTCAACAAGAGAGCAAAGTCTTAGTACTGGATAAATCAAGATAGATTTTGGAACCCAACATCGAGTCACACGCCGAGCGTAAGAAGTAGTCACACACGATCGACCTCTAACTACCCCACGCCTCGCCGCTCAAAGAAGCGAAGGTCTATGAGCGCACTGGTTATTGCCGGGTCCGATCGCTACGGAGAGCGAGTCGAGCACCCAAGAAGACATCGATCACGCCGGGTAGCTATCTCGATGGAAACGAGATCTACCCTCGTGACGGCCAAGTCATGACCGAGGGAGCATGAGAACGAAAATGTAAAACTCTAAGAACCAAGTCCTCGATGTCGCCCAAAGCTACCAACAAGAGCAAGCCTAGACCTCGTGTTGGTCTTAGGTGCACTCAAGGTCCGGGTCGACCACGAACACGCCTAAGAGCGCAACACGGCCTCACGCGATCTTGGCGCTTGAAGCAATGGTCAAATAAATGCCCATCCTTCCGATGGAAGGTGCAATGATACCGCCTCGAGGGGTCAAGTAGCATGAGATGGCCGCCCGAGAGGTCAAGCCGCAGTGAAATCACCTTGTCGCCGAAACCTTGGACAAAGCCCACGATTTAAATTGAACTTTCTTGTTCTTGGGCTTGACCTCAATCACACCCGAGGCTACTGGTCCGAGCACTACTGTGGATGCTTCCTCACATCCTCACGAAATCATATCCTAGACCCTGCTTGAACTTGCAAATCTTTGATTGGTCTAGAATAAGATTGAGATCCTTCTTGCCTCCTACAAATTTCTCGAGAGTGTTCATAAGGTACCGACACTCCCGAAAGAGAGAGGTGCAAGAGGAGCAAGGAGGAGGAGAAACACAGAAGGTAAGGGAGCAGGAGAACACCAGCACAGAGGGAAGGCGGCTTGTGCACGCACGCACCGACGAGAAGGGACGACCCCATCGCTAGCGTGTTGGTTCGCATCGCTAGGCGTCTCTACCTTACCCGGGCTTCTCCCTTCTCCACAACCACATTACAAGCACAAGGTGGCTTCTCTAGTAGGTCCTTAGTTAGCTTCACATTTCTCATCCAATGCAATCAAGTTAGATTTTAGTTTGTTACAACTAATGCATGGTGAGCTAACAGGTCCTTAGAAGCAAACCGAGCCAACTTCTTATCATGATCAATCATTTCTTGAAACCTGCTTGGTAATGATTCAAGCTCGTGATCGATTTAGGACAATTCACACATGAAGCAATAGGCTCAAGTAAAAGGCTTGTAACTCAAGAATTTTATGATCCGCCTGCTTTAGATTCATCTTTAAGTTATTACAACTTTCACAAGTCTCGGCAGATCGAGAAGCATAGTGTAAAGACCTCTAAAAGCATTATCCTTATCCTCACATGAGGTGCAAGAAATAGTCTCAATAGTAGTAGAGAAACAGAACCACCCTACTCATCTCAATCTCAAGAAGAAGACTAATATTCTCCACCTTAAGCAAATCAAGCTCAGAGGTCACACTATCATGAGAAGTCCTTAACTTCTCCATATCTCCCAAAGAAAGCAAAGGCATGTATCACAATCGTCACGGGAGGGAGCAGATATAAGTAAAGAAAGCTCCGTGACAAACGATCTACTTCCTTCTCCAACTCACTACATCTAGCTCTAGATCTAGCATGAAAACCTCCTAGCTTAAGAAAAGTCGCATTCGCTGGTCATAGGAGGACATACCTCGTCGAGTCGAATAGAGATCATTGTCACGATCTCGCCTCGAGGGCCATGAAGCACATGCCGAGAAGTCGTCGCCGCTCTTGGGTTCTTGATCACCCGTCCGTCGTCGCCGCTCCATCCCTCCACCTCGCCGAGGTCAAGGTCGTCAAGGCGGCGAGGACGCGTGGAAGAGCTTCTTGGCCTTCCCAAAGTCGCGAACGCTTCTTGCCTTGCGTCGGAGTTGGGGCCTCTTGTTGCGGTTCTTGTCTGAGTAGTCGTTCTTGCCGAACCGCCGTAGTCGACTTTGCCTTTCCCCAACTTGGGACGGTTTGCTCGAATGTGGTTGGGGCCACCACACTCAAAGCAAATCATCGGTCCTCTTTTCTTCCGTCCCTCCTCCTCTTGTAAGCATGGGAGAACTTACGAGCAAGAAGGGCCGCTTGTTCATCCTCTAACCGCCTAACCGATCATCGTTACATCACGAGAGCGATAGGGAGAACCCGCCAAGAGAGTCGCCAGAAGAACCGAAGCGGCGGTGGGATCGGTGACTAAAGCCATCGATCGAGACTTGACCGACGAGACTATGTCAATCTCGTGAGTCTTGAGGCGAGTAAAGCGCATCAAGAGTCGTGGTCGAGGTCCGTGGTGTCCTTGATGGTGGTCACCTTCATTTCCCAAACCCTAAGATCGAGCGCGGAAAGAATCTGCCGAGCGTTATCCGAGTCTGAGTATGTGAGACCGACGGCTCTGAGGTTGCTCGTAATCTTATGAAAGCGAGAAAAGCACTCGTCTAGGGACTCACCAAAGAAGCATCTCAAATTTGTCAGATTCGCTGAATCGGTCTTGTCGCACCGTCTTTATTTGGGTGGTGCCTCATGGTAAGCATTGAGGGTCACCCAAATATCGGCCGACGTCGGGTGAGAGATGCGATCAAACCCGCTCGCTCAATCCCCGAATGATGATGTTCCTCGCCTTTGCGCTTGCCTCAACATCGCCCATATTCCGCATTGATGTTCTCATCGGCGGAACAACAAACCGACCTTGACCTTTCGCCAGATGGCGTAGCCCCGAGCACGGATGTAGGTCTCCATCCGCTCTTCCGTAATGGAAAATCCATCCCATCAAAGATCGGGGCTTGGTCGAGTACTTGTCCGTCGCCATGGCTCTTGAGACCGTTAAAGATCTATCAAGAAGAGCTAACCGCTCGATACCAATTGTAGGACCGAAATGGCGATGAGGGGGTGAATGTCGTTCACTTTAGAATCGCCCGAGAATTCAGAAAATTAATTCTGCTGAAAACCGAGACGCATGCGATACTAAAAAATTCAGCATAAATCAGAGAGTAACCAGTAAAAATTTCAGCTGAAAATATTGCCGTTTGATCTGCATGCAAAGAGGTCAAAAATCCGAAAAAGAATAAAAGAAAATGACCTAGAACTGCACTAACCAAAAGAACTTAGACGTGAACAAGAACTGCAGAATTGCCAAAAAGAAAGGAACGGAGGGCAGAACCAATAAATAAGAAAAGCAGCAAAGCAGCAAAAAGAAGATAAAGCAGAAAGTGAAAATCTGAAGACTAAGGAGATTCGGCTGACAGAAACTGAAAAAGGATTTTACTGCAGACAGGAAAGAAACAGCTGACTGCTGCTGCCTACAACCACCAACAAAATTGGTACCGAGTACTACTGCTGGCTCTGCAAGACAGAAAAGGAAACAACCAGTATACAGCTGCCGACCACCATCAACAGAACCAAGAAATGCTGCTGCCGAACAAGAACAGCACAGGATGTGAACTATTTGGCACAAGAGAAATTAATTCGGCACATATGCTTTGCTGTAGGCATAGGAATGAAACAAGACCTGCAGGGGTGCCTAGAGTTCAGAGTTTTGCTGCCGAACACAAGTTTTTGAGTCAGTAAAGAAAACAGCAAGCTGCAGTAGCTGATCCAAAAATGGCACTCCAAAACAGCAAGCGGCAAGCTGTGGTGGCTGCCGACTGAAAAGAGCAGTAGCTAAAGACTGTTTGACACAGAGAAGAACCACATCGACACAGTAAGGAATTTAATCCTGCACAGCTGAAACAACACAACAATCTGCTGCAGAGGTTGTCGGCACAGGAAACGGCACAGTGAGGAGTTCCTCTGACTGGAAGAAGTGGTTTAAACAGAGAACTTGAATGCTGCCGAGAGACTAGAAAATAGAGAAGAAAATAAATCGGCAGAACAACAAACTTGACAGAAACCGAAAGAAAATGCTGCAGCTGACCAAAAACTAAAAGTTGGGTACAACCATCCTACAGCATCTGTCTTAGAGCATCCGAAAAGAAAAAAGAAATCTGATCCAGATACAGAGAACCCTCTTGCTTGAACAGCTTCTAGCCAGGAAATTCAAGAACACATACACATAAGGAGAACAAGAAGGCAGATCATCTCAAACAAAGGATTTCTCAAATGATTCATAAAGAAGAGGAGCAACCCAAAGAAGACATCTCAAATAACTTCAAATCCATGAAAGATTACAAGAGAAATGTTTACAAGTCTCTCAATCCATCCTCTCCCTCTCTATCCTCAAGAGCACCAAGAACACCACATGTTTCTTGGGAGGAACACAACACACACAAAGATATGAATAAGCTCAAGTGTCCTAAGGGGTATGCAGCCCTCACCTCTATTTATAGCCCTTGGCTAACGGGTCTCAACCCACGCCGGCTAAACCCTAACGGAGCCGCCTCCGCTTGTGCAGCCTTGCGAAATTCTGCCGCCTCCCCGCACCTTCCGGAAGCTTCCGCTACTTGTCTCGCACGCCCGCAACACGCCGAGTCCACGCCGTCTTCGACACCTCATGACCGTTCGACCTCGCCACCGCGCTTAGTCCGGTCCACGTGTCTCGCCACGACTCGCCTCGCCGCCCCGCACACACGAGACAAGAAAACACGTCACATAGCACCGCTCGATGAACGCGCAAATAGCATTAACAAGATCAAACATGTCGCATCAATAGAATATACATCCTAACCCATACGACTAAGTTTGACCAAAATCCGACCGGGCCCGTTGCACCATGCAACGTCTGGGTCCGGACAAACCGACTCAAACTCGACTTTTGGAAACAGATGTCAATTACTCATCACTCATAATGGGATGACCTCCACATGGTCTCTCACTTAATTATTGAATTTAAGATTTATCATATTATTTAGTGCTTGTATACCGAATTACGGTGCAAATTTTACAATTATTTACCGAATTGCATATGAAAATTTTGGTGCGGCATACCCTTTGGTAAAATCCTGGGTCCGCCACTGGGGGTTGCTAATACATGGTACTAACAAGAATGTAGAAATAAGTCTTATTAGTAAATTATGAAATTTTATGCTACCAACAAAATGGTGGGCATGAACTTATAGAAATTTGGGTGGTAATTGTTGAAAATGCATATAGTAAGTTAGGCTACAACTGATGCATGGTATTTTTGAACTTACAAGTGAACAAACTAATGATAATTTTGAACTTGATTGGTAATTTCTTGAAACTATAGGTTATAACTTAGTATGCCAATGATGATAAGTTTTGAACTTTTCAAATTCACTAAAATTGTGGTAGTTTTGAACTTAGGGTGCTAATTTGTTAAGACTGTAGATGGTAACATAGGTCCCACTGTAGGTACTTTTGAACTTTTACAAACTCACAAATTGATGGTAAATTTGAATTTAGGGCGTTAATTCATTAAAATTGCAGACGGTAACTTATGAAGCTTTGGATTGTAGTTTGTTAACAATGCTAATGGTAATCTTTAATCCTTTTTAGGATTAAAAATGATGGTAATTTTTGAATGCATGCTGCTAATTTGATACAGCTACAAATGGTAACTTGGAATGCAATTGATGGTAAGTAGTGAACTTCTTACAGATTAATAAACTAATGGTAATTATGATCTAGGGCGGTAATGTGCTAAAACTGTAGAAGGTAATTTATAGAAATTTATGAGGTAATTTGTTAAAAATACTAATGGTAACTTAGGGTTCAATCGATGGTAGTCCTTGAACATTTTCTTATTAACAGAACAAATGGTAGTTTTCAAACGCATGTTGATAATTTGATACAACTATAGATAGTAATTTAGAATGCAATTGATGGTAAGTTGTGAACTTCTTACAAATTCACAAATCGATGGCAATTATGATTTTAGGGTGGTAATGTGTTAAAACTATTGATGATAATTTACAGAACTTTTGGGTGATAATGTGTTAAAATGGATATGGTAATTTCTTTTAGTTGATTTTCAAATTCCTTAAGTTATCTTTTGAATTTGTATGATTGTTCTTTTCTGAATTTTCGCTATGTTTTGATTTGTGTGGTTCATTGTTCTTTTTTATCATTCTACAATTAGTCAAAATTCATCTAATGTTGTTCTACTACAAGGTTCTGGTTTTGCCCTCATTTTTTGTCTATATGACAGGTGAAAATTTATCTAGCTTGGCTCAACACAATTTAGCCAATTTGACTATTAAAAAGCAAGAGAAAGGATGTATGAATATCAACCAGGAGTAACTTGATTGAAGCTAGCTGGTAAAAAGTTATGTACATGAAAGATCATGATAAAAAAGGTGAATCAATGATGGCAATCTGTGAACTTTGAACTTTAAAGTCACACAATGAGGATACGATGAAATTGTATCGGTACTAGACGTTACTTCTTGATTATTTTTCCTGTATTTTTTTTCTAAATTTTTTTGGTAGGATCGGCTGAGTTTTGATAATAGGACAAAGCATCCGGACATATGTATGTGCTAGAGTATGAGACTGTAAAAAAAAAAAGCGGATGGCTTGGTTAGACAGTAAGTGAAGCTTGAGTCGTGCGCTCAGTCAATTTTGGGCCATAAACACTTGCAGCCCAATAAGTGTGCAAGGCTAGCCAGGTGGGTAGGATGAAGCAGATCGAGGTCGATTCAACGAGGAGGTGGGAGCGCACGCAGAAAAAATGCTATTGCGTGCACAAAAGTGCTATAGTTGCGTCCATCTATCTGTTATCTATACTAATTGGAGGCTCCTCCATGTTAATCTTAGAGGTAAAAAGATAAAAACTCCTACGTTAATTAAAGAAAAACAAAAATTGCTAGAAAATTCCACATTAATCGGAGGAAAAGAAAATTTACTAGAAATTCCCACATTAATTAAAAAAAGAAAATATGTAATGCATCCAATTGGTATAACGGGTTACAACGATAGCCTAGATTTATTTAGCAGGCATCGAAGCCTTTTTTTTTTTTGGGTTGTGATGGGCTCCAAGTCTCTTCCACAACAAAGATGAACCCTCAAGTTTTAACATGTGTTTGGTACAGACTCTTAACAATTGCATGCACACAAGCTGTATTTTCTATGGAAAGATATGTAAAATGGAAATAAACTTAATTCAAATATATAATTAAAATTAAATCTTAAATAAGGGCAAATTAGTACGTAACTCTATATTAGGAATTTTAAATAATTCCAAAATAAATTCAAATTTTGTACGAAGATTGCAATTGGAACAAAATTATTAGAATTAAATTAAGTTGAAATAAAATCAATTTTTTTGTGCAAGTAAAAAATAATCGAACCAGGAATATATAAATTTAGAGTAATAAATAAAATAAAAAATTAAACTAAATTTGGAATTAATATTAAATTATTAATTAATTAATTCAGAACAATTTAAATTCAAATTTAGCTAAAATTAAATCTACAAATTTAAATTCAGAAGAATCATTTTAAGAATTATAAACTTTGATACAAAATAAATTTGAATTTAATATTAAAACAAATTGGGAACCTATGAATAGGAGAGTCATTATTCAAACTTTTTGACAAAAATATTAAACTAAAAAATCATAATAACAATTGTTATAAAATATATATGCATTCCAAAAAGTATACACAAAAATTGTTAGCACAAAAATATTTTGGAAAAATTACGCCCATACAAATGCAATTATACCAGGTTTTTTTTCTTTTGCTCAGTAACAGCTTGGGTTAGATCTAACAAGAGAGTTCAGAATTGGAATCGGGAGCCCACATATCATGTTTACATTTCTATATAAATCGAATTGACAAAAACATTAGGAGGTAAAATTCCAAATGGACTGTGACATCAATATATATATGCAAACAAGGAATTAAAATTTTAGTATAATTTTAGCGAGCACCAAGGTTGAAAATTACATGATATAATATATAGAGGCGCACTAGGGGCAGGCGTCCACCTAGGAGTACACCATGTCAAACCTGCCTTTCACATGAGCGAGGGTACAGTTTCCCAGGGCAGATGCCCACTTGAATATATATATATATATATATATATATATATATATATATATATATTGATATAGAGAGAGAGGAAAATAACTTTTACTCGTGTAATTACACCCACCTCTAATATACCACTTAAACAAACTTGAAATACCCCTTTATCATTTTACGTATACTCGTATACTAATTATAAGATACTTCAATATGAACTACACGAAAAAATTGCAAGCGAGTCCATCATTTTTAGCGTATTTTGTAAATATCTTCATATACACACATAAAAAGGACTATGTCAAAACAATATACATACTACCTCTGAAAAATTGTTCATACCACCAAGATGATCTTAACTACTCATATACTATACGTACATACCCTCCGTTACGCGAGATACTTCCTACGTTGTGAGATACGACAAAGGATGTAATTACACCCGGGAGTAGAATATATATGTAAATACACAATACAAGGGTGTTGTATCCAACTATGTATGAATTCATAATGGAAACCCAAAAGGTTCAATTTCCAAAAATAATATAGATAAGAAATAAAATTTTCAAAATTGTACTACCCAATATCGATATACGATGCTGCAATAAAAATGTTTGCTATCAAAAGTATTTGAATTTGGAATTAGAAGATTAAAAAGTTCTATTTTCCAATTATATATAGATTAATAACTAAAACAATCAAAATTGTACTATCCAAATATATGTATAAGGAGTACTTCAAAATTTGGTAAGTAAAATTTTGAATTACCAAAATTAGAACATGAAAATTCTGATATAAATTTTATAATTATAGAGTTCAATTTATGAAAAACATTAACAACTACCTCTACCGGTCCAAGAGAACGATAACCAATACAATGAAGAGAAAACCATTCTAGTAAGGAGGGTAGGCATGTTAACGTGTAGATTATATTAGCATCACCTTAGGTTTATGTTTTCAACTTTGAATGTTTTAAAAAGGCTTGACTAGATATTGAGCCCCAAGAACAATAATAATACATATTTCTTCTCTTCCAACACTAATATCTTAGCTTCAGTCAACAGTGATACAAAGATCACCTATCCTTCCTTTATAAATGGGTGACTTTAGTTATATGCCACTGGAAAGTTCGGACATTTTGGATATGCCTTCGAAAATATTATTATCGTGCAGAAATACCAGTGGAATTGTGTTGGTCACTAATAGACTCATCTATTTTCCCAAAATAACAAAAGTACTTGTGTAGATTTTAAATATTCAATTTTTTTATTATTTAGTTGGAGCAAGTATTTAAATAAAAAATGTACATCTTTGAATTTTTATAATTTCATAATTGAGAACATGAATCCAAACTCAAAGTCAAAATATACTAAGTTCAAATTTATTTTTATATTTCAAATTTCTATATTATAAACAATCAAATGTTAGAATTTAAAATTTTAGCTTGAAAGCCTTTGAATACCTAAAAATATCAAAATAATAAAAATATTAATTTTGAAAAAGAAAGTTTGCACAACCTTTGATTTGTTTATCATATCCAATAATCCAACTATCTAGCTGTTATTACTTCTCCTTCATTATTGTTTTAGAGAGAAAAAAATTAAAATAACCCCCTGAACTACAAAAGCAGACATTCAACCCCTGGACAATCAAATAATCCCATAAGGTGCTTTTGCCAAGCAATCCCGGTTTCTCTGATGTAGACATTTATTTTGTGATGATGTGGACATTTTAAATGTTTTCCAGAGATGAGTCAACAAATAAAATTAAGGTAGACCCAAACGCCAGTCTTATCGTCTCTCTGCCGTTTCACCCAGGGAAAAAATGTATAGGTCCTAACAAAATACTGGGTGGCACGGGTAAATCTGGTAACCAGCAAAATATTTCAGTGAAATTTTACCTAAAATATTCTAATCGAATTCGAATTTTAAATTTAAATCATGGATAAAAAGAAATCTTGACTAGATATTCAGGGATTTGATCCATGAATGAACCTACTCGTGCCTGATTTCAGTCTTTCAAAGTTTTTAGCTCTCAAAAATCAAATTTAAACGAATTGTTTTGGCCCATATAAATTTTTACTGGGACCCACTGGTAATGGCGATCGCCAGTTTTCGGCTGGATTTTTCAATTGTTTCATCATCGACCACTGTTGACCCATGCCTCGACGAACCACTGCATCCACCGTGGTCTGTAGTTGCCACTGCCTTCGTGAGCTTCCATCAATGTCGCTCCGGAGAGAGAACGAGGAGGAGAGGCGGCTTTGTTAGGGGTGTCAAACGAACCTATATTATTTTTTTATCTGGCATCTATATTTAGATGGTAACGAATGTAGTAAGCTAAAAAGTATTTGTATTATAAAATGAATTTAAATCCGGATGGTATCCGGATTTTCTTTTGTTGAATATGAATACGAATGTGGTATGTACAATAGATGCCAAATCGAATACAAATATGAATAATATCCGGATCCGGCATACATAATAGCAGTAGGTCTCTAAATTAGGCACATTATATATGCATTTCAATCATCTTGACGAGGCCGTCATTATGGTGGAGTCTAATATGGTTTTCATGTTTTTTTTATTTTGGCACATCCCCAATAAAACTTTTTGCATACTCTTTTTAACCAAATTTGATATGTTTATAACCGATTTATTTACAATATATCTTGAATTAGTTAGGGTTAATGGTAAAATGGCACCAAAGATCAATGATTACGTCATAAACTAGATCGAATTGAGTAGGTATTCGATTCGTATTCATATTTATTATAATATTTAATTTATATTTGTATTGAGTATATTTATATTTGTATTTATATTCATTTAAAAATTATCAAAAAGAATATAGAAAGTTCACTGTTCCGTTCGTAAGGCAATGAAGATGCCACCAGTTTGATTCATCATTTTCCTTAGCGAATCAGGTGGCAGCACCCCCCTAAATGAAGAAATGAAGTGCAGCGAGTGATACCTGTGGTGCTGCCAGAGGTGAAGGCAGTGACATGTGTCTCGGCCACTCGGGTGACAGGGTGATAGAGAATCCACAGCGGTGGTGATGGCAGAGGCAAACGCACCATAGCCGTTGTATCTATCAATTTTTTAAAATAATATATTTTTTATTAATATTAAAATATGCGACATATGCTTTGTCGCCATTTCGATATTTCAAATAGCGGTAAAAGCTTTGTCGTCAAACGAATAGATGATAGAGTGCCACGCCAGTACCACAGTATTCTTGTCATTTCAATTGGCAACAAAAGAACCAATCGTCAACTGAAATGACGACAAAGGCCCCACACCCTTTGTTGCCATTTCAAATGACGACATAGTCCAATCTATTTAAGGGCCAAAAAACCGGCTAAAATTCATAACAATTCAATAAAAAAAGAGGAGGAGAGGAGAAGATTGGAGAGGAGATGGGAAGAGGAGAAGAAGAGAGAGGAGTGGATTTCTACATTGTAGATGTAAGTTTTCAGTTTCTAATAGATTATTAGATGTATAGTTATATTGGGTAGTGGGTATATATAAATAGTGTGGTTGTAGATATGTAGTTATTTATGGTAGTTTGTGTAGGATAAATGCTTGTAGAACTGTTAATTTCTCGTAGTCGTAAGTTGTATTGCACCAATTATTTTTAGAATATTAGGTCTACTAGTTAGGTATATTCAAAACATGGAAAGTACAATATGTGTAGAATCTATTATTAACTATGTGTGCTATGTAGATGAAGTATGCATAGTTAATTGGATTTTTACAAGATACATACGATTGGTTGTTTTTCTTTAGAGTGATGTATGTTAGGGAAATCCCCTTCTATGTATATTATTAGTGACTAGAGGATTTGTTATTAGGTCTATTTCATGTTTATTTAATTGAATAAGTAAATATCTTTAACATCATATTAGTTGTCGAAATTATTGACAAGTGTGACTGAATGGGTAGCTTTCAAAATATACTATGGAGAAGGGGTACCATGGATGGGTGCAGAAGGAGTTGATTTGCATAATTTTCTATCTGTGATGGCTAATTTTTCAAATGCAGAGCAACGTCTATGGGGCACTATTATGAGAGGATTGTACCAGTTATTCTCATTGGATCATGAATTACATGATCTGAAGTTGCATATCATTGCTATACAGGCACAACAATGCATATACTGGTAGTTAGTGGAACTGAAGGGGCAAAATTCGTAGAGCTCATACGTGAGATTGGCAAAGGAGCATAGATGGTCAGTAGTCTGCTGGCCCAAGCCTATGAAGAAGTCCCTCCAGCTTATGTGATACAGGAAGATGGCATACATTGTAATGCAAAAGAAGATGGAGAGTCCATCCAAATATTGTTTCTGCGAAGAAGGGGGAGGTGGTACAAACTCTATCATTAGAAAATGCCAATAAAATACAAGAATTTTATTTTAAACAAAAACCATTAATATAACCTGAGGTGCATTTGTTAGCTATTATTTCAAAACTACTAAAGCCAATAAAATACAAGAATTATTCAAAAATAATACATTTTTAATTACAATGTATTGTTTAAAAAATTCAAAAATAACTTTATCACCATTTCAATTGGTGACAGAACTGCCAATATAATTGGGGACAGAGACTCTGTCGCCAATTTAGTTAATAACAAAATCTCTATTGTCAATTAAATTGATGATCTCTGTCGTCAATTCAATTAGTGACAGAGACCTACAAACTGCTATGCTTGACTCCACATAGGATTGTCTCCATTCCAAATGGCGACACTATCATCATTTGGAATGGAAGCATTAGGTTATTTATGTAATTTTTAAATGGTGATGTATTTATATAATATCAATAAAAAATATAGGAATTTGCTAGATGGCACTTGAGTGTTTTTTGCTTGTGAGCACTCAATTTTTTATCCATTAGATGTTGCTTTTTTGTGCTTTATGGTTTTGATTTCGTGATTTTTTTCTGTGTCAACAATATGATAAGAGATTAATCCATTTGTTTAGTGTCATTAGGAGTCACAACATAAACGACCGAGTAGGGTTTGTATAGTTTTTTTGTTGTGTTCTTTATAATTTGTTTTGCTCTTCTTTTTTACAAATTGTCACATCATTTTTACATAATTTAATTTATGTAAAACTAGTATGTAATTTATGTAAATGAAAGAATAATATATTAGAGCATTTCTCAATGCATCACATCACATGCCAATAAGTAATGAGCAAATTAGTGGATGGAGGTAGATATGCATACAATATCTAAAAAATTAAGTACTCCTTAATAGTACTCAAATAGGAGGGAAGAAGACAAAGTGATTTCACCCATTGGATCTAGATCTAAAGGCTCAAAATTTAAGTGCTATTTAACAAAAAAAACATTCAAGTTGTCCCTAGATAACACCAAAAATATATTATTTAAAAATTTCTCGTACCTACCACCACCTTCCATCACTCACAAAAAGTGTCCTTTTCTTAACAGATGCTTGTTCCACACTTTGTTTTGATGCATTCATCAGAGTGCACCGAAGAATGGTCCATATGTCAGAGCCTAAGCATGCGAACAATTCTCGTTGTGAACCCACACTCATAGTCATGAAAAGAAACTATTCTAAGAATACCACAGGTCCCACCGGTCTATATGAAATTAGATCCATGTGTTGTCTGAAAGCCCTAACACAAGCATCAGATAAAACAGAACAACAACACGGTGAAAGGAGATGCTCAGTTCGAATACAAAGGCCACCGCGTGCTCAGTCCACTACCATTATTGTAGCTGTGTCTAGGCTAATTCTATCGTCAGCAATTCAGCACACAGTTAATTAAACTAGGAGCAGATGTAGATCTTAATTAAGCATACTTACAACTTTTTGTGTAGATCAGAGATAGAAGTAGAAGCTTTCCATGTGTCACTTTGAGTCGTATGCTTAGCTTTCTCATCAAGCTTGTACTTATCCTTGTTCTGAATGATGTCCTCAAGCCTTGAGTTGATGTCCTTAATCTTACTAGACAGATTGTGCCGCACACGCACTTGTGTTGTGAAGGCTGCTAAGAACCCCAGAATGGCTTGACTCCAGGTTGGGTACCTTCACGATAGATGGTAGTTGTACATGACAAATTGTGCATAAGAACATATATACATCATACACGATATTACGTACAAATGCAAACAAGTTTCGATCTGTAAGAAGTTTGCTCAGACTAATAAAACGGCTTCTCAGAAAAGAAGGGAAAATATGGACAGTAAATACCAAAACAACTCTCCTGTGTATTTTCAATCTATCAAATTATCCACAAATTTCATTCCCAGCTTGGTTTCCCTTCACATATAGGCATAGCTAATATATAGGACAGTACACGGACTTAATTACAAAGGATAGTAAACGGATCATTGGAAAACTAACAAATTTATCTGTCTATCTATCTATCTATCTATCTATTATATTATATTATTAAAGCAAACATGTTCCCTCTTAAGGGCTAGAAATTTCCACGTTAATTAGAGAAAAAAAGAAAAGATCTAGCCGTGTATCTAGCAGATCCAACTTATAATAACTTAGATTAAAAGAAAAGAATCCATATCATGTACAATTGAAAATTAAAAATAAAATGAAATTGGTAATATCACTTCCAAACTTCAAAGTAAAATTGAAATTCGGAATAAAATTAAAGGAAAATTAGTGGTTGGATTTGTATACAAATTCCAATCTAAAACTGAAATTTAGAATAAAAATACATAAAATTAGCAATTTGATTAATGAAATAGTCCATGTCAAGTACAATTAAAATAACTAAATTTTGGAATAAAAAGTAAAGAAAAATTAGCAATTTGATTTCCATACAAACTTTCAAAGTAAAACTAAAATTCGGAACAAAAAATAAATAGTTGGATTTGTATATAAATTTCAACCTAAAACAGAAAATTGGAATAAAAGATAAAATAAAATCGCAATTTGATTTCCTTAAAAACTCCAAAATAAAATCTCTACATAGTTTAAGTTCAAAATAAAAATGAAAAGAAAAATACCAATTGGAGTTGTACACGATTCAAACCTAAAACTATAGAAGAAACTCCATCTCAGGTACAATCCAACAATATACAAATTTGGAATAAAAATCAAAGAAAAATTAGCATATTGATTTTTTATATGAATTCAATATTAAAATCAAAGAAAAATTAGCATATTGATTTTTTATATGAATTCAATATTAACAATCCAAGAAAATAATCCATATATGGAAAAAAGAATTCATGTATAACACGTTCCTCTCATGCCATAGAAATATGCGGATTCATACTAATCAAGATTAAATTGGCATCATTCCTCTCATAACATAGAAAAATGTGGGTTAATACCAATCAAGACTTCCATAAAAAAACACTCAAGACAAAATTGGCCTCATCTAGCCATCTCTAATATGCAGAACTTGAGCTATCTATGTGTGGCCTATGGTGTTTCTTTCGATCCAGATAGAAGTGGCATTCAGGGATAAGACACAAAAGAATCGAGCTAGCCAAGTCCGAGAAGAGACCAACAGATGATGGGGAGATTAATTATTTCCTTGATGCTCAAGGACGAAGTCTGTCTACAGTTTGATGAATTAAAGCATAAAGGAAACAATAGCAACTGCAGCTAGAGCAGAGCAATGCTGGATGCTGTTGTGGTCCTAAATGACATTGTCATTGTGCTTCTCTCGCTCGTCTTGCTTTTTTTGGCCGACCTGAGAGCCAAGAGTAGGGACTAAAGCATGAAATTAAGAGAGGTACATAAAGGATGCAGAGAACTATTCCCTAAAAGCATATTCACTACAACATTTTTTATGCTGTCACAAGGTATCGTGCTCACTGATTTTTTTTCAATCAAAGGTTATCCTTCAATTATGTTTTCTTAAAATGTATTTTGGTTTTTTTAAAAGATGTATTTTACCTTCGAACTTTTCTTAGCATTTCCAATGTTTCTAAAACACCTAAAGATCATTACTAGCAATGTATAATAATTCCCAAACACCGCAACAATATGTAATTAGTCTACAACACCTAAATTATCTCGTAGTACAAAACAAATTGTTACAAATCCTACCATGCAAATTGCATGGGCCATCTAGTTAGTTTTGAAGAAATAGCAGTTGGAGAAAATAGGGCTATATTTTGGGCCATAGCTTGGTCTGGCTATGGCAAGTGGTGGAGACAATAGCGACAGTTAGTGAAGGACATGGAAATGATGGTGGAAGAAGAGCAACCGTCTGTTGGACCTTTGTGGTAGCCAGATAGCAGCCATTGCTAGAGATTTTCAACGTGAAAGTATGGTAGCGACTAGCTTGTGGACATCCCATGAGAAGCAAACCATCATATGCTTTAGTGCAACATTTGAGAACAACTCTTTCAATAGATTTTATCAACATGCACGTCAAATAGTGTGATCTCACAAGTGAAATCTAAAATAAAGACATCAATTCATTAACAATATTCACCAAAACTTTTAAATCTTGTTCGGTTTACTTGAAAACTTCACTTGCAAAAGTTCTAAACAAACAAATCTACAGTGTTAAAACCATTGCAATATTTCAGAAAATATGTGCAACAATCAGAAGCAACATTCACAACAACATGGAATGAACTACAGAATTCCAAAATATTGTTACTACAACATTTAAAAGTAACAGAAGCAACATCAATAAGGAAACAATGCAACATTTCAAAGTTTTTGTTTAAAAATTTAGATAAATAATCCTAACATCTAACAATCACAAAGATTAGTTGGTGCCCCATCTCTTTCTTCTATACTCTCCCACATGCCTTATCCCTTTCTCATCACTTCTCATCTCATCCTTGATCTAGCGTGCACAAGTTTTCAGCCACTATTAGCACGTTAGGTAACATTTTTACTGATCAATTGCTCAGCTATTCCTTTGAGTAATGATATAATTGTATACTGTTTTAAAAATCTGGTCTTGTCTGCAGGATCTGGAAAAATCACATGAAACAAAGAGTTAAAAATAAAAGATATCATTGAGATAAAGGCAACCATCTTTGGAGCGATGCGTTTTGAGAGACTCTTATCTGGTAGTCTGGGCTAGGGTACATTTTTACCACTATAGCCTGTAGCTAGTGCCATCCAACATGGTATGTGAAACTGAGAAACTTTCGTGAAGGGTCAAGGCGGGGATTCAACTTCCTAGCTAGCAACGCAAAACGTCTTGGTATAAAGAAACCTACAGCACCAATATTTGAGAGGTAGTAACTTGCATCTAAAGGAGGGCGAGAGACCCCACCACAGTAGCCATATGCCCAAGAACACCCTCACCATGCTCCATGCTATCCACCACTATTCATCCATATTTTATACCATTCCACAAATTTCCACTCCCACTCTTGTAATGATTCATCCTCTAGTTATCTTCAATTGATCCAACTGTTTGATCGGCTACTGTAAACATTATTATTAATAATTGCAGAAGGTTTGTTGTTATATCTTCTCATACTATATCCTTCGATTAGATCAATTCAGTGAGCATGTTCTTTTGGCCTGCAGCTTATGGCTTTTGACTATAGTTTATTAGTCTAATAATAGTGATTGCTGGCCAAAAAGAACAAGACCAGTGATGTATTAGTAGTCTCTCAAGGGCCAGCAGCATGTAGGTGATATAGTAGTCGGTAGACATGTAAGATTTTATGCTTAACATCTTATTATTATGTAATTTCTTTGCATCCTTGTGTTTGTTTATCTGATGACCACAACGCTATATATGATGCCAAAGGGCCCTAGGATATCATATGTTGAATACGACCATGTACAGTGGCGGAGAGGGGGGGCTGGGAGGAGCCTAGCACCCCAACCTTCTACTAATCCTTCATTATGTAGTTAATTATATGTGTTTAATTAGTGATTTAGCCCCTCCAAAAAATACAAAGTATACTTCACCTAATGATCCTGCTGATTTCTCAAGTCAAGAATATTATCCTCCCAAAGTGAAGTGAAAAAAATATTATCCTGCTGATTTCTCAAGTGAAGAAAGAGCTCAATTGGAGTGTCAATTGCCACATTTTCAACTTGATGTATGCAACCATCCAGACCTAAGTGCATTACCATCACTTGCTGATCTAACAAGTGGACTAGTTAAGACTGGTAAAGATTCATCTTATCCTATGGTGGACAAGTTGTTAAGATTAGTCTTAACTCTTCCGGTTTCAACTGCAACCACCGAGAGATGTTTTTCAGCTATAAAAATTGCGAAGACGCGACTTCAAAGTACAATGGGAGATGGATTTCTACGATATTGTTTGGTAATTTATATTGAAAAGGAATTGGCCGCAAAGATTAGTAATGATGATATTATTAAGGCCTATGATCTTGCTAGTAGTCGTATAGCTAAGTTTAAGTTAATAGAGATGTAATTTTCTTTGTATTGTAATTTGCGAAACATATTACTTTGATATGTGACTATTGGATCGGTAAATCCGCATGGTTCATTGGTTCTACTCTACTTGTTGTCCATGTTACCCTCCTATCCAATCCTCGGCTCACCGACCATGTAGGTACCAACAAGTGGATCATGGAAGATGATGGGTTGAGGGTGAGTATGTCCGCCTGGAAGCATTCATCCGAGGATCATGGCTAACCATGGTATGTAAGGTGTTGCTTTGGAAAAACCTTAAATGTTTATATGTGCTCCATTCACTTGGCATATACAAGGGGATGAGGGTTCTCGGATAAGTTCATGCAAAGGAGAGCATTCAAAGGTGTGTCGCATACATAGAAATTTGGACGCTTTTGGCACTGTTGGTCTCATGAATTCCAGTAGCTCCCACCGAAAGAAATTTCGATCCGCCCCGCCGACCGCACGATTCACCGGAGGTCGACACGTGGAAGTCGTGCGGCGGCGAAGATGACAGCCGAGTCGTGCGGTCACCGACCGCACGACTCGCCGAAAATTATTGTAGCACCGAGTGGTGCGGTCGCCGACCGCACCACTCCGTAGCTATCGCGATGTAGCGCACCGCACCACTCGGCCCCGTCGCGTCGGCCCGAAAGCGCAGATTCCCGTAGCCGGGCGCGTTTTCGAGCGATAAGAGTTGGCCCCACCGCATGCATTGGCGTTTTGGAGCGGTGAGAGTTGACCCCTCGCATGCATGCATGTGAGCTTCGCGATAAAAGGAAGGAATAGCCTGAGTTGCGCAGACTCGCTTCTTTTGCATTCGGATAGATAGAGAAGCAGAAGAGAGGAAGAAGCAAGAACAGAAGCAGCAAGAGAAGAAAGAAAGCAGCACGGCAAACACTGATTTTGGAGTAAATTTTGAAGTGATCTGAAGTTTTCGCAATTGTGAAAGTTGTAGATCGGCCCGTGAGCTTCAAGAAAAGGTAAATATCATCTCCATGCGTGTATGATGTTATTATGTTGATTAGTGTGTAATTAGCGTAAACGTTATTTACGGAGCTCATACATGTCAATTTCTCAAACAATGTTTGTAGTTGTAGTGTATCGTATTTTATATTTTATGTGAATAAATTTTGTAGTGTTGTTGAAAAGCGATTTAGTTAGTCCCGTGCGTGCAACAAAAACCAAAATTTACAGTAAATATCATGCATGTTCTATGTTTATTTGTTAAATGCAAGCAATATGTTAATCGGTAGAGATAACTTACACTGATATTTATGGAGCTTTAATGTTTTTAGGTCTTGTTGGGAATAAAAATGTAGAATTAATTTATGAAATAAGCATATATAGGACATATGAAATCATGTGATGCAATTGTTTAAAAAAACATGCTAGTGACATACATGTCAATTTCTCAAACAATGTTTGTAGTTGTAGTGTATCGTATTTTATATTTTATGTGAATAAATTTTGTAGTGCTGTTGTAGTGCAATTTAGTTAGTCCCGTGCGTGCAAAAAAAACCAAAATTTACAGTAAATATCATGCATGTTCTATGTTTATTTGTTAAATGCAAGCAATATGTTAATCGGTAGAGATAGCTTACACTGATATTTATGGAGCTTTAATGTTTTTAGGTCTTGTTGGGAATAAAAATGTAGAATTAATTTATGAAATAAGCATATATAGGACATATGAAATCATGTGATGCAATTGTTTAAGAAAACATGCTAGTGACAATGTAGGTAAATAGTATGAAGCTTGGGCGTTAGTAAACCAACTTGCAATCATTAATCATCATATGAAGCAAACACAAGTATAAAATAATAAGTCAGCAAGTATGGTCTCACTGTTATGCAAAACCATGTGGTGCTGCGAAGCATATGAGAAGCACTTAGAAGAACAATAGCAGATGTTAGCAATTTATAGATAGTACATTACATTGCTAATTTGATTTATGTAGAAATTTATACATAGTACATTACATTGATAATTTCATTTGCATAGAAATTTATTAGCGCCCTCCATGAAAGAAATAAAAATTAGATTTACAAATGAAGATGAAAATATTACTCTTGTATGTGGTGGGCGGTAGATATTGAATGATGGTACATTTGTTGCATGTTATATATACTAAGAGGGTTCAGTATGGACTTATGTTAGGTAGGACATGGGTGACATCCAAGACTTGTTCGTGTTCTACGGCAGTGGTCTCGTACGCGACGGGCCGTACGGGGCAGACCTGCATAATTGTGACCGGACCGTGATCCGTCACCCAATCAACACCATGAGCCTGGCCGAGCTACGGAGATGCGTATGCTCGCTTCGATCGGGAGACCGCAAGGAACAAATTACGGATCGAGGCGGTGTATGCCGCATGGGTGATGCAGGGGAGACAAGTGTCACTATAAAGGTGACGAGTGACGCCTTATGGACCAACTACATGGAGGTTGTGTGCAACCTCGACGCAGCCGATTTATGCCGTGCCAATGGTGTATGTTCAATTTGTGGAGAGGACAGAATCATCTGCCATGGGTGGCTCTGGTGTTGTTGGCGGAGATGTAGAGCCTGCATTACTCTCCGACAGTCATGAAAATGATGGTGAAGTAGGAGTGAATGCATCAATGGGAGATGGAGACCTGCGGAGAGGCGTGGACAATTTTCAGGCGAATGAAGGTGCAGACCGATGGTGGGCCTCCCGAGTTGACTGCCACGAGTACCTTGCCGACGAGGTGGAGGAAGTGGAAAGCGAGGAGGAAGAGTATGTTGAAACAGACAGTTCAGAAGAGGAGGGTGAAGGGCAACCTACAGCGGGAGGTGTGTTAGGTGGTGTTGTAACCACGGACGGTGCGACGTGGCGTCAAGATTGGACGACATCGCAGCGCAATCCCTAGTTACGCCACCAGGCGGAGGAGGCAGAGGGGATTCAATGAGGGCACACCGCTTATAGGGCGGTGCTTCCGTAACAAGGGTGCTTTGCGCAAGCTATAGCCACGTATGCCGTCGACATCACCGGACATATCGGGTGCATGGTCGAACCCCGACACCTACATTGTGAAGTGCGCCGACGGCTCATGCCACGCAAGGTCCGTGGGCGGCGGTTCGAGGGGCCGCCACGAATTCGGATAATCGTGGTGAAGGATCACACATGTGAGCTTGCGGGTCCACTACGTGCACCGCAACATGACGTCGTCATATGTTGCGGAGCCGATAAGCCATCTTGTTCGGCAATGTGTGTATTTCTCGAAGGTTCTCATGGCGGATGTGGCAAACACGGTGGGGTTTGATGTCACCTACAAGAGGGTATGGCGGGTAAACAGAAGGTCCTGCAGCGTAAGTTTGGGACATATGAAGAGGCATATGATTTGGTCCCAAGAATGTCGCATCAAATTGCGTATAAACCAGAAGTTACATTAACAAGCAAGAGCGTGTTAATGAGGCGCAAGGGCCAAATTGTTTTGTGCTTGACAGAGTGTTCTGGGCCTTTAGGCAGGCAATTGAAGGCTTCAAGTGGTGCCGTCCAGTGCTAACGATGGACGGCACATTTCTATCCGCAAGTACAAGGGTACCATCCGACCGCGATGACAGCAGATGCAAATGACCGATTACTCGGTGGCATTTGCAATTGTAGAGAACGAGAATACGGATAGTCGGGTCGTGGTTTCTTGCCAACGTGAAGCGGTGTAGTTCAAGATCGCCCCGAGGTGTGTGTCATCTCCGACCGCAATGCAGCTTGTCGCCCGCAATGCGAACGATGCGAACGGGACGATCCACCCTTGCGGTGGAATGACTTGAAGAACCGGTGGTGCATGAGGCATCTTGCGTGAACTTCCACGAAGGTTCCTGACAAGGAACTAATGAAGATGTTCAAGAAGCTTTGCATGCGAACTGAGAGGAGGAAGTTCGAGGCCTTGTGGAGGCACCTTGACCAGAGACCAGCAAGCATGTTCGGCGTGTACAAAGAGGATGAAGTCTGGGGCCGTGGCGGGAGGATCGACGAGTAGGGAGTTCACACAATGGGTTAACTCCAATGCACGACTTGGAGATGTGGTCTCTCGCATGACACCGGCGGGCAAGGTATGGAATCATGACAACAAATATGTCCGAGGTGTACAATGGAGTTCTAAAGGGTGTCGATCCCCGCCTATCACAAAGAATCGTTGAAGAGACTTGGAACCGCTCAGTTGGATACTTTGTGAATAGAGCTATGATGGCGAAGAAACATCCGGACGAAGGCGTAGATTTCTGAGGTAGCGCATGCCTACATGCACAAGAAGATGGAGAAGTCTCGTCGATATTGCTCAACCCATGGATGGCTTACGGAGAAAGTTCGAGGTCCGCCTTTAGATGTAAGTATATGATGGGGAGACTAGAGGGGACCGTAAGCAAGTATGCACGATTGATGAGAGAGCATCATGCACCGCAACAAGCCACAATCGCTGCACAAACCATGCTCGCATGTGTACGCTGCATGCGCGGTATGGCACCGACGCCCACGCATTACATGTCAAGTACTATGACATCAAGCTTTTGTTTGAAACATGGAGTACAGAGTTCCATTCGTATGGGGTGGACATGCATTACAGGGAACTGTGGCCATGGCAGGTGAAGTGGGTGCCTAACGCTGCACTGAAGCATGTCGGCCGTGGACGACGACAAAGCCTTCGGATTCGGAATGACATGGATGATAGCCAGCGTGGAGATCGTGTTCGCGCCCAAAGTGCGAACGTGCAAGACTGATGGCCATACATTTAGGCATTGCCCAAACAAGCCGACGTCAAGTAACGCCCATAGTCGATTCCGTGTTTTGTAACTATTGTGGGACTTTGTTGTACTCATCTTGTGTCTGCGAGCACATGATCAAGCATCCTTCAAACTGTGCTGAATGTATGTTATGATATTATTTGCGTGTACAATTTGGTTGAGTTATTTCCTGGAAGTTATGTTGTCATTTATTTGATATTTCGCTGTCATTTGTTGTCATCTGTTGCACATTTTGTTGTCATTCGCGAAGAAAATACGTTTTTGTATATTATGTCTTCATTTGTTCCGCACTTTATAGTCATTACGCATATTTCTTGTCATAACGCACTAATTTGTTTTCATTCATCGGCAGGAGATGGCGACGAGTTGCTTGAGCCCTTTGGGATGAGCATCACCGATGCGCAGCGTGGTCATCCGGAGCCGCCCTCCGAGTTTGATCCTTAGGAGCCCCGAGAGCACCGGCCTCTAGACCATCGGTACATCCCACTCTCGCGAGACACCGCCTTTGCCCATTGCTCGCATGGTGGATGTGCCATATGCCTTGCGATTCGATGCGCCGTTGTTGTCCGCACTGTCGACCGCTGGAGACCGGAGACTCACACCTTCCACTTCCGGTGGGGAGATGATGTTACACTTCGGGACGTGTCCATGCCGGCAGTCTACCCATCCGTGGTGCAAGAAGAGTGCCACCCCTAGAGCGGCGAACGGAAGGTCACCCTAGGTGCCCGGTTTGGTGACCGATCCCGGTCAACAGAACCGGGTGCCACATTCGTGGCTACGGCAGTTCATGACCCGCCTGTGGACGCCGGGCCGAGGGGTCGTGGCGGACGCACTCGTCGCGCACCTCCTTTTTTGTTCGGGTGGGTCTTGTTTCCACGACCACCGGAGACTCCGCTCACCCTAGCTACATACACCTTATGAGTCTTTGGCGGATGCATGGCCCGGCATTGCCGCAGAGATACCGGGGATCTGCTGTTCTTAGTGCCACCTACCGAGGCTTGTGTGATGCCTCAGCAGACTCACGGCCAACGAGCGGTGTTGGCGGTGTGCTACGTGCTCCCACAAGATCGGGTCTTGGGAGCACTTTCCTGGGAGGCCTTACTTTCAGAGTGCGTGCACCCTCACGAGTACACCCGAGTTGTACGATATGGATGAGGGCGATGACCCCATTAGTGCGCCGACGATGGGGACGCGTTGGGCACATGGTCAGCTGCGGTGGGCCAGGGAGAGACCGAGACGAGTATACCCAGAGTTTCATAACCAGTTCGAGACTCTGCATGAGAGCGAGATAGTATGGTTGCCATGGACTGCACAGTTTATCCATAGCATAGCCCTCACGGGTTGTCACCGCCACCAAGACCACACGTATTGGTTGACGACGTGCCACCTCGTCTTCTCCCACTTCGCCGAGCCATACAACCCGCAGAGGGTGTTGAGACGCTTGGCCTTCACCAACACGTGCCACCCTCCCGGACGGCCACTACCACGGAAGGCCCACCAAGAAGTCATTGCACGTTAATCGCACGCGATGTAGTAGTGTGTCATTTTTTTACCGTTCATGAGGAGGGTCAATCCAGCGGGAGAAGTCGCATTTTGCCATCTGCGCGAAAGGACGGTAAACATGAAGGCTCCATAAGCACTACCAAAAAATGTAGTATTACTACTTTCTACCTCAGAGCGTGGGCATCGGAAGAAACGTCGCCCGCCATCGGACGGGGCATCCAGGACCTGCACGACAGCGTACTCATTGTGTCTACATTTCGGCCACGATGGTTGAGCACGCCGCCTTGGTACCAAGCGGCACTGCATCAAGATCTCCTCCTTTGTAAGGAAGGTCTTCCTTCGGTGACCCAAATTGATCGCCCATCCGCTCGACATGATATTTTCACCACGCAATGTAACGTATTTTAGTTGTGTGATTTACGTGTTTTCACGACAATGCCATGGGACCCCAACCTGAGTATTTATACCGAACGGGAATGAATTACTGCAATGACCACATCTGAGATGGCAGCCTTGCGCAGTGACATGACAAAAGAGGCCAGCTTTGCGCAGTGACATGACAAAAGAGGCCCGACTTTGCTCAGTGACGCGACAAAAGAGGCCAGCTTTACGCAGTGACATGACAAAAGACTGAAAAGGCTACGAACTATGAATTTATTAAGAGACTACAAGCTCTGAAAAGCCTACATACAAACATTTATTGCAGCTCTGCAATCCTGGAAAAGCCTACGAGCTGTTTCCTGCAAAATACTTAAAAGGCTACGAACTATGAATTTATTACAAGACTACATGCTCTGAAAAGCCTACATAGGAACATTTATTGCTGAACTGGAATCCTAAAAAAGCGAAAATATTCGTACGACACCCTCTCCATGGACTATGCCCACTGCACCATCTCACATGCCTACATAAAGGCCTCCTATGTCTTCCATACCACAGCTCCTCCTGAAGCCATCACAATACTACTACACAATAATGTCTTCCTGGAGTTCCGACCCATTTGGAGTGCCGGAGTGGCATGAGCGCCCGAAGTGCCATTGCGGCTTCAGAACGATGTTGGGAGTCTGGACGGATCGAGTCCAACGAGCCAAATACGGCCGTAGGTTCTTCAAGTGTCCAGACCTGGATGACGACTTCGTGGTAACGACGACAACTAAATCATTTGTTTCTCGTTATCGTTTTTCAACTTGATCCATGACATCTACCACGGCACACATAGGCTTGCACGTTCGTCGAATGGGTTGATCGGTGTCGCGGCATGGCCAAATAACCGGGCGGTGGAGGTGGAAAACAAAGGACAATACTTTGTCAAGATGACTCAGCTCGAGGTGGCACGCCAGATGCGTCATGAGCAAGAGCGCCGCGTGATTGTGGCACGAAACCGTTTGAAGGCCAAGGAGGATGCGCTGCAAGCTCGTGAGGCAGCTCTCAAGAACAAGAGTGACAGGATGAATGAGGCAGGGGAGCCATCCTCAGGGCCCAATAGAAAGGGCAAACAACTACGCTACACCCAGTAGACAAAATGTAATAGACCCACGCTATGTACGGTCTATGCAATCCTATTATTATCTCGTGTTTTCGCATTCAATGATTCCTACGTGTTAAATATCACTTTCCTTCCTTTCGTCCAATTGTTCATATCACAGTTGTCCTCAAAAAACGAGACAACTTCCTACGTGTTAATCCAATTTCTTCCCGTAAAACAACATAACATCATCGAAAAGTGTTTTTGCTAGTTTAACATATTTTTGACGATCAGCATTGTAAAAAAATCACAAATACACTAAACCGACTCGCCCGTCGACTTCCGAAATGAAATTTTCAGCACGAAAGAAATGGAGCTTGTGTGTTCAATTTACAGGGTTCCTCGCAGACAATGTCATTGGACCCCAAGCGTACTATAAATACCAAACGAAAACTTTCTCCGGTGACAAAAGCGACAAAGACCCGGCTTTGCCCGGTCACATGGAAAAAAATAGGGTAGCTATTCGTAGTGACACGACAAAAGAGTGCAGCTTTTAGCAGTGACATGATAACACAGGGCAGCTTTGCTCAGTGAGATGACAAAAGACTGCAGCCTTGCGCAGTTGCGGTACAACACGGGGCAGCTTTCATCAGTTACATGATAACACAGGGCAGCTTTGCTCAGTGAGATGACAAAAGACTGCAGCCTTGCGCACTAACATGACAGCACGGGGCAGCTTTAATCAGTGACACGACAACATATGCCACCTTTGCGCAGTGACATGACAAAAGAGTGCAGCTTTGGTCAGTGACATGACAAAAGAGGCTAGCTTTGCTCAGTGAGATGACAAAAGACTGCAGCCTTGCGCAGTGACATGACAACACGGGGCAGCTTTCATCAGTGACATGATAACACGGGCCAGCTTTAGCTTTGCTCAGTGAAATGACAAAATAGGCCAGCTTTACTCACTGATATGTCAAAAGATGCTAGCACAAAAGAGGCCAGCCCTCAGTGCTAATGGACCCTATAAATTGGTGTGCATTCCATTTCGCAGCCCACACTACACTTCCAAACACCACACTACACCGCGCTTCCTTCACCTACCGGGATGGACAAAAAAAACCAGAAGAAGCAATGGGACAAGATGGTGAAGGAATGGGAGGACACCCGTAACCTAGCACGATCATTGCCGTCGCGATGAGAAAATAAGGGCTATTGCGTCCGGGTAGAACAAGCCCCAGTGTTAAAGGGTCGACTCCCGCAATGAGCGGCCGCGTAGCAACAACCCAATCCCGGACGTCCCCAACGAGCGTTCGCCGCAACTCCCACCTGAGGGGGAGACACCCCCCCTTTGTTGGTGCGGGGACACGTGCAAGTTCGTCAAATCAAGGAACGCATCACCCGGTATGCGTTTCGGGTTGCATAAACTACTCGATGATTACCCCAACCGCCGTTATGACACCTCATCCTATCGGCAACCGGTAACGAACACATGCACCATTTTCCCAACATCTCCTCCTTCACATCACGTACTAACATTCTCTCCCTCGTTTTGCGCCTCCGAGCCCCTATGTACCTACCGCAAATGGATCGATCTTGAGATCCACCTGGCGACCAATGGACCCTCGACTTCGAGGAGTGGAATGTCAACCAGGACAAAGAGCTGCTGCAGGAGGAGCGCCGCAGCCACGAGCACACCCTGCGTATACAACGCGAATCGCAAGCCCATCTCGATGCGTGCGGAGGGAGCGGGAGGCTCGCGAGAGGAGCGCGACAGAAGAGGAAATAGCGGCTCGTGCAAAAGAGGCCGGAGGAGTTCGACGTCGGCGGGCAAGAAAGGGAAAGTGGCCCGGTCCACAAGAGGTCCCACGAGAGCTGGGTACATTAGTCGATATCATGCTATATGTCATGCATGTAATAAAATGTACGCGCCATGTAACTCCCACTGTATTGTGAAGCTCATTTCTATTCAGCTAAGCTTATTATCTCGTGTTTTCGCATTCAACGATTCCTACGTGTTAAATATCACTTTCCTTCCTTTCGTCTAATTGTTCATATCACGCTTGTCCTCAAAACAATTTTCTTTAAATTTCTTCCAATAAAACAACATAACATCTTGAAAAGTGTTATTGCTAGTTTAACATATTTTTCACGATCAAGATTGTGCGAAAATAACAAATACACTAATCGTTACTTTTCACAAAATTCGTTCGTACTCTACCAACCTAAATTCTTTTTTCGTAATTGCAAAAAATTTACACTACCAAAGAACCGCACTCCACATCAAACGGATTACATGTACATGCATAATATTTATCATTACAAAGATTTATTGAACTATCAAAAAATACACACAAAATCGCTTAAATTATGAAAAAACAACGATCGGTGCAAACCCTAACCCTAGGGCGGTAGCAGCGAGTGGTGCGGCCGGCGGCGACGATTAATGGAGTGGTGCGGTCGCCGACCGCACCACTCGGTGCTGATGAAGCGGCGGCGAGTCGTGCGGTCGGTGACCGCCGCGACTCATTGTCGTCAGGCTTCGCCGCCGCACGACTTCCACGTGTCGGCCTCCGGTGAATCGTGCGGTCGGCAGGGGCCGATCGAATTTCTTTCCACACGGCGCTACTTCGGGAATTTGTGGGATCAACAGTGCCAAAAGCGTCCAAATTTCGCATACATAAGAAAAATAGCATACACATAGATATTATGTGTTTAGAACTAATCCCTACCATCCCCTGCATTAACTTACAGCTAGTGATCCGAATGACTAGGCCCTACATTTTGAATGTTTAATTAAATCCCACTACAAGAATTAAAAATGTTGTCCATCATGGATATGATAAGAGTCATTTCAAAAGAGTTCTACACACTAACATCTTGCGCTTGCGGTTAGAATGGGTATAAACTACTCTATATCAATTCAGAAAAATGCCATCACAAAGTATTAGCTCCTAAAAATGCACTGCAAACCTTACTTGCTCACAAAAATGCCACTGGTGTACATATTTCACATATGTTGGACAATAATACCCCCGTCTTCAATTCATCTCCATCCCGAGCTTCACTCCCAACTCCATTAATTCATGGCTACCAAAGCACCTCCCATCCCAGTAATCCCCAACCTAATTCACCGTATGCCAACACATCGGTGATGTCACCAAGCCTCAACGGTGTTACCGAGCTCTTGGACCCCTCCATCTGCTGCTAGGTTGCCTTCATGCCACCTTGGGTGCTCTCACCGAGGCTGTTGCTCTGGTATAGTCCCTAGCACCTTAGTGTCGCCAATGTGCTTCCTGGCTTTTTAAAGAATCTAACTTTGTCATTATATATTAATGGTGAGTTTTGGTAATCAATGATAATCATTTGTAGGACTAATATTTTTCATTGAGTTTGTGAAATAGAAAAGGTCCCATGATAATGAAGACCTTGGATGGCATCATGTATTGATGGTCATCAAGTTAAGGTTCGGACGAAGGATTACATCATGTGTTGATGGTCATCATCCCAAACTGGTGGATGGCTTCATGTGTTTAAGACCACATTAAGACAAGAATCCAGACTTAAAATGGAGATGTTCATCATTAAGCTTCAAGTGGATGTACAAGACAAAAATATAACCAGCATAGGTTAAGGATGTGTTCCTAATCTTTTACCAGTCTCGGTGTTTGGTTGGGAGACCAGATTGCTAGTATATGTTATCGTACTATTAAGAGGAGGTCTTTTCTAATAGCTTGAGTACCATCATGTGTTGATAACTCAATTCCACTTGTGCTAGCTCTCCATAGCATGATGCTATTGTTTATAAATGTGTTTTACAAATAATTAAGACTTATACATATCTAATCAATGTAGTATGTGACTAGAGTTTATAAATGTGTTTTGCAAATAGTTGAGGCTCATACATAATTCTTGTAATATGTGACTTAAGTTTACGAATATATTTTGCAAACAGTTTAAGTCTCATGTACCTAAACCTTGTGTCATGATTCTAAAGTATACGAATGTGTTTTGCAACTTGTTGTGAATCATGCTTTAACCTTTGATTTTTGATACTATGATTTGAAAATGTGCTTTATAAATTTATTAAGGTACATGCATCTCTTTCTTTGTTGAGATTTCAAGGTGGTACGACCGACTCTATGCGAACGATCAGACCGGCTCTGTGCGAGTGATCAGATCGATTGGCGGTCTGACCAGCTCTCATACCGATCGATCGGCCATGTATTGGCGATTTGACCGATGGAGCAGTCCGACCATGTTGTGTAGCTGGTACCTTTTTTTGTAGAGAGCATATTTTTGGTATATCTCGAAGGTTTTACCCAAATGGTTTGACCAGCGTTGTTTGAACAATTTGACCATAGCCTGTGTGGGCGATCTATCCTGTCTGGTCTGTAACGGTAAGTTTTCTAGCCATTGCAGTGGGAGCCGATCTAACCAGCCATGTTTTGGCGGTCAGACTAGTCCAGGCTGATTTTGTTGGAATCTTGTCCCAACGGCTACTCTTGTATGTGTAGTCTACAAGTACCCGCCATAGCCCATTAGGAGCAAGGTTAATTCATCTTATTTCATTCTCTTGAGTTAGTGTGAGTTTCTACTCTCAATTATGCATGTTACACCTTGTGAGCAAGTAAAGAAGTCTCTAGTTACATATGTTGTTTCTTAGAGGTGGTTCGAGTATGCACTTGTACATGTGTTGCACTTAGTGAGAGTCAAGTAAGGAGATTGGTTTATTACTCTTAGAGGTTGCAAACTTCTAGATGACGTAGAGGCGTCATAGTCCGGTGATCTTCTTAAGAAGTTTGTGAGAATGGCTAGCGTGTTGTAAAGGTTGAGCTCACCTACGAAGGAGAAATAGCTACTACTAGTGAAATTTATGTGTTTAGCTTAATTGTGGAACCGATCCAATTTGTTTGAATTTATCTTAATGTGGACTAAAGAAGACTGGTAAGTCTCCGAATACCACGGTAAAAAGAGACCATATCAATTGTGGTTTGCTTCCTTATACTCATTTATATTCTTATAATTTACATTTATAGAATTGTATTAATTACTTATCACTCTAAAATTGCAAACCTTGACAGTGACTTAGATTGTTGGTGCACTTGGTGAAACTAGATGGTTTAGGCTTTAATTGAGCAAAACCGATTTGATTTACGCTTCTTCATCTAAAACTCGGTTTTAGTCAAAGAGAATTTTAAAAGTGTTTATGCACCCCTTTTCTAATTAGGCTCCTCGATGTTACACACCTTTTGTTGACTTAGCTAGCAATTGAATCGCCCATTCCTCTAGTTAGCTTAGCCACGGTGGTTGTTACGATGAAGCATAACTATGTGATGGTGTGTTTGGTTAGTGATGATTGTAGGTGGTTTCGGAGCACAAATGGCATTGTGACATGTTAACACCGGGAAGCGGCGGTTAAAGCTATGTATCCTTTAATTTGCGTCAAGTGATGTTAATGTGTTGTGGATGGTGTTACATGATTGGTTTGCTTGTCAGTATTGGTTTCAGAACAGCTGAAGCTAGGCCACGTCGGCGGTGGTCAGGTGACCAGGATTGAAGGCTTAGGGACGTGCGGATGTACTTGGGTGGTCATGAGGATGTGAAAGATGACCAAAAGTTGTTGCAAGTGATATAGACAACCAAAATAGGAGTGAGCTCTTGCGACAGCGTGAAGACCAGAAAGGGAAGGCTTACTGAGAAGCGGAGGGATGAAGATACATGGTAGCATTGGGGATGAAAGATTTGTTAGCCACTGAGGGCAGTTTGGGAATTTCCCATATGAGAAAGGCGGGGCCCACCTGTCGGTGAGCCGCGCGCTGAAGAAAAGAGGAGGAGATTCGTCTCCTCCCCGTGTGCATCGCTTGCGCTACCCGAGCGAGTCTCGAGCGGCCGTTTCGTTCTTCGGTGGGATCCGGCGATTTCGGCGGCGCTTGGAGAGGTGGCGAGCGGAGGGGCTGCGGCGGAGGCGTGGGCTGGCCCGGGTTCCTCGGAGCCGGCCGCTCACGCCACCCCGCAACTAACCATCGCCCTCTCTATTTAAGGCACGGCAGCTCCGACGGTAGGGGTATCCTCTTCTTGATTTCGGTTGCCTCTCGTGATTTTGACGCTCCTCTTTGTTCTTCGGTGGGCGACGACTTGGCTCTCGGGTCATCTTCGTTTGAGGCCTTGTGTTGGTCCCGTGTGGGAACCCTAATCTGGGTTTGTGCATCTCGGGATTGTGAGAGGTCTAGCCGGGGAAGAACAAGGCGGCGGCGCTGTTCCCTGCTGTGTTTGATTGCTCTCGCCGAGCAATCATGGTCTTGTGCGCATACCGAACCTCGACTTCTTCTTTGGTGTTCGGCTACAAGGAGGAGTGTGGCATTGTATCTCCGTAAATCATCTACTTGCTTGCAACAGCGGGTTGATAGATTTTCTGGGTCAGCGAATTTTTCGTGCCTTGCCATTTCAATTGTGTTCTTGCGCCTGATTGCTTCTAGACAGTTTTGACTACTGTCTGCTTTGTGAGTATATTCAGTTCTTTCTCATTTACAGCAGTATATCTTGATCTGCAAGCTTATTCAAGTTATTGGGGGCTGTTGTGAATGTTTGTGGCTGAACCGAATGCTCTGTGATGAAATAGTTGAATATTGAGATTGATCTAGTTGTTTTGATTAGGATTGAGCTCTATAAAATTGCTTTCTCTATCGACCGTAGAACATATTTTCAACTGATCAGGTTTGTTCAATAGCAGTAAAGACTTTAATCTGTGCAGTAGAAGGTCTTGAGTAACTCTGTTTAGAAGTAATTAATCTTATTCTGGTTGAAACTGCAGTCTTTGTTCTACTGCATTGATTCTGTTACTCAATTCATTAATGTTGATCTACTACTTTGATCCTGAAAGTAAATAGTTAGTGTTCACTGGAAGTGCGAGTTTTGACAGAGAAAACATAGTTTAGAGCTCAAGTCTTCATTAGAAACTTTTAGATCTTTGTGATGATATTCAACATCAACATGAGAAGGCCAAGTTTCTTTAACTTGTGCGACTCTGTTCTGAGAGCAATAATATCAAATAAACATGTTGGATATGAGCAGTTTTAGTCCATTGGGCTAGACTATTAATGATGATGACATGTTATAAAACTGAATTGTTATATGTATTGATCATATATATTAAGTTTTCCATAAGATTAGCATGCAAATACATTAATGTTATGAATGTCATGCTAATGTTGAATTCATATATGATGGCCATGTTGAGTTTTCACTCATTCTGCAATGATTTGAATGATGCATATGTCAATATGTTGTTTTCATTCTTATGCCATGCTTGGGTGATTTCTATTATTATAATTATTATTCGAATTAAAATAGAAAATATGCTTATACCGCAATATTTACAACAATCCAGAAAATCTATGCTTGAAAGAATGGCTTCGTCATCTGACGTCGTAAAGCCCGAAGTCTTTGACGGTGTCAACTTCAAACGTTGGCGGCGAGGCCAAGCTTTGGTCGATCGACCTTAGGCTCTTCGGATCATTTCAAGTCCTCCGGCGTTTCCTCTAGAGATACCTGAAACGATGCGTTGGGAAGAGGCCAATAATGCAGTCTTAGCCCGTTTGCTAGCCATCCTGTCTAACCGTTTGTTTGACGTCTATGTCAACTTCACAAATGCCAAGCAACTCTGGGACGAACTTGATGAGAAATACTCCGAAGGAGATAATGGGAACGAGTCTTTTGTAACGGCCAACTACTTGAACTATAAGATGGTGGAAGGACGGTCGGTGATGGAGCAGCTCCACGAGCTTCAACTCCATGTACGTGACTTAAGTCGACGATCGCGCCCTATCGTAGAAGTTCAAGCAAACGTCATCTGGCGGTTACCACCCTCGTGGCGTGACTTTGTGACCGCTCAGACATATAAAGGAGCGCTTGATGCTCAATGAGCTGTCAGCTGCTATTAATGTCGAAGAGCGTGCTAGATCAGGTGACGGTATGGGAAAGGCTCAAGTCCAAGCTCATCAAGTGGAAGTTAAAAGAACTGGAGGCCCTGGGAAACCCAAATTCAAGAGTCAGCCCCAATACAAGGTCCAACCAAAGAAAATGAAGAAGAAAAAAGAGGACATTGTCTGCTTTGTTTGCGGAGAGGCTGGTCATAAGGCCAAGCACTGCCGCAATCGTAAAGGCAAGGGTCCAGCTCTGGTCGACACAAAGGCCATAAGGTAGAAGCAAATGTCATACGGCAAGCTCCGACTTGGAAGAGTACGTACCTCGTGCCTTTATAGCAAGTCCATCTATTGATTGGTGGATTGATACAGTGCTACTAGACATATATGTGCCGATCGATCTTGTTTCTCTTCATTTCGTGGTGAAGGTGGTGGATCCGTCCTAATGGGCAACGAGCCACCGCAACAAGACGTGGGATTGGACAGGTTTGCCTGACGCTTACCTCGGGCAAAACACTCATCCTCAAAGACGTACTGTATGTGCCTGCGATGACTCGCAATCTTCTGAGCGGGTCAATGCTATGTAGGCAAGGAATAAAGCTTGTATTCGAGTCAAATAAGGTCATCCTGACCAAGTTTGGTAATTTTGTGGGCAAAGGTTATGATAGCGGAGGCATGTTCCGCTTATCAACTCTTGATTTAAATAATGTAAACATCTTTAATGTTTCTCATTGCAATAAAGTTCATGATATTTGGCATTCAAGGTTGTGTCATGTAAATTTTGAAGCCATTATGTGGTTAAGTAAAATGAGTTTAATTCCTAGCTATAATTATGAGAAGGGTTCAAAATGTGAAGTGTGTGTGCAAGCTAAGCGACCCGAAAACCTTTTCATAGCGTCAAGGGCTAAGCACTTCTCCACTTGAACTAATACATTCTGATATTTGTGAGATGAATGGAATATTAACTAAAGGTGGCAAACGATACTTCTTAACTCTCATAGATGATGCAACTAAGTATTGTTATATCTATCTACTTAAAACGAAAGATGAAGCACTTGAATACTTTAAAATCTATAAAGCTAAAGTTGAAAATCAACTAGAAAAGAGAATTAAACGGTTAAGATCGGACCGAGGTGGTGAATACGTTTCACATTAGTTCTCTCAATTCTGTGAAGAAAGTGGAATAATTCATGAAGTTACTCCACCATACTCACCTCAATCAAATGGAATAGCCGAAAGGAAGAACCGAACTCTTTGTGACTTGGTTAACGCCATGCTTGAGTTCGGTATGCTTGGACTATTGGTGGGGTGAGGCGTTCTCACTGACTAACTATATCTGAATAGGGTTCCACCGCAATCGGAGGAAACGCCTATGAAGGATGGAAGGGGAGAAAACCCAACTTATCATTTCTTCGAACTTGGGGATGCCTTGCAAAGGTTCATGTACCATTACCGAAGAAAAGGAAGATTGGTCCAAAGACCGTTGATTGTGTCTTTCTAGGATATGCTTTACACAGCACCGCTTATAGATTCTTAGTGGTCAAATCCGAGGTGGCTGATATCACTACAAACATAGTGATGGAATCTCGTGATGCGACATTCTTTGAGCAAGTGTTTCCTATGAGACCAAAGGAAGTTAGTGACCATTCGGTTTAGATGATCTCTATTCTTCCTAATGTGGATAACACTACTTGATTTGGAGTTGAGGAGGAGTAAGAGGCAGAACCGAAAGTCACTTGGTGATGACTTTGTCACCTATGTTGTGGATGATGAACCACGAACCCTTTCAGAGGCATACGCATCTCCGGATGTGGATTACTGGAAGGAAGCGATCCAGAGCGAGATGAATTCCATCATAGCTAATGGAACTTGGGAAATTTCAGATCTCCTTCGGTTGTAAGCCAAGAGGCTGCAAATGGATCTTTAAAAGAAAGCGAGACCGATGGTACTATTGAAAAGTACAAGGCCGGTTAGTGGCTAAATGTTTCACAAAAAGAAGGAGAAGACTATTTCGACACATACTCTCTCGTGGCTCGCTTACCCACAATCCGAGTGCTTTTAGCAATGGTGCTGCATACAAGCTCCTAGTACATCAAATGGATGTAAAGACCGCTTTCCTAAATGGAGAGTTGGACGAGGAGATTTATATGCAACAGCCTGAAGGATTTGTGGTTGAAGGACAAGAAAAGAAAGTATGTCGATTGATCAAATCCCTGTGTGGTCTAAAGCAAGCTCCTAAGCAATGGCATGAGAAATTTGATAGTACGATGACGTCGGTCGGCTTTTGTGTAAACGAAGCCGATAAATGTGTCTACTATCGGTTTAGTGGAGGAGAAGGTATCATTCTATGTCTTTATGTAGATGACATATTGCTTTTTGGGACCAACATGGATGTGATTACTAATACAAAGTCTTTCCTTTCCCAGAACTTTGATATGAAAGACCTGGGTGAAGCTGATGTTATTCTAAACATCAAGCTTATAAAGGGTGAGAATGGGATTACTCTTTCACAATCCCATTATGTGGATAAAGTCCTAACCAAATTTGGATTTATGGACTGCAAGCCAGCATCCACACCCTATGATCCAAATGCAAAGCTACATAAGAACACTGGGCATGGGAAAGATCAACTTAGATATTCTCAAATTATAGGATCCCTAATGTACCTAACTAGTGCAACGAGGCCAGACATCTCATATGTTGTTTGCAGATTGAGTCGTTATACGTCCAATCCAGGAGATGATCATTGGATAGCACTAGAAAGAGTACTCAGATATTTGAAGGGAACCTCTAAATTGGGAATACATTATTTTGGTCATCCGGCAGTCTTGGAAGGATTCAGTGATTCTAACTGGATCAGTGACTTGGACGACATGAAGGCTACGAGTGGTTATGTTTTCACTCTAGCAGGTGGGGCCGTTTCATGGAAGTCTTCAAAACAGACTATCATTACACGATCCACCATGGAGGCCGAGCTAGTTGCTCTAGATTCGGCCATCAGAGGCGTAATGGATTCGAGAACCCTTTCTCGACCGCACAGGCCGGAAAAACCGATTCTAGCTATACTAATCTACTGCGATAACCAAACTGTTTTGGTTAAGGCGAAAAGTAGAAAGGACAATATGAAGTCCTCAAAACACATAAAGAGACGACTTAAGTCGGTATGGCATGCCAGAGAGACGGATGTTATTTCTGTAGAATACATTCAGTCTGAAAGGAACTTGGCAGATCCTTTCACCAAAGGATTGGCTCAAAAGGTTATCCTAGCAAAGATCTCGTGGAATGGGGCTTATACCGTATGAAGGTTCACATCGGTAGTAACCTATCCTAGGAGATCGGAGATCCCGTGAACTAGGCTCTAGGACAACAAACTGTGAAATCGGGAGCACATCTAACGGGTCCCATTAGTTGCGGTGCTCTTCTCGTATGGAAGGTTGAGCAGTGGCTCTTAATGAACTCGAGGTCTATATATGACTTATGGAGTCGTCCTACAGGACTCCTAGAAGGGTTCACCTACGTGAGTGTGATTGTGGGGTCGCAATCAAAGGAAGATAAGGGTATACTTTCTTAAACACTCATGAGCTAGATATGGGGACATGACCGGAACGTCCCAACCCGAGAAGGAAAGGGCAAGCCGCCCAGTACAGAATGTGATTTGGGCGAAAGTTCTCACACCAAGGCATTGGATCAAGGCGTAGTCCTCCTTTGTCTGTGCAGAGTCGTAGTCTTTATCGCTAGACTTTGGGTTCAAACCCGCAAGGTACCCACAGTCGAACAACTGTATATAAAACAAGACATTTTCTTCTCAATTGAGAAATTGGTGGGGATTGTTAGACACTGAGGGCAGTTTGGGAATTTCCCATATAAGAAAGGCGGGGCCCACCTGTTGGTGAGCCGCGCGCTGAGGAAAAGAGGAGGAGACTTCGTCTCCTCCCCGTGTGCGTCGCTTGCGCTACCAAGCGAGTCTCGAGCAGCCGCTTGTTCTTGGTGGGATCCGCGATTTCGGGCGCTTGGAGAGGTGGCGGCGGAGGGTCTGCGGCGAGGCGTGGGGCTGGCCGGGTTCCTCGGCCGCCGCCACGCCACCCCGCAACTAACCATCGCCTCTCTATTTAAGGCACGGCAGCTCGACGGTAGGGGTATCCTCTTCTTGATCTCCGGTTGCCTCTCGTGATTTTGACGCCCTCTTTGTTCTTGATGGGACGACTTGGCTCTCGGGTCATCTTCGTTTGAGGCCTTGTGTTGGTCCCGTGTGGGAACCCTAACTGGGTTTGTGCATCTCGGGATTGTGAGAGGTCTAGCGGGGAAGAACAAGGCGGCACTGTTCCTCGTTGTGTTTGATTGCTCTCGGCGAGCAATCATGGTCTTGTGCGGCATACCAACCTCGACTTCTTCTTTGGTGTTCGCTACAAGGAGGAGTGTGGCATTGTATCTCCAGTAAATCATCTATTTGCTTGCAACAATGGGTTGATAGATTTTCCGGGTCGTGAATTTTTCGTGCCTTGCCATTTCAATTGTGTTCTTGCTGATTGCTTCTAGACGCTTTGACTATCGTGCTCGCTTTGTGAGTATATTCAGTTCTTTCTCATTTACAGCAAAGATATCTTGATCGCAAGCTTATTCAAGTTATTGGAAATTGTTGTGAATGTTTGTGGTGAACCGAATGCTCGTGATGAAATAGTTGAATATTGAGATTGATCTAGTTGTTTTGATTAGGATTGAGCTCTATAAAATTGCTTTCTCTATCTGACCCGTAGAACATATTTTCTACTGATCAGGTTTGTTCAATAGCAGTAAAGACTTTAATCTGTGCAGTAGAAGGTCTTGAGTAACTCGCTTAGAAGTAATTAATCTTATTCGGTTGAAACTGCAGTCTTTGTTCTCTTGCATTGATTACATTACTCAATTCATTAATGTTGATCTACTACTTTGATCCTGAAAGTAAATAGTTAGTGTTCACTGGAAGTGCGTGTTTTGACAGAGAAAACATAGTTTAGAGCTCAAGTCTTAATTAGAAACTTTTAGATCTTTGTGATGATATTCAACATCAACATGAGAAGGCCAAGTTTCTTTAACTTGTGCGACTCTGTTCTGAGAGCAATAATATCAAATAAACATGTTGGATATGAGCAGTTTTTAGTCTGTTGGGCTAGACTATTAATGATGACAGCATGTTATAAAACTGAATTGTTATATGTATTGATCATATATATTAAGTTTTCCATAAGATTAGCATGCAAATACATTAATGTTATGAATGTCATGCTAATGTTGAATTCATATATGATGGTCATGTTGAGTTTTCACTCATTCTGCAATGATTTGAATGATGCATATGTCAATATGTTGTTTTCATTCTTATGCCATGCTTGGGTGATTTCTATTATCATAATTATTATTCGAATTAAAATAGAAAATATGCTTATACCGCAATATTTATAACAAGATTAACCCAATAATGGTCAAGTTGGTGCTTCTGTAAGATGCCAATAATTTCAAGAACAAGCAGAACTGCAATATGATTGGAGACAGGTCGGAAAACAACCGGGAATCGAACGGTTGCCAGCCGAGAAACCGGAGTCGGCCATGCTCCAATTGGTTTTCCAAAGCCCCGATTCAAGGCCATACACTCCCCCCTTTGATCCTATCTTCTAGCTAAACATACGTATTATGACTTGTTAGTTAGATGCCAAACATCCAAAACTCAAAAATTAAATTAAAAGAATAAAGCCGGTTTTCGGAACCAGACAGGTTTCCGTTTTATGCCCCAAAACTAGAACTGAACCCTTCATTGGAGCAATGAGAAGGTATGGATCATGTTGGGCTCAAAGATAACTTTAGAATAAGCCCAAGAGCATGCAAAACCGGTGATGTTTTTGAGACTTGGATATGCAACAGGTTGCGGGCTTACCGGAATTTGAGTGATTTGATAGGTGAGAAGAGGTTTTAGAGCCCACTAACTCCCACCACCTGGTTATGAGAGTAGTTTAGGGTTGTGAGGTAGTGTAGCCTCCGATATAAAAAAAAAAGTAGGTGAGGCCTTGTGTTGGGTGAGACAATGGATCGGAGAGTCTTTAGAAAAAGGGTTTTGGAGACAATCGGGTGGCTTCGGATCAGCTCGTAGCTTATGATTTTTGTATTTTATTATAGTAATTAGCTTTTAAACAGTACAGTTTTTAAGATAAGATCTACAAAGTTGATTACAGTAGATATTGTATCGACTTCAGTTGTATCGGCTAAAATCGCATATGATCGATTATCTCTCTCTTCGTAATCTCTCTTACAAACAGCTATAATTCAAAAGCCATACGCTAAAAGACATAAATCACAGCCTAAAAGAACTCACCGAATATGCGAGCTTTTGAGTACTCTTTTGTGTGCCTGAGAGAAATGAAGCTTGATGAACTTTGTGACGTTACCCTAAGATTGGAGTTATGCTAGTGGAAGTTTTTTGGAAGTTGTAACCAAGAGAAAAATCATGGTGTATTTATGTAACTAAAATTTGAATCTGTTGTATATTTGAGATCGCGCTACCAACGATCGAAGATCTCAGCTCGCAAATATAAAACTGTAGACAAGAATACAAGATTTAGTCATATCCTTCTCTCAACTATATTGCTATTTTGCCCATGGACGGTGTGTGTACAATGAGACCCCCTGAACCCCCCTGAACCCATTATATAGAGGGAGAAGGTCCCTCTTTATGGTAAAATAAATAATATAGGACTAAATTGGTTGATGGATCTTGTGGACCAGCTACCTCTAATGGGCCTTTTGGTTTAGGTAAAGTCTCCATGCATAATCGGATTTCAGAACGGCCCGATATACAACAGAATCAATTTGTGATTAGTATTGTTGCTGTTTTGATTGCTTTGATCCCTTACATGTGGTTTTTATTTGGCTTGTGTTTGTTCATCTCTTTCTCTTGCTTTTCCTTATTTGGCTGTGCAAGGATGGGTTAGTAATGGAATAACAATATCTTGAATGGATCCATTCACCTTGTGCATAAAAATCATTCTTTACGGGGTTTTCCTCTCTTTTGGATTAAGTTGACATAAACTTGGGTTTACTTTATCTTTTCTCGTGTACCATCAAATTTGGATGCTAATTATTTTTTCATTGCAATGATGGATGTGGTGGGATAGTGAAATCTCATCTTAATCTACATCCTAACTAGCACCTAAGGGTCTGTATAATAGGTTGATATCAAATGTCTATAACTCTTGCCACATTAGAGTTTGATGATGTGGATGAGAGAAAATGAGAGAGAAGCTATCCGGTATGTAACAAATGGTCTATAAGCCCTTGTAGATAGCATAAAATACCATTGTATGAATTGTTGTCTATAACTAATATTTTTCATAGAATTTATTAAGGGTATGTAAAATGGTACAGATAACTACTAACTATAATAGACTCCATGACATCTATAGAACACTAAATGCATGCTTTACAATGAGTTGTCTTTTTATATGTCTCTATAGACAGCTCTTCTATATACAATGTGTCTTGTTTATCATGTTACAGTCGACTACTATATAAGAAATAGCTAATTCTCTATTTTCTTCATCTCTCCTCTATATCATCTTATGTCCTACATAAGCAAAGCTTACAAACAACTAACGTCATGCTATTATACATGCACTAGAAGATTGTGGGGTCTTATATAGATAATTTTAAAGACAAACCATTGTATGAGCTGTGCATAGATGACATAGAAAGGACAACAATTTTTTGTACCATTGTACATCCCTAAATTTTCAAGATTTGATTTTTGAGTGCCGGTATTATACCATTGTACATCCCTAAAGTTTCAAGATTTGGTTTTTGAGTGCCGGTATTATCTCGTTCTTTCCATTAATTCCACTTGCGTGAACATTGAATTGGAGCTTACGCTTCTTCACCGCATGTGTCATCCGTGCCAAATTTTTTTTTAAAAAAAGATAGGAAAGACCGAAAAACTGATCGATGTTGCTCTACATATATTACACACCTGGACATATCCACCTGGAGGTAGTAGTCATCAACGGCGTCCTCCGCGTCGAAGACCGCGTCGCGTGTCTGCTGCAGCCACACACTGGTGAGCTCGTCGCGGTCGGAGCGGCGCCTGTTGTCGGCCTCGCGGAGGAAGGCCTGCAGCCACATGAGCTTGTCGCGGAGCCTCCGGATGTCCTTGTTCACCGCCACCAGCGTCCGCGCCTCGCTCACCGCTAGCTCGTGGAGCCTCCCCACCAGCGACCCGATGATCGCGTCCGCCATCTATCCTCTTCGGTCTCTGCGTCGTCGTCTCGCGTTGGCCGACCGGACGACGTCAGAGAGCAACTCCGCGTGGCACGTACGTAGTAACAGGATGGACAGAGACAGACAAATCGCGCAGCTGGTACTCTCGTATATATAGAGCATCACGTAGCACGTGAGAGTTATACTCCCTAAGCTCTAAAAGATTACGATGCTGAACTAATCTTGTAGCTCGGTGTTTTGTTCCGTGTAAAATTTTGTTTGTTTCCGTTTGTTTAGGTGCGTGCACGAGATCACGATTTTGTGCGTGCCGTGCATCCTGACTCTTTTTTTGTGTATAAATAGTAGAAGAGAAAAAGCAGAGTTTGTGCGACGCAAAATATTTGTATGTTCGCGTTTGAGTCTCCATCGGCTTAATGCCAACATATGATACCAGTCACTGTACTCAACAGTGAGCATAGTCGTATATGTTGAGCCGCTCGCGCGCTTTGAGTTGGTGTCAAGGGAGGGATTGATTCCGGGGGAGTGAATATATTGATGTGTTGCTTTGTTTATCTGCTTTTCAGCTTTTGTGCTTTCCTTGGGGTGGACAGGCCATCGTGCATAAGGATTTTTTAAACGTAGCACGTACGCACAGTATTACTTGCTTATTGGCTTGTTCCCGTCATTTTGATTAGCTGGAAACGCGATTCTCATCTTGCAGCCCTTGTGCGGTGTGTGCTGATCGATCGAGAGGGCATTTTCCAGGCTGTGTTTGTGCGTGCTCTGTCCCTCAAGCCACATGCATGTTCTCCTCGGACATGCATGGATGGATTATGCATGCATGGTCCTTGCAGCCCCGTTCAGGGATTTTCCCAACGAGTTTGCTGACAAGTGGTAACCAGGAGATCGTTAAGTGATAAAAAAAATCTGCACATCGATGGAGTTTATACAGCACTGATTCATGGCCGAGCCGCGCTAGTTTCCAGTTCTCTAGCACGACGCGCCCATATTCGCCGACGCACTGCTGTATCCTCAGGAATACAATTCCGTACGGGCATTTCTCATGCTGCCTGTGTCTTCCTTTCGCATGGCCGAATTCACGCGGATGAACAGTGGAACTCCACTCTAGCAAGTCCAGCCCGCAAAAACCAACCGGGCATTGGCTAATCTTATCCTTGACACGCGGCCGGCGCTCACGGCTTTGCCAAGTGCCAACGGCAACGCTGCACGCTGGAGCTTGGGCAGGCACAATTTGTGAAGAAAGGTCGTGTCAAGTAGGATTGGCTTGGTCGTTTTCCACTGCTGTCTGCTAGCTAGCCCATGTGCAACAGTTCTGCACGCAGTCACGTCAGTTATCCTCCTGCTAGAAAACGAGATATAGCATTCGATCTTCCTGGTTTCCTAAACAAATAATTTCCGATGAAATCACGTAGGACCGGTAATAGTAACATAGAGAAAGTGAATAATACTTTTTTAAAATCTTATCTTAAACATATAGAAATCTTTCACTCCAGTAGATAAAAAACTACGTAGATCAAATTTAACAAGTCTAAATCCAAATAACAACATAAAACAGCAAAGGCTCATAAATTCAGTACCTAACCGGTTTGACCATCGCTGGAGGTGCGATCTGATCGGTGGATGGTCTAACCGGCCAAACATTCGATTTGACCGACGGTCGGTCTGATCGAACCTAGGAGCAATATGACCACTTCCATGTTCCCAAAACAGAAAATCAGCCTTAGCTAAAATCAAATTTAGTGCAAACTTCACAAACCAAGTTCAAAAGATGTGAAACTTTGCACACACTTTGTTGAGGGTCTCAAGAATCTACTCCATCCAAGGATCATATAGATCTTGACCAAACTTTCAATGTTTTCTCAAAACATACAATGTTGCACCAAAACAGGGCAAATGTCAAAAACTTAAGAAACAACTTACTCGTGGGTTAAAAATAACTAAGATGATTATAGATGAGCTTTCACATGTCAAAAGCAAATAATACCACCCAAAGATTTAAAGCCAAAACCCTCAGATCAAGATTTCTCAAGAAAGACTCCAAATCAAACAAGAATTAGATAACTTCAAAATATTACAAACCACGATGCCTATATAGATGCCTATTTAATCTACATGAGTTATCTCCATCACTTACATATCCTTGCCACACAGCAAGATCAAGAAGGGGAGAGAAGAGGTAAAGAACCAACAAGAATAAGAGCAAATCAATCAAGACAAGAACACTTCATGAGAGATGAACAAAGTTGATGTTTCACAGCCACTTCATAAGAAGGATAAGAGAGCACACCACAGTACTCACTCTTCTCTCTCAAACCCTAACCCTAGAACTCAAGAATGAAATGACTGGGATGGTTGGCTTGCAATATTTCATCCTTAATCCATTAAATAGATTGAGCAACTAGCTCACATCTAACCCTAATAAATACTATCCATTAGCATAATTGGGGAAATCCATTAACCCCACAAAATACGGATTTTACACTCACACTTAACTTATGCATGCTTTTCAAAGTATATAAGCCCAAACCTACCAAGTCATTAGCCTTTGATCCACCTTATCTTCTCAACATCACCTTGACCTAAACCACTTTCTCAAGTACCACAGGTTTGATCCAGTGAAGTTTTCAATATTTAGCCAACTAGCAAAATACCCTCGCCTTGACCCGATCTTCCTCTTCCCTTGTAAGCAATCATCATGCTTACCACGTGTAAGTGCACCAATAGCTTTCACGATCAGCAAATATCTTCCATTCTAATTCCACCGACCACACCTAACTTAGATTGATCAAGGTACTTGATGCAACCGATCGCTCGAACATTCCCTTCAATACTTCATGCCTTCATTGTGCCACACTTGAGCTGAACCATCTCATCAAGCATTTTTAATCGTTCTGGATCTTGGCTCCTCCATGAGTGTAGGCTCGGTCCTCACTGTTGATCATATTTGACTCCAAATTTTCTCGCACATCTAAAACCAAGAAATTGATTTCGGACATAAGTTCTTCACAACTTGACCCATATTAGCTTAAATATACTTCATACAACATGAATGCACTAACCTATAACCAATTTACCCAATCCAAGATCAAATTTCCAAATTTCATAACTCCACCGAAATTCAAAAACCAGCCAATCTGACTGCCACCAAGCGGCTGGTCAAACTGCTATGTAGGATGGTCAGATCGCCAAGTTGAAATTAAACCACAAACTAAAAATTCAAATCTTTCGCACATTTGATTTTTCAACTCAACAAACAATGGCAATAACTTATTACAAATAATCATGTATCTTCTCACGTGATTCCACAAATCATATTCCGTGGCAAAAGATTTTCTGAGCTCAGTTCTGGTGAAACGAGGATGCTTGTATGTTGAACAATAAGTGGTCTGTTGTTACCAAGCTAGATGTACTTCCAAGATCTACATGTCTGGGAGACATCGGGTGGCAAAGTCGTTAATTTTTTATACAACAAATACGTACGTCGTAGAAATCCATTTTGATTGAACGAAGCTCAATCATTTATTACTGTAGCTGGATGATCAACCAGTTCTTCCGCTTTATCACATAGTTAGTATTTAGTACATGTATTGAAAAGGGTGACGTACTGCGGCCCTGAGCCCATGGCAACCCAATCTATCTAGGATGCAAACGGATCAGATTCGGATGGATATTATTGTTACCATATTCTAACCTATATTTTTTCTCCGGATTCGGTACCAATCGGATTCGGTGCCGGATCGGTCGGGATTAACCCGAGCCGTTTGCACCCCTACTTGTTTGTAAGGAATGCATGCAGTACAACAAATGGAGTAGGAGGACATACTGTCAAGAACTTGATGTTACTACTTAATAACTGATGTGGAAGATTTTATTTTACCATTGCAAAAGAAAATAAACGTCAAATAGTAGCACTAACCTGAAATCAAACTTGAAGACGATCGGATTCGGACGGATATTGATGTTACCATATCCTAACCCATATTTTTCTCCGATTCGGTACCAATCGGATTCGGTTTGAATCGGTCGGGATTAACCCGACCCAATCTATCTATGATCCATCTACCTAATTCTTATTATACTGTTATTATTAAGTTAAAAGTAAAAGACTAGAAATTACTATGTTACTAGAAAAAATTCTACACCATTGATTACAATAGATTCATATTATATAACGGTGCAAACCAAACAAGTGTAAATATGAGAGCTATTTCAATTGTATAGGAAATACAACTATATATCCATATAAGAATTATAGTTGTATAACAAGTACAAGGATATAACTCTAAGATTTTTAGGAAGTACAAAATTTTAGATACAAGCATTTGTATTGTAGTATCTAACCGTACAATTGTGCAAGAAATTCGGGTAGTTAGCGTCATCACACGCGTACATTTATGCATCCTGACGCGGTTGCTGGACGCGCACTGCACATACGCACATAGCATAACAACGCTTATACGGTATGTATACAGCAAGGCAGTTTAACTTCTACAAATTTCAGTGTTATTAGTATTGGAGTACTAGTCATATATCCGTACGTTGCAATGAAATTTATTGAATATATAGAGAATCATACTATGTAAAAAGACTACTCTAATCAGTTGAAAAGTAGAGACTGATGAGAAGTTACAAATAAGACTGCTGAAGAAGGGACGTATAACTACCAATTTATTCTTTTCTAATAGTAATGATACGTTTGCTGTTCATTGATATACTCCGCTTGCTAGCTACTGCAGCAGATCCACGTCCCGGATATATGCGCGCGCAACGGCGAGTGGAGCTAGCTGCGAGAGCCAGAGATCACACTCGTCCAGTTGGCCGGCGACCGAAGACCATGATGGGCAAGCGCATGTACTAGGAGTGGAAACGAATGGAATACGATCGAATAGTTTTAAATATGAATACGAATTTATATTTTAAAATAAATACGGATACAAATTTGAACATTCTCGAATACGAATACAAATCAAATGTCGAATGAATACGAATTCGAGTCGGATATGTGCTTAATTTGGTCGAATACGAATATCCTCCTATGAATGTCGAATCGACCGGTTTTTCGATTAGCGGTTTTAAATTCAAAATTTGACATTTGAAATTTCATCAACAAACAATCATCACAAGTATTAATAAATCAAATTCACATCCTCCACGACCTAGAAATATAGTATCTTATGGTGTATCCTAGAAACTTTAAATCCTCGCAACCAAACATCAATTGCTAACATCAAAATCACAGATCAAAAGTTTGATGCACAGAATCAGCTAAATATTATAGTGCAACATTTACTCTCATTTGGGTAAATGGAAACGGAAAATCAATGGTAGTTTTTTTAAAATAGTACGCATTAGACAGTTTCCTTGTTGCAATCACCTCCGATTAACAATATAAGCGTGTTTGGCATTCAAAATGCAAAAGTAAGAAACAACTTTTAAAAAATCACTGAAATGGTGAAAAACATTTAACAAAAAATAACAGTTTACATGTGTTCTAACTTCTAAGACATGTACGTGACTCCCGCCTTGGCGTCTTTAGTTCTCATGTGCCCGCCAATGCATATGTGGTATGCGGCTGTCGGGCTGTGCGGCACTGCGGTTGTGCCATTGCGCCATGGCGAATTGGCGACTGACGGCAATACCAATACGAATACGAATATTCTCGAATATGAATACGAATACTCTCGAATACGGATATGAATATTGTCGAATACGAATACGAACATTTTCGAATATAGATTTTTACTTACCAGATTCACATTTTTTCGAATACAAATATCGAATAAAACAAATTATCCGTTATCGATTTACACCCCTACACTACCGCGCCGCGATGTTCGAACATGCCAAGCTGCACGAGTCTCGTTCGCACACGCATCGCGTGTGAAGTGAAGCTCCGCGGATGGATTTGGGTCAGGTTGTGTCGCGCTTGCGCCGACGGCCCAACCCAGCCGCCCAGGCCCAAAATGCATCGGATTTGCTATATGCTGCGCGCGCGGCGTATAGCAATGCGCTGTCAGTGGACCGAGGCCCATGTGTGAGCTGGTCGCCTGCTCCGCCTAGCACGGACCTCGGATAAGTACTTTGGAGAATTCAGAGACTGGGAATGGAGAAATTATGGTTTGGGAATTTGGAGCCTATAGTGGGCGTTTTTTCACTGCGGTTTATAGCTTTTAACTACAGTTTAACCAAAAGTCGACTGAACAAGTCTGAATTTAGACTGGGAGGAAGAAGCAGCGGCGAAGGGAACGAGAAGGACTGGAAGGGAGAAGGGTTAATGGCTGGGGTAGTTCTCTCGTTCGAGCCCTCCCGCGGTCCCGCCACCATATGTGTCCAGCTTCTTTTAATCTCACGCCACCTGCTTGCATGGGCCACAGCCACAGACCCCACCACAGCTCATGGTAAACCCCGTCCTAATGAGAAGTCCGTCACAGCTGCGCGTGCGCCCTATAGCAATTCGCCGCGGTGGGCCGAGGCCGACGGTCCATTAGCTGGTCGCCTGCTCCGCCCAGCACGGACCTCGACCCGTTTGGAAACTGAACGATTGTTCCTGGACTAAGAGCGAACGTTTTCGTGCCCACAGGGAGGTGACTCGTATTTGTTTGTCTTTTAAGCCTGTTCTTTTTTGGTTTTATCTTCTGTTTTTCTCTTTTGATATCTTTGGAAGTCAAAAAAACCAAACGCCATAATATAATGATATCTTAAAGAAGACTTTTCAAACGGTTTTTTAAACTTAAAACCATATGTGTTGTCTATATTAGCGTCTCCGTCATCCACTATCATATCAAAAAGCACAAATAAAAATCATTAGCCACAATCAAAAGTCATCCTTCACAGCCCAAAACACCCATAGACTTCACTATTTCTTACAAACATGTTTGATTGTTCCTGGACTAAGAGCGAATGTTTCAGTTTTTCCACTGCTAGTCTTGAACTGTTCCGTAAGCATGTTTGATTTGTTCCCGTAAAAAAATTATTTCTTACAAACATCCTCGATGAACTATTGAGACATCATCAATCTTCAATGAGTTGTTGGAAAATCGAAACCAAATGTGCAAAACATTGGCACATTTCTCTTATTACATGGAACATCGTCGATAAATTATTGAAATATTAAACCAAATGCATGGAGCATTTTATTTTACTTACTAGAACATCTAACAACTATCTAATTTTAAATAGCGTCTATAAACTAATGAAACATTGAAAATAATGCATGGAATATTTTTGTTTACCTACAGAACATATGCTATATAATATTATTAGTAAGACGAAATATATCTTTGTTTTGAATATCTTGTCGTAAAACCACGTGGCTTAAGTGGTTCAACAATCTAACTGTCAGTTTCTTTACTATTATAAAAGTGTGAGTTGGTGGTTGATACATTCTTCCTCCTCTCTTCTCAGCCATCCGATTTGATCTGGACCATTCGTCTCTCTTCTCCTCTCTCTCTCTCTCTCTTAGGATACAACCATCCACCCCCTCCACTTTTTTCATCTCCTCGCGTATTCTGGCCACCCTTCTCTCTGTCGCTTGCTCTCCAATGTTTGATGTGTGAAGTTGATCAGGCAATAAGTCCCGTCTCATTATTTTTATGACTCCATTGCAACGCACGGGTCTCTAACTAGTAAAAGATAATCATTTGTATTTTTCTATTTGCAAAAAAAATTGCGGTCGAGTGTGTGCAGGAGGGTATATGTATAGCTCGATGCAAGTGAGCCTCGCCGCTCACGGCCTGCTGCGCGGTAGGGCTAACTGCATCAGTCTACTCTATTTCTTTTACAAGCATAATCAAATGATGGATTGTTAGTCGTCGCATGCACAGATAAATCCTTTCATCAGGAGAGAAGGTAGCAACTGTTGCTCATGCCACTGAAATTTACATTATACTGTTGTTCTTTCATCAGGAGAGGAGGTAACAATTCTGAAATTTCATCTTGCATAAACTTCGCTTGCATTGCATCAGTGTCTACCGATATGTTCTATTGTCGGGATGCTCATCGTGCATAAACTTTTGGTTATCTCTATTTCAAATCATAACAAATTTAGACTTTTCTTTTTGCTAAATGGCAGTGTTGTAACGTCCCAAAATTTGAATATTCAAAAATAGGGCATTTTAAAAGTTTTTCTTGCATTTTGCTGGCACTCGATTTTCTTCAGAATGTCTATTTGAGATTTTCTGAATTTTGCGCTATGAAAAATTAACAATCAAAGATAATCTCAAATACAAATAATCATCATGTAAATAATAAAGATGGAAAATGACATTGCAAATCATGAATTCAAATGCTAAAATTTTAAATCTGAATCAAAAGATGATCCATTAAAAGAGGAGCTGACTTGAGCCCAAAAATTGGGAATTCTATTTTAGGGTTGCAATAATAAATAGATAAGTAAAATAAAAATAAAATATAGACAAATAATAAAGATGAAGAAATATATGCAAATAAATTCTTCATACAAAATGTGTATAAAATAGGCTTGAAAATATATATATATATATAAAATAATAACATATAATAATAACAAAAAAAAAAAAAGAAAGGCCACGGTACTGACCGAACCTACCCACCAACCCCTCGTGTTGTTCTTCTTCCCCGCCGCCGCACCAAGGCCGAGCCCCTCCTCGCTTCACCTGGCCAGCACCCCGCCTCCCTCGCTCGCGACGCTCTTGGACCGCCGGTCACTGTGGCCTCCTCGCGTCACCAGGGCCCGCGTCGTCTCATCGCCACACCAAGCCGCGCCCGCGTCATCCTCTGCCGCCACTAATCACCGGACAACCCGGTGCCGCAGCCCGCGCCCTCCTACGGAGCCTTCAGACCAGCGGTCCCCGAATTCACGCAAGAATCTGTGGCGGCATCTCCGCCTGACACCGCCGCTCGGTCGACGCGACCACACGTGCAAGGTCCCGAGGCCACCTCACTCACTCGCCTATAAGAGCCGCCGAGCTCCCACAAGACTCCCACACTCCATGCTCCCTCCACCGCAGAGCAATCGAGCACCCGTGCTCCCATTTCTCGCCGGCGTCCCTTCTTCCTCACGGCCGCCCCAGCGCCATCAGTGTCAACCCACCGTAGCCCAATTCCTTCTTCCCAGAGTCTCCTCAGGACACGGAAAAGCCAGTGCCACCCTCCTCCGAGCTTCTCCTGGCCTGCACTTCGCCGGCGTCGATCTCTGAGAGACCATGTGGAGGTCATCCCGTGTGAATGATGAGTAATTGACATCGGTTTAGGAAAGTCGAGTTTGATTTGGTTTGGTCCGTCCGCCAAGTCGTTGCATGGTGCAATCGGCTTGGTCGGACCTTGTCGAGCTTGGTCGGCGCGAGGTTGTCTATTCTTTCGATTCGACAGGTTGGGCTTGTTCGTGTTGTGTATTACTCGGTGCATATGTTGATTATTTTGTTTAAATGCGGTGCTATGTGACGGTTTGCTTGTCTGTGTGGATGCAGGACTTCGGAGCTAGGTCATGGTGAGGCGTGGGAGGACCGGGACTAGGCACAGGAGGTGTTGAGGTCCAGACGGTCGGAGACGTCGAAGATGATCGAGGCTGCCGAGGTGATTGCGGCCGGAGACGAGGAACCCGAGCTAGAGTCGCCGGAGGTGGACACGACGGGCGGCGAGGTGGACCGGACTAGACTCGTGGAGGAGTCGAGGTCCAGATAGTCGATGCCAGTGCGATCGTGTGCAATGGCGGGACCGGGACTAGACTCGTGGAGGAGTCTGAGGTCCAATCGGTCGAGTCAAAGTGATCGTCGTGCGACGACAAGGAGCTGAAGCTTCCGGAAGGTGCGAGGGGCGAAATGGTGATTTCGCGAGGCTGCACAAGTGGGAGCGGGCTCCGTTCGGATTTAGCCAGCGTAACGGGTTGGAGACTCGTTAGCCAAGGGCTATAAATAGGAGGGAGTGACTGTATGCCCCCTCAATTGATTCAGTGGCTTTGGGAGATAGTTAGGGTTTGCAAGAGTCAAAAGAAGCTTTTAGAGTTTGTTTTGCTTTTGCTTTCTCTTTAGTTGTTGAGAGTGGTTGGGGAGAGAGCAGAGGTGCTGTTGCTTATGTCTCCCTCGTGTGTGTCTCCTCTCCTAGAGCGGTGTTCTCTTCTTCAAGGATGTAGAGAATGAGATTTTCTTGATTTGGGAGAGGGAGAGGATGAGTTGAGAATCCATATAATCATTCCTCATGTTCTAATGTCCATACGTATGGGGACTCCTGTGTAACCCTTTTGTTTCTTAGAAATGAAAATCTGAAATTTTTGTGTGCTCAGTTTTCCTTTCGATACTCTCTATGGTGCGGATTTGTGAGATTTTCGTTTTCTTGTTGTTTCTTGTTAGTGAGGTGTAAAATGGATTGCTCAATGTGGGGATAGTGCCTCAAGATCATTTGATCAATTAAAATCCCAAGAATCCATTCTTGATTTCAGTTTTGGCTGTTTGACCTTCTCTATTCTTCACCTCTCTCTAGGTTTTTCGGGCATTTCTTGTTTCCCTTCTAGAGATGGCATGAAACTTGGCATGTGGAGTCCAGAGGCTATTAATTAGCTATCCTCAAAGTTTCATGAACAAAGGATCAAAGATTGGAGAGGAATTTGACTTTTTGTGCAGCTCACGATACTTTTTCAGATTATGACTTAAATCTGAAATTCTAGGGCTATTGTTGATTTCTCTTGTTGTTTAAGGTCTCTGTGTTATTTAGAATATGTTTTTGACCTTCAGCTTAGATAGAAAAGAAGAAAATCTCTATTTCCAAGTTTGGGAGCAATTTTCTGGGTTGCTGAAAATTTACTCACGTGCTGTTTTTCACTGTGTTGGCAAAATTCAGACATTGCAATCCACTGTTCCTTCGGCATTTTCAGTCTGCAGACTATATTGGTCTTCAACCTGTTAGGCATAGTTTAATTCTCAGATTGCAGCAGCCTTTTGTTTTCAGTTTTGAGAGTCTGCAGATTTCTGTTTTCAGACTGCAGTTTTTTGCTCTCTGTTTTGATTCAGTTTTGCTATTTTTCAGTTCAGATTTCAGCAGCAATTGGCCTCCTTTCTCTGCTGTTTTCAGTCACTTGCAGCAGCAGTTTTTCAGCAGCAATTGGCCTCTTTTCTCCTCTGTTTCCAGTCAGTTTTCGGCTGCAGTGTGTTGTCTGCTGTTCGGCTGATTGAAACAAAATTGAAAATTTGTTTTGCAGTCTCCAGTCCTTGGTTAAAAATTCAGATTCTCCACTGCTACTCTGTTTTATTGGCCTTTGGTGGTGAATGACAATGAGGTCTGATTGAGTTTTACAGCTGTGCCTTCCCTGTTTCTGTCAAGCAAAAGCATTCACTGTTTTCAGTCTTTTTCGGCTGTCCTTCAGTCTTCAGTTCAGTTTGGTCAGGCCTCCTCTGAACTTTCTTGCCTGTATCTTGTCTTGACAGTAAAATATCAATCAGTTTGCCCTTGACAAAGTTCTTCTAGTTGGTTGTTCTCAGTTCTTTTAACCGAGAGCTGTTTCAGTTTTTGTGCCATTTTTCAGCTGTAGGATAGCAAGCAAACTCAATCTCTTCTTAATAGCTTCGATAACTATCAGAGAAGAGATGTCTGTGTGAATACTTTGGGGCCGATTTTTGAAGGCACCATTCACCCCCCCTCTGTTGCCATTTCCGGTCCTACAATTGGTATCAGAGCCGGTTAGCTCTTCCTCTTAGATCTTAACCGGTCTCTTGAGCATGGCAACTAGTAGGGAATCTTGTGAGCTTTCCTTTGCATCTTGTTAGGGGTGTTTTTGCCAATGATGTCCTTTGTGACAAGGGGCTTGTTTTCGGCGAGAGCATGATTTTATTTGCAAAAACCACAAGTGTGAGCTTTGTGGTACATTCTGTCCCGATTGATTGCTCAAGTGTCAGGATCGAGAAAGTCTTGGAGAACACATGGATGATGATAAGAAGGACGTACGACGACTCATCATAAGCAAGGTAAAATCTCAATGTGACCTTGGCCCTGTCCAAGATGAAGATACTTCCTCTTAGAGACAATGTGAGATGTCTAGTGTTAAAATTGCTAGATTGATCATGCTAGGCTAGAATCTCACTTATGTTGTATAAGTTGTGAGTCTTTTTTTGTAGACTGTGAAAATTTAATTTCTCTTCTTGCATGCTAAAAACTGAAAATGAGAAATTAAAATTGATTCACTACACATGTGTAGAGGAGCTTGAGTTTGCTAGGGCTGAGATTAGAAGGCTATGTTCTTCTGTTCTAGCTTCTCTTGTTTTATGTTTGTACTAGCCATGTTGCTCTTGTTGATCCAATTTGTTTGCATTTCTTTCCCTGGCTTATAGTGTGATTCTGTAAGGGATGGTGTAAATACTTTGAGGAGAAAGCACGATGATATGAGTGCTGCATCTTGTGACTTAGTCTCCTCTGTTCTTTTGGATTGGGAGTTGTTTGTAGTGAGTATAAATCTTTTGTTTCATATCCTTTACTCCTACTTTGGCTAGTGCATTTCTTGTTGGCTCTTCCCGTAAGGTCCAAGGGACTTCTCTTTGAGCAAGAATGGTGCTTTGTCCTTTTGGATCTTGTCTCGTAGTAGACGCTTGCACCATTGCTCATTTTTGTGAGAAAGATGGACATCATGTGCTCATTAGCATCATGGACTTGTTTCGTGTATTTTCTTGTTTTTGTCCACGTGCTGTCTCGAGGAGGAATTTTCCGCCGTTTCTCAAATGATGAACCTCGTTCGCCCAAACGAGGTGCACATCTACGGCAAGAAGAAGTTGTGAGTTTCTTTGGTGCTTTTGTTGGTTCTCTTCTTGGTGCTTTCAAGTTAAGTTTTCACCGCTTTCTCAAAATTGGGACTTGTTTCTCGTGTCGAGTTGTCCTTTGTGGTGTGCCTCTAGGATCAGTCTTCTTGCATGAACCATCATTGTATCATGATAACTTGCATACTTCTAGTGCGAGTGTGTTAAGTCTTGAATTCCCAAGTACATGTCTACTAACCCTTTGGGATCCAAGACTTGGGCACTTTGTTCTTGTCACTTGTAGGTGTTCATACGCTGATTGGAGAACATGGGATTGATTGGGTTTTAGTCTTCTGCTTCATCACGTGACTAGAACATTCATTGGTTCTCCACTTCATGGCCTCCAAGAGGCATATGCTTTCACCAGTTGCGTCTCCACCTACTTTGTGAGTGATTCTATACCTTCATGCCCTTATATTCGAGTGTTAGTCATAATTGGCATGATATGCTTGTTCTTGTGCTCACTTGTACCATATTGGCATGATTTTTCTTTCGATACATTCTTGTCATGCCTTTATGTGTATGTTGCTTAGGTGTCCTCATATTATGTTATATATGTTGGTTATTGGATGCTTAAGCTTTGACTTGACTTCATGACCATAAGTAGAAAGTGTATACTAGAAGTCAAGTATCATCATGACCTTGTGCCTTGTAGTATCCATCATGGTTTATTGATTATATCTTGCTCCTTATGTCCATTCACCATTATTTATCCATGTTAGCATGCTTTTCATGATTTTGTTCTGTCATGGTGTTTGCTTAAGTATGGACATTATGAGCTTGATTAATATCTCGGATAGTTGTCTATGTCATGATGCTATATTTATTCATGCCTTCTTATCTTTACTTGTGTACATGCTTATATCCATGCTAGCATATGCTTCTGTGACTTTTCTTTGTCACCTGCTATGTGTATGGTTGTGATTCTTTGAGATGCATGTATACTTTGATCCTATTCATTTGTGGCATGAAATAAACTGTATGACATCTTGGTAGCTTTAGACAGTACTTTTGCTTAGACTTCATGAAAACCGTGGATAGGTCACAAGCTTTTTCTAAGTATTGGGTGGCACTAGGCTTGCTGTTCTAGATGCTTTGATGAGGGCTAGATTGAGCTTGTGTGGGTGTGTGTTTTCATGTATTCTATGTCATTAGTACTAGTGATGCTACTGTTGTCATCTGTCCAAGTACTGGTTCTATGTTGTATATCATTTACCCCAGTACTAGGACACCAGTCGTCTCTGTGTTTAACCTGCAGGCTATGAATGAGAGGGAGACTGGTACAGCCTTTACGACCGCTCCTTGGTCTTTACGGCTACGTCATAGCAACTACGAGCGCGGTCTGGACTCTCGGCCGAACTCGACGCGACTACATTACGGTCTTGACTACGACCACGACCTGGACACGACTTTGACCACTCGACCGAGGTCTGGACTCGTATTCGATCTCAACCAAGGCAACACTCATACTCGATCAAGTATGCGATCACGACTCTCCACCGAGCGACCGTGAGAGAGGTTTGCTCCCTTGTGATCTTCAGTACTTTGCTTCCCATCACTTAGCTTTGCATGGGTTATTTATTCTAGTGGTAGGAAGGGTCCGATTGGATAGATGAGAGCCATCTCTAGGTGATATTGTCTCAGTCACATCTCTCATCCAAATGGTTCTCTAGGATTATTTACTACCTAGTCTGGGCTTTGGTTCTCTAGGTTTCTCTTCTGCCTAGTTTGAGCTTTCTTCTTGGCCACTAGAGTCTTGTGAGTTGACATAGTGTGCCTTTGCTCCGTGGTATGAGGTTATAGGCTAGAGACTATGAGGATAGAGTGTGTTTAAGAATCACCTCCTTGAGTTAGAACTTTCCCCTTCTGGATTTTGTGCCAAATTTCCTGGTTCTTCTCAATTTTCCTTCTCTAGGGGGAGTTGGAGTCTTCTGTCTGTTCGGGCGTATAGGGTCTGGATCTGCGAGTCTAGCAAAATGGTAGAAACCTGTGAGGTGACCTTCGATGAGGTCAGTCCGGGGACTAGGCCCGATATCTCAAGTTCTTTGGAGCAGTCCAAGACCATCTTTGTGGGTGACATCATCCTTGGTGGCTCCTCTCATGCTCTTGTTTCACAGTTCTCGGATGTCATGAGCACCGAGTTTGAGATGAGCATGATGGATGAGTTGACCTTCTTCCTTGGCTTTCAAATCAAGTAGACTCAGGAGGGTACCTTCTTGCATCAAGGCAAGTACACTCGTGACCTCTTGAGACGCTTTGATATGAGTGATGGTAAGCCTGTGTCAACTCCGATGGCTTCTATAGCTTCTCTTGACCCAGATGAGGATGGCGAGCCAGTTGATCAGAAGGAGTACCGCAGCATGATTGGCTCTCTTTTGTACCTCACTGCCTCGAGACCAGACATACACTTCTCTATTGGTCTTTGTGCTTGGTTTCAGGCTTCTCCTCGCTTATCTCACCACCAGGTGGTGAAGCGCATCTTTCGGTACCTTCGAGCTACTATTGCCTATGGTATCTGGTACTCTTCCTCTTCTTGTCTTTCCTTGAGAGCCTATTCAGATGCAAACTTTGCTGTCTGTAGGATAGATAGGAAGAGCACTTCGGGCACCTACCAATTCATTGGCACTTCTCTCGTTTTCCGGTCTTCAAGGAAGCGATCCGGTGTTGCATGCCCACCGCAGAGGTCGAGTACGTTGCTGCGCCCGATTGTCGTAGCGTGTGCTGGATGGTCTCGACCTGCGGGACTTTGGGTTAGCTATCGATAGTGTTTCACCGTTGTGTGATAACACTTCTGCGATTAACAATGCTAAGAACCCGGCAAAGATTCTCGAACCAAGCTTATTGATATTAGATATCACTTCCTTCGAGACCATGTGGAGAAGGGTGACATCGTGCTCCAGTTTGTGGAGAGTGACCACCAGTTGGCTGATATTTTCATCAAGCCCTTGGATAGCTCTAGGTTTTCACTCATGGGAGAGCTTGGGGTGGTTTGTCCTTATGGACTGTGTGAGGGGAGCTTGTGCTTTCCTGCTTTACATTATTAATTATACTCTTACTCCTTTCTACTTGCATTGTATACGTGTGTATTGGGTTTAGTCCTTCTAGCATAGGTTAGAGTGGTTCTCTTGCCGAGGTACTTAGACTTCTTACTCTTATCTTGTGATTCTAGGATGCTGCTTATTAGCTAGTTCTCTTCTCACTAGGTTGAGCTTACCCACTGCTTTTAGGTTCTAGCGAGGTCGAGCCACCTCGAGCAGGCAGTGCGTGTTTGCTCCTTAGTCCGTTAAATGACTAGTTGATAGTCCTAGAGTCATATGGGGTAGATGAGAGTCAGTCTGAGCTATAGTTTCCTCTACATCTTATCTATGCTTTAATGACAGCCTTCTTTGGTTTCTTTGCCAGCTTGTCGTTTCTTTTGCTTTGGTTTAGGGGGAGTTCATTTGGGAGCTTTTGGAGCTTAATATTGATATAACTCAACTTGAACTAAAAGCTGCATCACATGTTGAGGGGAGCTGGATTTTCTGCATGTCATTCTGCATTGTAATATAACTACATTTGAGCCTTGATTATTATCCTGTTATGACATGCTTACAGTGCTTTACACCTTGCCATGACTTGTGCTCATTTGCTATATTTATCATGACTTCATATGTGTAGACTAGCTTTTGCCATGATAAGTTAATTTAACTTGCACAAATTAAACTGAAACTTGTCATGTTAGCACTCGAGACTAGTCTTTCTTGAGCTATCCTTTTATGATCCATGTCATGTCAAATAGGCTGAGTTGAGCATTGAATCTCTATTGAGCCTTAGATTGAGCTGTTTTAGTCTCTTGATGATGCATATGTTAGTACAATCATTTTAAAAGCAAAAAGATCTCTTTTGTGCGAAAAAACTGATCTCACCAATTCTTTCTCATGAGACAGCTTGCCATTGCACTAGGCATGAACTCAGGGGGAGTTTTGGATGACCAAGATCATTTCCTTAAGCTTCTCGCTTGGAATGATCGCATAAGGCTTGAGATCTAGCACATGACTAAACTAAAAAGTTTGGTTGGAAACGACCATAAGTTTGAAAAGAAAATATGTCATTTGTGCTTAATTTGCTTAAGTTACTAAAAGAACCAAGTACTTGAACCAATGTTTCACTCTTGAGCATATAGCACTCTAATTGGACTCAATATTAGCTTCTTGGTTCCGCTTAGCTTAATTGACATGGCCTGCATCATCCTTGGATGTCTCTAGCTAGACTTTGTTATTGATGACTTGACATGCTCACAAAATGCACTACATTTCAGATTGTCATCTATTTATTCTAGATGGCTTATACATATCTTGTTATGATCTAGATAGTCTTTTATTCAGTTATGGCTTGGTGTAATCCTTTATGGTCATTTTGGATAATTCTCATGGCTCTAAATGTTTAGAATAAACAAACTTCAGCCATTTTATCCAAATCATGTTATATTTTCTCTTTTGCATTCTTGATGTGTTTATTGCCAAAAGGGGGAAAATATTGGAGAAAAAGTCTTTTGGGATCTTTCTAGAGCTTTGGAGAACATTCTGCACTTTCTTGAGTTGCTCTAGTGATTCTTTTGTCGACATGGTCATTAGCTTCATTTCCTTCTTTAGACCATGTTGGATTCTTCAAACTCAACTTCATGCTTTTTCTGGGTTTATCAATATACTCATCAAGGGGGAGATTGAGAGACCATGTGGAGGTCATCCCGTGTGAATGATGAGTAATTGACATCGGTTTAGGAAAGTCGAGTTTGATTTGGTTTTGTAGGATCGGAAATGGCAACAGAGGGGGGGTGAATGGTGCCTTTTTAAAATTACCCCTAAAGTATTCAAGAAGATCCCAGTTCTCCGATAGCTGTAAAAAGCTATGAAGAAAAAACTCACAGAAAATCACCAGAGATCAAATAACTTGAGCGGAAGACCTCCAACAGATTAATACCACTAAAGAGATACTAATGCAGTTTGTAACTAGAAGGAAGGCCGACCAACAAACACCCAGCTGAAAACCGAATGCTAGGAGCTAGCCAAAAACTTGTTTTGCTGCCAACCGAATAACAAAAGCCTGTTACTTTGCTTTTGCTAAAGAAGGCTGAAAAGAGCTCAACCTGCCATCCAAAAGGGCATGCCTGCTGCCACCAAAAAGCAGCAAAACAAGAACCAACAACTGATCAACAGCCTGCTGTTAAAGAGACTGAACAAGCATAAAAACTGCTGGGAAGAAGAAGCCGAAAACACAACAAAAGAAAAGGAAACCTGGACTGCATGCAATACTGATAAAAACAGCCTAGATCAGCAAGCAAATAGCAAAAATTTCAGCCAAAAACGAGGTCATCTAGACTGCATGCAGAGGGGTCAAACACAGCACAAAAAGAAGAAAAACCTGACTACTTCATTGTGCCATTTGGCCAAAAGAGAAAACATGCAATCGGAAGGCTACATGCAAGTTTTTGGCTACCAAGAATGCAAGTGCAGATTTTTGCTGAATCGTTTCTTTGAGCTGCCCGAAAGAACAACTTGGCATAAAAGTCCAGCAATAAATGTTTTCAGCAGGAAAGAAGAATTGGGCAAAACGGTTCACTGCTTGCAACCGAAACCAACATGAGCAAAATAGCAATTGGCCAAAAGCAAAGGATGCCTCTGAGTAGTATCTCTATTGCCGAAATACTCTTACTTGGCCGAGAGATTTTGTAGGCTGCAGCTCTCCTTTAAAAGAACCTCAAAACCAAGAACAAGAGGACACAAGAAAATAAGCACTCAGAAAACTTCAATCACAGAGAAAAGATACATAGAAGAGCTGTAATTCGCACAGGAAGAACAAAGAAGGCTTAATACTAGAAAACGAATGTAGAGAGGAGCAAATAACCACAACATCTTTAACAATGATTTCCCATATTGAAAGAAGAAGAATATAGATGAGTCCCCATAAGAATGAACATTAGAACAAGAAGGATTACAAGATTCTCAATCCACCCTCTCCCTCTCAATCCTCAATAACACCAAGAGCCTCATATGCTTCTTGGGAGGAACACAACCCACACAAAGGGATGAATGAGCTCTCAAAACCCTAACTCATTCTCAAGTGTCCTAAGGGTGCAGCCCTCACCTCTGTTATAGCCCTTGGCTAACGGGTCTCCAACCCGTTACGCCGCTAAACCCTAACGGAGCCGTCTCCGCTTGTGCGACCTTGCGAATTACCGATTCGCCCTCCCGCACCTTCCGAGAAGCTTCCGCGCTCCTTGTCTCGCACGCCTCGCAACCACCTCGAGTTCACGTCGTCTTCGACACATCCGACCGTTCTGACCTCAACACCACCTGCGCCTAGTCCGGTCCACCGTGTCTCGCCACGACTCCGCCTCGCTGTCCTGCAGACACACAGACAAGAAAGCACGTCACATAGCACCGCTTGACACAAGAACGCGCAAATAGCATAAACAAGATCAAACATGTCGCAATATCAGAATATACATCCTAACCCATACGACTAAGTTTGACCAAAGTTCGACCGAGCCCGTTGCACCATGCAATGTCTGGGTCCGAACACACCGACTCAAACTCGACTTTTGGGAACAGATGTCAATTACTCATCACTCACAATGGGATGACCTCCACATGGTCTCTCAGGTTTGGTCCGTCCGCGTCAAGTCGTTGCATGGTGCAATCGGCTTCGGTCGGACCTTGTCGAGCTTGGTCGAATGCGTAGGTTGTCTATTCTTTCGATTCGACAGGTTGGGCTTGTTCGTGTTGTGTATTACTCGGTGCATATGTTGATTATTTTATTTAAATGCGGTGCTATGTGACGGTTTGCTTGTCTGTGTGGATGCGGACTTGAGCTAGGTCATGGTGAGGTGTGGGAGGACCGGACTAGGCACGAGGAGGTGTTGAGGTCCGACGGTCGGAGATGTCAAGATGATCGAGGCTGCGAGGTGATTGCGAGCCGGAGACGAGGAACCGGAGCTAGAGTGCCGGAGGTGGACACGACGGCGGCGAGGTGGGCCGGGACTAGACTCGGGAGGAGTCGAGGTCCAGACAGTCAGGATGCCAGTGCAGCTGCGTGCAATGGAGCGGATCGGGACTAGACTCAGGGAGGAGTCGGAGGTCCAGTCGGTCAGAGTCAGGTGCGGTCGTGCGACGACAAGGAGCGCGGAAGCTTCCCGGAAGGTGCGGGAGAGGCGAAATGGTGATTTCATGAGGTCGCACAAGTGGGAGCAGTCCGTTCGGATTTAGCCGCAGAACGGGTTGGAGACTCATTAGCCAAGGGCTATAAATAGGAGGGAGTGATTGTATGCCCCCTCAATTGATTCAATGGCTTTGGGAGAGAGTTAGGGTTTGCAAGAGTCAAAAGAAGCTTTGAAAGTTTGTTTTGCTTTTGCTTTCTCTTTAGTTGTTGAGAGTGGTTGGGGAGAGAGCAGAGGTGTTGTTGCTTATGTCTCCCTCGTGTGTGTCTCCTCTCCTGGAGTGGTGTTCTCTTCTTCAAGGATGTAGAGAATGAGATTTTCTTGATTTGGGAGAGGGAGAGGATGAGTTGAGAATCCATGTAATCATTCCTCATGTTCTAATGTCCATGCTTATGTGGACTCCTGTGTAATCCTTTTGTTTCTTAGAAATGAAAATCTGAAATTTTTGTGTGCTCAGTTTTCCTTTCGATACTGTAGGACCGAAATGGCAACAGAGGGGGGGTGAATGGTGCCTTTGAATAATTAAAATCCTCCCCTCAAGTACTCACACAGCAGAAAAGAACTCACTGGAAAACACAGATCAAGAAAAGAAATCAAATCCAGAGAGTAAGGAAAAATCTGGGATGTTCTGCTGGTGAGCGGTAGTACCGATGATATGAGCGGTAGTATCACTGAGGAAGTACATTGTTGAAAATGCGGTAGTACCTTTGAGCGGTAGTACCTCTCGACGAGCGGTAGTACCGCACCAAGAACAGCACGCGCAGAAAAAGAGAAATCTGAGAAATTCGTAAGATTCTCGGATTCTTGGCTTGGAAAACTTTGAGGATAGCAAGGAAACACTTCCAGAAGGATAAGCCAAGAATCAATTTCAAGATTTCTCTAGAGAATCGAAAGGGAAGACAAATACCCAAAAAATACAGAGGGTTTTCCAAAAATCCAAAATTCCATTCCAACTCTGATCCTTTGGCCACGAGACGTTGCAGATATCTTAGCAATAGTCACAAGACTCTACGAGCCAAGATTCAAGCCATCATAGAGAAGGAAACAAGGTTTGGAGCAAAAAAACCCTAGAAACGAGATATGAAGAACAGAGAGAGAGAGAGAGCCAAAAACGCAAATCTGAGATTAAAACTTGATTTGCTCTAGGGAAAACTCGATCAAATGATCTTGAGGCGCTATCCCATCACAGAGCAATCCATTTCACACCTCAAAGGCAAGAAACAACAAGAAAAACAGAGAATCAAGAACTCGCCCAAAAGGGGAAACGAGGAACAGGGAGCACAAGAGTAAAAAGAAACTTCAGATTTCCATTTGTAAACAAAAGATGAGTTCAAAGGAGTCCCGATACGCATGGACATTCGAACAAGAAGAAGGATTACAAGACTCTCAACTCATCTCCACTCTCTCCCTCTCTCAAATCCTCAAGATCACCAAGAACTCTCCATAGTTCTTGGGAGGAACACACACAAGGGGTGGAGGCAGCCTTGCTGCACACAACCACTCTCACCCACTAAAGCCTAAAGCAAAACAACCTCTCCAAAGGCTCTTTTGACTAAAGGAAACCCTAAATCATTTCCATGTGTTCAAGGAGGCATGCAGCCTCTCACCTCTATTTATAGCCCTTGGCTAACGGGTCTCCAACCCGTTACGCCGGCTAAACCCAAACGGAGCCCGCTCCCACTTGTGCAGCCTTGCGAAATCACCATGTCCTGCAGCGCCACCTGTTCCGACTGTTCTGACCTCAGCGCCACCTGCGCCTAGTCCGGTCCACCGTGTCTCGCCACGACTCCGCTTCGATGTCCTGCAGCCATACAGACAAGAAACACATCACATAGCACCGCTCGATATGATGGAATAAACATATGCCCTAATTACACAAGCCACTCAAACCAAACTCAAATTTTATGCCCGACTGTGCTGTCACAAGACACGCTGTAGTACCGTCGGTTCCATCATGATAGTACCGCCACGGTAGTACCGCAATTGAACTGCGGTAGTTCCGCTCAACACGGGAGCAAGCAGACTGATCCATTTTCCGTTTTCAAAGACACGAGTCAATTACTCATCACAAACATGGGAGCACCTCTCACATGGTCTCTCAATCTCCCTCTTGATGAGTATATTGACAAACACGAAAAAGACATAAAAGTTTGGTTTGAAGAATCCAACATGGTCCAGAGAAGGAAATGAAACAAATGACCATGTCGACAGAAGAATCACTAGAGCAACTCAAGAAAGAGCAAATTGATCTTCAAAGCTCTAGAAAGATCCCAAAAGACTTTTTCTCCAAAATTCTCCCCCTTTTGGCAATAAACACATCAAGGATGCAAGAGAGAGAATATAACACATTTTGGATAAAATGACTGAAGTTTGTTTATTCTATGCATTTAGAGCCATGAAGATTATCCAAAATGACCATAACGGATTACACCAAGCCATAACACAATAAAGGCTATCTCGATCATGACAGGATATGTATATGCAAGCTAAACCAAAGAGATGACAATCTGAATTATAGTGCAATTTGTGAACAAATTAAGTCATCAATGAGCAAAGTCTAGCTAGAGATATCCAAGGATGATGCAGGCCATGTCAATAAGCTAAGCGGAAACAAGAAGCTACAGTTGAGTCCAAATAGAGTGCTATATGCTCAAGAAGAAAACATTGGTTCAAGTACTTGGTTCATTTATAACTTAAGCAAGTCGAGCACAACTGACATATTTTCTTATGAAACTTGTGATTGTTGCCAACCAATATTTTTAGCATGTGCTAGATCTCAAGCCTCATGCGATCATGCCAAGCGAGAAGCTTAAGGAAATGATCTTGGTCATCCAAAACTCCCCCTGAGTTCATGCCTAGTGCAATGGCAAGCCGTCTCATGAGAAAGAATTGGTGAGATCAGTTTTTCGCACAAAAGAGATCTTTTTTGCTTTTGAAATGATTGTACTGACCTATGCATCATCAAGAGACTAAAACAGCTCAATCTAAGGCTTCAATAGAGTTTCAACGTTCGACTTAGCCTATTTGACATGGCATGGATCATAAAAAGATAGCTCAAGAAAGACTAATCTCGAGTGCTAACATGACAAGTTTTAGTTTAAATTGAGCAAGTTTAATTAACTTATCATGGCAAAAGCTAGTCTACACATATGAAGTCATGATAAATCTAGCAAATAAGCACAAGTCATGGCAAGGTGTAAAGCATTTTAACATGTCATCAATGGATAATAATCAAGGCTCCATGAGGTTATATTACAATGTAAAATGACATGCAGAAAATCCAGCTCCCCCTCAACATGTGATGCAACTTTTAGTTCAGGTTGAGTTATGTCAATATTAAGATTTAGAAGTTCCCAAATGAACTCCCCCTGAACCAAAGTAATAAAAATGAGAAGCTGGCAAAGAAAGATAAACAGGCAGTCCTTAAAGCATAGATAAGATATAGAGGATACTATGGCTCGATGACTCTTATCTACCCCATATGATTCCGTGACTATCACCGACGGAAAACACACACTAGAGAGCAAACACGCACTGCCTACCCAAGGGTGGCCCAACCTCGCTAGAACCTACAAGAAGTGAGTGAGCTCAACCTAGTGAGATAAGAAAGCACTATCCCGAAAGCACAAGATAAGAGTAAGAAGTCTAAGCAACTCAACAAGAGACACACTCTAACCTATGCTGGAAGGACTAAACCCAATGCACCCTCAGATGCAATGCAGCAGTAAGAATATAGAAGCATAATTAATAAGATAAAGCAGTAAAGCCCAAAGCTCCCCCTCACAACAAATCGTAAGGACAAACCACCCCAAGCTCTCCCCGCAGAGTGAAAACCTCGAGTGTCGGAGGCTTGGTGAAGATGTCACCACCGGTGGTCACTCTCCACGAAATGAAGCACAATGTCACCCTTTCTACATGGTCTCAAGGAAGTGATATCAAATATCAATGTGCTTGGTCCGTGAATGCTCGACGGGTTCTTAGCAATGCTAATCGCAGACGTGTTGTCGCAAAAGAGCGGAACACGATCGATAGCTAACCCAAAGTCCCTCAAAGTCGAGATCATCCAGTACTTGGCTACAAGAATCGGGTGCAGCCGACGTACTCGGCCTCGGGTGGACCTGCAACACCGGACCGCTTCCTCAAGACCAAGAAATGAGAGAAGTGCCAATAAACCGGCGGTGCTCAAGTGTTCTCCTATCTATCCTACACCGCAAAGTCTCGCATCCGAAAAGGCTCTAAGGGATGACAGGAGGAGGAAGAGTACCGATACCATAGTCAATGGTAGCTCAAGGTACCGAAGATGCGCTTCACCGCCTGGCAGTGAGACACGCGAGGAGAAGCCTGAAACCGAGCACAAAGACACACGGAGAAGTATATGTCCGGTCTCGAGGCAGTGAGGTACAAGAGAGAGCCAATCATGCTTCTGAATTCCTTTTGATCGACTGGCTCACCGTCCTCATCTAGGTCTAGAACGGTTGTAGAAGCCATAGGAGTTGACACTGGCTTACCGTCACTCATGTCAAAGCGTCTCAGGAGGTCTCGAGTGTACTTGCCTTGATGCAAGAAGGTACCCTCCCGAGTCTGCTTGATTTGGAAGCCAAGGAAGAATGTCAACTCACCCATCATGCTCATCTCAAACTCGGTGCTCATGACATCCGAGAACTGTGAAACTAGAGCATGGGAAGAGCCGCCAAAGATGATGTCATCGACATAAATTTGGACGAGCAGAAGGTCATTGCCAAGCCGGCGAGTGAACAAGGTCTTATCGACTTTACCCATCTCGAAATCATGTCTCAATAGATAGGACTTAAGCCTCTCATACCAAGCTCTAGGGGCTTGCTTATGTCCATACAACGCTTTGGAAAGCTTGAAGACATGACTAGGGTATTTGGGGTTCTCGAAACCTAGAGGTCATCGACATAGACTTCTTCCTCAATGAAGCCATTGAGAAAGGCACTCTTGACGTCCATCGGTAAAGCTTGAAACCCTTAGAAGCGCAAAGGCAAGCGAATTTAATGGCCTCAAGACGAGCTACAGGGCAAAGGTCTCCTCAAGTCTAGACCTCAACCCGGGAGTACCCCGAGCAACCAAGATAGCCTTGTTCAATGACTACCCCATCCTCGCTCGCTTGTTCTTGAACACCCATTTGGTCCAAATGATATTGTGACCTCGAGGGGCTCAACAAGCGCAGCAGCACCTTGTTTCTTCGAAACTCTCGAGCTCCTCATGCATGGCATTGACCCAAGACTCGTCCGATAAAGCATGACAAACGCCTTTAGGCTCAAAGGAAGCTACGAAGGCGAGTGGAGATGTAAAAGTGACACGCTGCACTTGGAGCGTGTGACTCGCTCAAATAGGTCTCCAATCATCCGCCTCGTAAGGATGAGATTTTGGATGTGTCTTGGAGGTCCAGGATGAGATGAAGAAGTGGCATCTACCTCGTGATCTCGACGGGTAGGAACAGAGCCACTAGCTCCGGAGGAAGTCAGAGGCATGGGTCGATCACCTTGAGGTGCGGTGGAAGAAGGCACCTCAAGGGGTGGATGAGGGACTGGATCGTAGACAACCTCATCTCCATCATCCTCATCATCCACAAAGATGGTCTCGCATCGCTCTAGTGAAGTCGAGATATCGGGCCTAGACCCCTGACCGCCTCATCGAAAGTTACCTCACGTGTTTCTACCATTTTGCTAGACTCGCAGCCTGCACCCTATAGGCCCGCGAAGAAGTCGAGTAGCCTAGAAAGACCCAATCAGAACGTGATTCGAACTTATCTAGGTTTCCAGACTTCAGAATAAAGCACTTGCAACTAAACACACGAAAATGAGAAACACTGGGCTTTCGCCCGTATCTCAACTTGTAAGAAGTGCGGTGCAAGTGTGCCCGAAGAAAAACTATGTTCGAAACATGGCACGCGGTGGCTATAGCCTCACCCAAAACTTCCGTGGTGTAGAGTATTCATCGAGCATCGCCCCGCCATCTCGACCAAGGTACGGTTCTTCCTCTCCACGACGCCATTCTCGCTGTGGACGTGCGGAGAAGAGAACCGGTGCTCTACACCGCCTCATCACGTAACCTCTCAAAGTAGGAATTCTTGAACTCCGTGCCATTGTCATCGCGGATCGCTCGAAGGCATCGCGGATCGCTCGAAGGCACCCGGAAGCTCAATAGAAAGCCCACCGAAAAGACCTTTAAATGTGTAAACGCCTCATCCTTCGAGGCTAAGAAAACACCCAAGAATACCTCGAGAAGTCATCGACCACGACAAGAACATACCACTTCCCTCCCGCCGATCGCACTCGAGCCGGTCCAACCGTGTCCATATGGAGCAGTGTCTCGGTGCATCGGTCATAGTAAATGTGACCGGAGGATAAGAAGCGGCAACCATCTTGCCGTGTCGACATGGAGCGCAAACAAGATCTTTGACCATCTTGAGTTTCGCAGACCACGAATGAGATCGTGTCGCTAACTCGAGTCAAATGGTCAAATCCAATATGACCAAGTCTCATATGCCGAAGGAAAGGTCGCGGGACTCAGAAGCAAGCAAACAACGGAGAGAATCACCAGAAGACTCGGAGAAATCAGCACAAAAGATCCTCCCAAACCGAGAAATCCCGCAAACCGTATCACCAAGAATCAAGAATTTTGCGCTTGTTTTCTTAAAGCTCACCTCGAAATCGTCATCGGTAAGCTGAGAGACTGAAAGCAAATTGTACTAAGCAAATTGTACTGCAGCTTACTAACCAAGGCAACATCTTTTAAAATAAATGAATCATTAATGCGCACAGTCCCTTTGGCGATGACGCGTCCGCATTTAAGAGTCTCCAAGGTGATAGTCTCACACCAAGCTCGGGCTAGGAAGAAAACCAACGTGAATCTCCGGTCATGTGTCGTGAACACCCGAGTCTCACGAGCCAAACCTTTCCTTCCCCGCCCGGAGAACCCGAGTCAAACAGAGTAAAGTCTCGAGATGGGGTAAATCAATGTGATTTTGGCACGCAATATCGAGTAACACGTCGAGCGATGAAGTAGTCAAGCACGACCGACCTCTATCTACCCTACGCTCTCCGTCGCTCAAAGAAGCAGAAGGTCTGTGTGCGGACACAGAAGTCGCTGGCCGGGTCCGCCGCCACGGAAGAGCGAGTCGGCGCACCGGCAGCAAGCTGATCACGCCGCGGGTAGGCATCTCGATGGGAAAAGCGAGATCTACCCCTAGAGGGAGCATGAGAACGAAAAACAGAAAACTCGGAAGAACCAAGTCCTCGATGTCGCCCAAAGCTACCAACAAGAGCAAGTTTAGACCTCGTGTTGGTCTTAGGTGCACTCAAGGTCCGGGTCGACCCCGAATACGCCTAAGAGCTGCAACACGGTCTCTACGCGATCTTGGCGCTTGAAGCAATGGTCAATAAATGCACATCCTTCCGATGAAGGTGCAATGATACCGCCTCCGAGGGGTGAAGTAGCATGAGATGGCTTCCTCGAGAGGCCGAAGCTGCAGTGAAATCACCTTGTCGCCGAAATCCTTGGACAAAGCCCGTGATTTAAATTGAACTTTCTTGTTCTTGGGCTTGACCTCAATCACACCTGCGGCTACGGGTCTGAGCACTACAGGTGGATGCTTCCTCACATCCTCACGGAAATCATATCCTAGACCCTGATTGAACTTGCAAATCTTTGATTGGTCTAGAACAAGATTGAGCTTCTTCTTGCCTCCTACAAATCTCTCGAGAGTGTTCATAAGATACTGACACTCCCGAAAGAGAGAGGTGCAAGAAGAGCAAGGTGGGGAGGAGACAGCAGAAGGTAAGGGAGCAGAAGAACAACCAATAGCAGAGGGAAGACTGGCTTGTGCACGCACAGCCGACTCAGAAGGGACGATCCCATCGCTAGCAGGTTGGTTCACGTCGCTAGGCGTCTCTACCTTAGCCGGGCTTCTCCCCTTCTCCACAATCACACTACAAGCACAAGGTGGCTTCTCTAGTAGGTCCTTAGTTAGCTTCACATTTCTCATCCAATGCAATCAAATTAGATTTTAGTTTGTTACAATTAATGCATGGTGAGCTAACAGGGTCCTTGGAAACAAACTGAGCCAACTTCCTATCATGATCAATCATATCTTGAAACTGTTTGGAGACAACTTGAGTTCAAAGATTAATTTAGGACAGTTCAAGCATGAATCAATTGGCTCAAGTAAAAGGCTTGTAGTTCAACAATTTTATGATCTGCTCGTTTTAAGTTCATTTTCAAATTATTGCAATTTTCACATGTTTCGGGCAGATCAAGAAGCATAGTGTAAAGACCTCTAAAAGCATTATCCTTAGCCTCACATGAGGTGCAAGAAATAGTCTCAACAGTAAATAAAGGAGTTATCCTACTCATTTCTAGTTCAGCAAGTAGACTAATATTCTCCACCTTATGTATATCAAGCTCAGAGGTCACACTATCATGAGAAGTCCTTAACTTCTCCATATCTCCAATCAAAGCGGTGGCATGTATCACATTCATCACGGAGGGAGCAGATATAAGTGAAGTAAGCTCCGTGATGTCTATCTACTTCCTTCTCCAACTCGCTACATCTAGCTCTAGATCTAGCATGAAATTTACCTAGCTTAAGAAAGGCATCATTGTCGGTCGTAAGATGGGTATACCTCGTCGAGTCGGAGTAGAGCTCGCTGTCGCCGCCGCCTCAAGGGCCATGAAGCACATGCCGGAGAAGTCGCCGCCGCCCTTGGGGTCTTGGTCACCCGTCCCGTCGTCGCCGCTCCATCCCTCCACCTCGCCGAGGTCGAGGTCGTCGGCGGCGAGGACGCGGTGGAAGAGCTTTAGCCTTCCCAAGGTCGCGAACGCCTTCTTGCCTTGCGCCCGAGCCTGGGGCTTCTTGTTGTGGTTCTTGTCGGGGTAGTCGTTCTTGCTCGAACCGCCGTAGTCTCCTTTGCCCTTCCCGGCTTGGGCGCTTGCCGAATGTGGTTGGGGCCACCACACTCGAAGCAAATAATCGGTCCGCCTCTCTTTTGTCCCTCCTCCTCTTGTAAGCATGGGAAAACTTCCGAGCTAGGAGGGCCAGTTGTTCATCCCCTAGCTGCTCTAACTGATCATCTGTTACGTCACAGAGAGCAGCTTGGGAGAACCCGCAAAGAGAATCGGCAGAAGAACCAGAAAGCGAAGTGGTATCGGTGACTAGTGCCATCGACTGAGACTTCGACCGACGAGAGACTATGTCAATCTCGTGAGTCTTGAGGCGCGAGTAAAGCGCCAAGAGTCGTGGTCGAGAGGTCCGTGGTATCCTAGATGGTAGTCACCTTCATCTCCCAAACTCAAGATCGAGTGCGAAAGCATTTGTCGAGCGTTATCCGAGTCGAGTATGTGAGACCGACGGCTCGAGGTTGCTCAAAATCTTGTGAAAGCGAGAAAAGCACTCGTCAAGGACTCACCAAAGAAGCATCTCGAATTTGTCGTAGTCGCGCTTGAACGGCTTGTCGCACCGTCTTTATTTGGGTGGTGCCTCATGGTAAGCATTGAGGGTCACCCAAATATCGAAGGCCGACGTCAGTGAGAGATGCGATCAAATTCGCTCGCTCAATCCTCGAATGATGATGTTCCTCGCCTTGCATTTGCCTCAACATCGCCCATATTCCGGCATTGATGTTCTCATCTACGGAACAACAACCGGACCTTGACCTTTCGCCAGATGGCGAGCCTCGAGCTCGGATGTAGGTCTCCATCCGACTCTTCCGAATGGAAAATCCATCCCATCAAGATCGGGGCTTGGTCGAGTACTTGTCCGTCGCCATGGCTCTTGAGACCGGTTAAAGATCTATCAAGAAGAGCTAACCGCTCGATACCAATTGTAGGACCGAAATGGCAATGAGAGGGGTGAATGGTGCCTTTGAAAATTAAAATCCTCCCTCAAGTACTCACACAATGTAAAAGAACTCACTTTGGAAGACACGGATCAAGAAAAGAAATCAAATCCAGAGAGTAAGGAAAAACTGGTCATTACGTCATGAGCGGTAGTACCGCTGATATGAGCGGTAGTACCACTGAGCGGAAGTACCGGTGTTGAAAATGCGGTAGTACCTTTGAGCGGTAGTACCTCGACGAGCGGTAGTACCGCACCAAGAACAAAGACGCAGAAAAAGAGAAATCTGAGAAATTGCAAGATTCTCTGATTCTTGGCTTGGGAAACTTTGAGGATAGCAAGGAAACACTTCCGAAGGATAAGCCAAGAATCAATTTCAAGATTTCTAGAGAATCGAAAGGAAGACAAATACCGAAAATACGTGAGGGTTTTCCAAAAATCCAAAATTCCATTCCAACTCTGATCCTTTGGCCACGAGACTTTGTAGATATCTTAGTAATAGTCACAAGACTCTACGAGCCAAGATTCAAGCCATCATAGAGAAGGAAACAAGGTTTGGAGCAAAAAACCCTAGAAACGAGATATGAAGAACAGAGAGAGCCAAAAACGCAAATCTGAGATAAAACTTGATTTGCTCCAGGGAAAACTCGATCAAATGACCTTGAGGCACTATCCCATCACAGAGCAACCCATTTCACACCTCAAAGGCAAGAAACAGCAAGAAAAACAGAGAATCAAGAACTCGCCCAAAAGGAGAAACGAGGAACAGGGAGCACAAGAGTAAAAAGAAACTTCATATTTCCATTTGTAAACAAAAGATGAGTACAAAGGAGTCCCGATACGCATGGACATTCGAACAAGAAGAAGGATTAGAAGACTCTCAACTCATCTCCACTCTCTCCCTCTCTCAAATCCTCAAGATCACCAAGAACTCTCCATAGTTCTTGGGAGGAACACACACAAGGGGTGGAGGCAGCCTTGCTGCACACAACCACTCTCACCCACTAAAGCCTAAAGCAAAACAACGTCTCCAAAGGCTCTTTTGACTAATGAAAACCCTAAATCCTTTCCATGTATTCAAGGAGGCATGCAGCCTCTCACCTCTATTTATAGCCCTTGGCTAACGGGTCTCCAACCCGTTACGCCGGCTAAACACGAACGAAGCCCGCTCCCACTTGTCCAGCCTTGCGAAATCACCATTTCGCCCCTCCTGCACCTTCCGGGAAGCTTCCGCGCTCCTTGCCTCGCACGCCTCGCAACCACCTCGAGTCCACATCGTCTTCGACACATCCCGACTGTTCTGACCTCAGCGCCACCTGCGCCTAGTCCGGTCCACCGTGTCTCGCCACGACTCCGCCTTGATGTCCTGCAGCCATACAGACAAGAAACACATCACATAGCACCGCTCGATATGATGGAATAAACATATGCCCTAATTACACAAGCCACCCAAATCAAACTCAAATTTTATGCCCCGATCGTTTCGTCACAAGACACAGTAGTAGCCGTTCCACTACGGTAGTACCGCCGGCCGGTAGTACCGCAATTGAACCTGCGGTAGTTCCGCTCAACCTGGGAGCAGCAGACCTGATCCATTTTCCAGATTTTCAGCACACGAGTCAATTACTCATCACAAACATGGGAGCACCTCTCACATGGTCTCTCAGATACTCTCTGTGGTGCGGATTTGTGAGATTTTCGTTTTCTTGTTGTTTCTTGTAAGTGAGGTGTAAAATGGATTTCTCCATGTGGGGATAGTGCCTCAAGATCATTTGATCAGTTAAAATCCCAAGAATCCATTCTTGATTTCAGTTTTGGCTATTTGACCTTCTCTGTTCTTCACCTCTCTCTAGGTTTTTCGGGCATTTCTTGTTTCCCTTCTTGAGATGGCATGAAACTTGGTACGTGGAGTCCAGAGGCTATTAATTAGCTATAATCAAAGTTTCATGAACAAAGGATCAAAGATTGGAGAGGAATTTGACTTTTTGTGCAGCTCACGGTACTTTTTCAGATTATGACTTAAATCTGAAATTCTAGGGCTATTGTTGATTTCTCTTGTTGTTTAAGGTCTCTGTGCTATTTAGAATATGTTTTTGACCTTCAGCTTAGATAGAAAAGAAGAAAATCTCTATTTCCAGGTTTGGGAGCAATTTTCTGGGTTGCTGAAAATTTACTGACGTGCTGTTTTTCACTGTGTTGGCAAAATTCAGACATTGCAATCCACTGTTCCTTCGGCATTTTCAGTTTGCAGACTGTATTGGTCTTCAACCTGTTAGGCATAGTTTAATTCTCAGATTGCAGCATCCTTTTGTTTTCAGTTTTGAGAGTCTGCAGATTTCTGTTTTCAGACTGCAGTTTTTTGCTCTCTGTTTTGATTCAGTTTTGCTGTTTTCAGTTCAGATTTCAGCAGCAATTGGCCTCCTTTCTCTGCTGTTTTCAGTCACTTGCAGCAGCAGTTTTTCAGCAGCAATTGGCCTCTTTTCTCCTCTGTTTCCAGTCAGTTTTCTAGCAGCAGTTTTTGGCTGCAGTGTGCTGTCTGCTGTTCGGCTGATTGAAACAAAATTGAAAATCTGTTTTGCAGTCTCCAGTCCTTGGTTAAAAATTCAGATTCTCCACTACTACTCTGTTTTATTGGCCTTTGGTGGTGAATGACAATGAGGTCTGATTGAGTTTTACAGCTGTGCCTTCCCTGTTTCTGTCAAGCAAAAGCATCCACTGTTTTCAGTCTTTTTCGGCTGTCCTTCAGTCTTCAGTTCAGTTTGGTCAGGCCTCCTCTGAACTTTCTTGCCTGTATCTTGTCTTGACAATAAAATATCAATCAGTTTGCCCTTGACAAAGTTCTTCTAGTTGGCTGTTCTCAGTTCTTTCAACCGAGAGCTGTTTCAGTTTTTGTGCCATTTTTCAGCTGTAGGATAGCAAGCAAACTCAATCTCTTCTTAATAGCTTCGATAACTATCAGAGAAGAGATGTCTGTGTGAATACTTTGGGGCCGATTTTTGAAGGCACCATTCACCCCCCCCCTCTGTTGCCATTTCCGGTCCTACAATCTCCTTCCAAGCCCGCCGCCGCCGCACGTCGCCGACTCACCTCTGGCGTTCCCCGGCCTCCACCGACACTGCCATCAGGTTCCTGGAGGTGCCAGCATCCCGTTTTGCCGATCCCGGCACCTCTCCGGCCGTCCCTCGCCGGCAACCCCGCCACCCGTACCCGACCCCGAGCTCCTCTGCTTCAAGGTGAGGAAGCCTCGGCTTAAGAGAATACTTCGCCCTATATGGGTAAGAAACAACTTTGGCACAGCTGGTTATCGGCTCTCCCCCCAACTCTCTCGGGCCAGTGCGATTCGAGCCCCGGCTCAGCCGATCAGCTAAGCGTCGTGTCCCGCTGACAACTGGGTCCCACCTGTCATAGATGGACCCGTCGCTGACACGTGGGCCCGATGCCTGAAGGGCCCCACCTGTCAGTGACCGCATGGGAGTGGGAATCACTGCCATGTGGGCCCCACCTGTCAGATTTTAATAATTTGAGATTTAATGAAACTGAAAACTTTAAACGGGCATAACTTATTCATTTTAACTCCAAATTGAATGAAATAAATTTCTAAATTCATCTAAATTCAAGATCTGTCCAATGGAACCGAAACCATGAATTTCAGAGCTCATTTGAATTAATGAAAATCAAGGGAATTAGAGAATCATTTAGAGAAGCTAATAAAATTTAAATAGGATGTAAAAGAGATTATACGAGGTTTAAATTTGAATTAGTTATCATATGAATGATTAATGTGCCTTTAGTGTTTATTTTAAATCTAAGTTAATTAAAGGCATTAATAAAGAAAAGTGGATTTGGTTAAATGTTCAAATTTAGTAAAGATACCCTTAATAATAATTGGAATAGGTGTCCAATATTTAACATATCATCTTAAATAAACCTTAGAGGTAAATTTTGCTAACCAACAAATATTAAAATATAACCTTATATAACCAACCTTGTCTCAAACCACCCGAATCGCCCATTAACTCATAATAAAACTAAATCAAGATTATTCAGATTTATTTGGATCTTTTGAGTCATTTGCCTTTATTCGTGTTCAGTCATTTAGCACGTAATTAGAAATTAGAGTCCTGAAGAATCGAGGGATCAAGTGTGCTCAAGAGCAAAGTGAAGATAAGGACCAGAAGCTCCAAAGAAAGCATTGTGTGAGCTCAAGACCGCGGTAAACCGCGCCAGGCGAGTCAATACTTTGATCATGATGAATCTACATTTTCTGCAAATTACTTTTGTTTAAATTATCAAATTGCATGCTGTTATTTTATATGCCAATACATGTTTAGTTTAAGATCCTAGTTATATGACCATGTTTTACCTTGATTAATATTACACCCTCTTTTGAATATTTAACTATGTAAACCTTGTCGCCCTAGCAAAATTATGATAGTAACCTTTCGAAAATAAGTCCGTAATTATATGTCATGCTTAGTTATGCATAGATAATCGGGGGCACCAAAGATACCCAAAACATCATTTTCAACTATGAGAAACTGGTTTGAGAAGTCATAGTGGTGATGACTGGTATATGTTGGTACGATTATTTTATGTTCCCAAAACCCTACTTGCTTAAATATTTGGGCGGATGGTTCGAGGGTGTGTGAGTGGTGCAGTGGAAGCACAAAATGGTTAGTGGTAGAACCGTCCAGATACCCCTAAGGACCGAATCTTGTCATGACATCCTATGTAAAATAGTGCAACCACAAGTCTGTAAAGTACAACTTGGCTAAGTAAATTTATCGAAACTCATGGACTCATCTCACCGGTAGTTAGGGGTGCAAACGGGTCAGGTTAATCCCGACCGATCCGGCACCGAATCCGATTGGTACCGAATCCGAAAAAAATATGGGTTAGGATATGGTAACAGCAATATCCGTCCGAATCCGATACGTCTTCAAGTTTGATTTCAGGTTAGTGCTACTATTTGACGTTTTATTTTCTTTTGCAATGGTAAAATAAAATCTTCCACATCAGCAATTAAGTAGTAACATAAAATTCTTGACAGTACGTCTTCCTACTCCATTTGTTGTAATGCATGCATTCCTTACAAACAAGTAGGGGTGCAAATGGCTTGGGTTAATCCCGACCGATCCGGCACCGAATCCGATTGGTACCGAATCCGGAGAAAAAAATGGGTTAGGATATGGTAACAACAATATCCGTCCGAATCTGATCCGTTTGCACCCCTACCGATAGTGGAGATAAGTGGATACCCAAGGACAAGGGAAGGCCTAAAAGGCACCAAGGGGAAGGTGAAGTTTTCCAACTGTTTTAGCGTTGTGGAAAGTGGAGCCCGGCTGCGTTAGTAACTATGGGGAACATCCCGTGCATAGATGGGACCCACCGCAAGTGGGAGAAGCCCATAAGGTGAGATGACAAAAGGAACTAGATACTTTGAAAAGTCAATGTGATGGTCTACTCAACCACATGACTAAGGAATTGTGTGGAGCAAAGAGCGGATTGTCTCTTATGGTGAAAGTGTACAAACTCTACAGAGTCAAAACTATTCGAATAGCCGTGCCCACGGTCATGGACGGACATGAGAATTTAACTAGATATAGTTCTGTTTTAAAAACTTTGAGGGTGTGAATGGAAAAGAGGAGGGCCGCAGAAAGCCCTAGATTGAATTGCCCTGGGTGTCGTCCCAGTGATAATGTAAGCGGCTATAACGCTGAAGGATTAAGCATATGGTGCAGAGGCCATGTAATAGTGGATGGAATCTGAATCGATAATATTATTGCATTCTTTTACGTATTATGTTTTTGGTTCAAAACTGATAGGTCTCAGGAAATTTCTATGTATCATATGTCTAAATAATGATAAAACTTCTCTTTTTACAAAACCAAATGTAAGGCAAAATAAAAGGAGTCGAAAGTAAAGAAGATGACTGTTTGTGGTAAACATACGAAGATGTCGGTGGATTTAGTGTCGATTATCGAAAGGAAATTATAGTGTGGATTCCAGGAAGATAAACTGGTGAATCTAAATTAAATGTATTGGATTATCATTGGACTGTAGAGTGAATAGATTGGCTAGATGGATGATTTAAAAGACTGTGGAGAGTTAGGGAGTGCGAAAGAAATTGCTGGATTACGACACTGATAACTGCTATAGATTCTTGGCAGATGTTGTACATGCTAGGATTAATAGAAGTTGATCGGCTACAAAATGAGTCAATTGGATTTTGAGATTTATATTAACAATTATTGGGGTATAAACTTGATCAATAATATTCCTGGTGGATGTATACTAGTGAGTTAGTTAGAGACAGATAAAGGAAAATAAGGTGGATTATTGGAAGAGCAAATTATGGTTTGGGATCAATGAGCAAGATGATTGGATTGTTAGAAAGTCCTGATGCAAATGACTTTGGTGGAATAAGAAGTAATTGTGTTAAGAGATTATTAGAAATTACGAGGTGAAAAATTGATGAATAGAATTCACAAGATTAGATTATTACGAATTTATGACACAGCAGATATCGATGGATACAAAATAGAGGGCACCATATTTTCATTAGAATGATGAGCTAATTAAATTGTTGAATAATGAGCCTAGGATTGGATTTATGAACTGGAGGTGGATAGCCAGACTCATATATGAAATTGGTAACTTCGATTCGATTATTGAATATTTTGGATGATGCGATGGAAATTATTTGATCGGTGAGTAGCAAGTAAAGGTATTGGATTATCATTAGACTGTGTAGTTAACAAGTTGGCAATTAGGGGATCTGAGATCGGGGTTATACGATTAGGGTGAAGTTTGAGATTGTAGGAACAAATTTATGGGGAAGGCTAGGATTATGTGAGAATCAGACACCCATGGCTGGATTAATGAAATGGCAGGTGACAAAATAGAGAGCGTATAATCGGTGGGTTAAATCATCTACAGTTGACATATTTAGTCTTGGATAGTCTGAGTACCTTTTTGGTAATTAGCAAATTTATATCTCTGCTGCGCTTAGTGTCAAGCGTATCGACTTTTGTCGATTGGTTGGTATATAAATAAAAGAATTGCTTCCCAGTACCAACGGCGAAAGTTGAAGTTGGTAACATTATAGAGTAGGCGGTAGCACTTTGGGCTCAGGAAGGGGCCGGGGTGTTACAGTTCATCCTTTTCTGTTGCTCTATCTCCATATGCTGCTTTGTGTAAAACCTAGACTACCAATATAGTGCATTAAATTGTAATAAACAATTTCACCTAGCACAAATGAAGCCAAACTATTACTGAATTGTTCTGCTTTCCCAATAGTCTCACTTTGTCAATTTGGATGCTCTTTCCTCGATCTAGTTATTGATAGAATAGTATTATCTTCTGTTTGACTAATAATCTTTTTTCACATAATTGGCATGCTAGATAGTTTCTTCCCTTTTCCCCTTTCTCTTAGGATCTGAAACTTTTTTTTTCTTCTCATGTTAACTTAAGAACTTCTTGTCAGTATCCGTATATATCAAGGGAATTTGTAATTTGATACCATCAGGCTGCTATCGTTATTTTTCTATCATCTTATTGA
>JAYGGG010000605.1:0-148048 GCA_036346245.1 Bonia amplexicaulis
GTATTCATAAATGATATTTACCATATTCAGTAAGACAATATTTGCCGTATTTAGTAAGACCTCATTGTTATGTGAGCAGTTAATGATGGCCACATCCAAAGATGATATATCAAATGAAGTTTTTGAATGTACCATAGTGCCAAACAGACTTCAGTTTGCATTCATGGAATGGTGTGAACTTTATAAACTACAGTTGAACACTAGCAAACAGCACCTGCATTCAACCCTCAGGCAAAATAAGAACAGCACCTGCATTCAACCCTCTTTTTTTCCCATTAGCAATAAATTGTTTCAGTTCCATATCGTACCAACTTGGATAGCTTCTTCAAATACAGCGTGGTAGCGGCTATGGAAGTTCAATATCCACAGGTTTATCAGCTAATTGCCAATTGCACATAGCCACATACAATTCGTGCAGGTGGTTCTCGTGGGTTTTCAAAACCCTGCCATGTGAAATGATGTAGGATATGCATTTGAAACAGATGGCACAATACTATCTTACTAGAATTAAGGACTTGGAAGGAAACATCGTACTTGCGATTGTCTTGACTAGTCAACTTGAACAGAAAGATGATGATTTTAAAGGAAAGATTAATCAGTCATCATATGAAAGCACTGTGAATCAATGCATCACGAAGAGCCCTGTGATCTGCCACTGGTAAACTCGAAAGTTCAAACTATCCAGTCACAAAATACATTATGAAAAATAAAGAGAGAACTGGCCATGTAGAGAAATGTGGATATGAGGTAGGTGCTACATGGCTTGTGTTAACTATGCTGGATGCCACACGTGTGATAAATGTAGACCATCAGCCTGCAAATAATACAATGATGCGTAGAAAAGAGGTAGATCGGCATCATCCATGTACATATTGAATTAAGATTTTACTTCATTATTCACAAAAGAAATCACCAAAGTTAGATGAGGCATGCAGCTCAATTGACTAACATAGGACTAGTTTAGCAATTGGAGCTTGCAAGTATTTTCTTCAACAAAACAGGGCTTACTATTAAAGCTTTAAACATACAAAAATTCTTAATTTTCCATGCATCCAGAGATGATATATACAGCCAATTTTCAGACAAAAGAGTATAGAGTGTTGAAATATAAGTGAATTGACCACTTTTCCTCATCAGCTTAAACTTTTAGATGAACTAATTGGTTCATACAACTCAATATGATATCAGAGCCAAGAAGTTTAAGTTCAAAACCTGGTTGGTGTAATTAAAAAAATAATTACATCTCACTTCTATTCCACATCTTAGGGCTAAGGAGACTACATGTGAGGGGGTGTTGAAATATAAGTGAATTGCCCATATTTCCTTATCAGCTTAAGATTTTGAGTGAATTGATTGGTTCATGCAACTCAATAACATATAGAGAAATACATAATAGCCCCCAAAAAACTACAATTAAAAAAATAATTGAATCACACTTGTATTCTATGTCTTAGGTTTGAGAAGACCACGTGAGAGAGGTGTTGAAGTATAAGTGAATTGTCCACCTTTACTTATTAGCTTAAGTTTTTAAGTGAACTGGTTGATGCATGCAAGCCCGTATAGATAAAGACATAATAGCCCCCAAAAGACTAAAATGTGCTTATTGAACTTAATCAGCTGACAGGGACAATACCTCAAGAGCTCAATGTATATAAGTAAGCATTTGACATCAAAAATAGCAATGTTTGTGAGATTGGAACAGGGGTTGGTTGAGAGAATAAATAGTGAACCACATACAGATAAATATAATGGCATTGCAGAAATGGGAATGATCTATCAAGCTAGAATTACGGTATTACACAATAACAATGATGGCCATTGCATTCAGATTTTGAAGAAAGAAAATCTAGCAATCTTACCAAACATTTCAAGTTGCAACCGTAAATTGTTGATAAATCACAAAGACAACATATGGCAACTTCTGGGGCATTTAACAAAAGCTTAAAAACACTCAGTTACATTAAATTTAGGATTGAGTACCATACTCAATCCTTGAAGGAGGAGCATAAGCTAAGAAACTAAAAGAACATGGGGCATCTAGCACTTGCCTCAGTACTCTACAATCAAGCAAGTAGATAGATCTCAGCGGATCATATTAGCATCTAGAGCCATCAACAGTAGTCCCTACCATCTAGACTAAGGATCCAAAGGCTATCTTCTGTATATATACTTTGAGAGAGGAAACAGACACTCCTGGCAACCTGTTCAATAATAAAGTAAGCATTCATAAATGGACAGCAAAATATTGGAGTACATAACCACATAGTGGCACTACACAGTAGATCTTACAGCATAATGTTACGAGATGTTCACCTTGAGAGCTAAATCTTCATCAATGTTGGATCGATATCTAGCTGAGCCTTCTAATGGGCAGCTCCGGCTTTTAGAGAGGAAATTAGAATTGCACAATGTTGACAATTGTAATAGCACATCTGACATCAAACCAGTCATTCCACTTCCACTCATCATATTGTCAGGGCATTCAACTTCATCGAGCACATCTTCTGACACAGATGTGATGCACTGAAATATAGCCAGGAGCCTCTCAAGAGGAAATGTACCAGGGCCTTTCATAAGCATCTCTTCAACTAAAATATCCTTCATATCCATGGAAGCGTGAGAGCTCCTGCATCAAAGAACAATAATGTAAACATCTAATAAGCCTTCAAATTTTGGACGAGTCCAGATATGATATCGTATGTAATGCATACTTTCTTGCGCTTACGGTTATCTGACCCTCCAGTGGAATCGAACAAAGCCGCATCAAGAGTAGCGGGGTTCCTTGAAGCCAAGAAGGCAGACAGCAGTAGGTATTTCGCAGACACAGACAGGTGGAACTCCAATTCACTCGAGGGACCATCTCTACCACCAAACTGCCTTTTTGCGCTGCCCTTTCCACCAGAACTACCATCCTTGCATTCATCCACTGAAGCTCTCATGGGGACACTGAATGTCTCATTCAACGCAACTGCCAAATGTGGTTGCAAATGTTCAAACAACCTCCTCTTAATACCCTCATCGAACTGCCTTCAAGTCCCCAATGGCTCACAGTACCTCCTGAAAAGCGGCTCTAGCACTGCTGCCAACTCATCCACCCTCCTTGTCACCCGGAATAATGGCTTCAGCGCCACACTGCCAAAGCATCGAAGTAACAACATAAATAAATAACTTTAGCACGACACAGTAACTGTCCAACCATGCGAAATTACCACAATCCAATTCGAACCATAATTGAATTAACACAAAGGCACAACCATTTCCGCATCCTTTACCTCAGGAACGATGAGTACAGCCGATTGGGATGGCCTCGCATCAGAATGTCGCGGACCTCATCCACTGTGTAACCCGGAAGTAAACATAATTCGGTTCAACAGAGCCAGTCATGGAGTAGTACGCATCAGGCGCTTGCGCTGCTCACGTACACGAGCACGACCTGCGGTAACCGGAGGAGGTCGTGGAGGCGGAGGAGAAGGGGAGAAGATGGCCGCCCTTGTCCCAGCTCCTAACAACATCCAAGTTGTCGAACACTAGATAAACAACCTCGCCCTGGGCGACGATGCCACCAAGGACGTCGCGGAGGGCGGCGACGAAGTCGGAGGGCTTCTCAGGGAGGCGCTGGCGAGAGGAGGTGGAGGATGACGGTGGGTTGAGCTGGGAGAGGAGGGAGGCAAAGAGGGCGCGAGGTGAGGGAGGGAGCGGAGCGCGGCGTAGGCGATGCGCGGGCTGGGGCGGAGGTGCCGCAGCGCGAGGAGCGCGCGCGTCTTGCCTGTGGCGGCGCCGCCGTGGAGCAGGACGGGAGCGCCGGAGCGGGGCGAGGAGCCGGAGGAGGTCCATCGCCGAGCGCGGCGGCCGGGCAGCTCCTCGAGGATCGCATCGAGGGAGTTTTCCTCCTTCGGGGCGGCGGCGGAGGCGGCCAGAAGTTGGCGTCTGGGCGAGGGTTTGGGCGTGGATTTGGGAGGGAGGACGGCGAGGCGGATGCGGAGGCGGAGGAGCGGGTGGTGCGGCGCGGGTGACGGGCTGGGACATGGCGGCTGATGAGAAGGCGAGCGCGAGGCGGCGGGCTGGTGCGAGGAGGGCGTCGGAACCCTAGCTGCCGCGAGGCGCGGGTTGTGGAGTGGGAGGGAAACGGCGACGGGGAGCGGGAGGAGTTGGGGAAATTTTTCGAGAGCGCCGCGGGCGGGAGGCTGCGGGATTGCGCCGTCTCGAAGCCTTTAAGGCCGACCAGATCGGAAAAGCCTGGACTGGGCCAAAAGTTTAGGACTAATCTCAGTGAGACTGCCGCCGGCAGTTGAGTCGGCCCACCTAAAGGAAGATGGGCGGAGACTGCTTACGATGCATTAGTAGAATAAATACGGCCCTAGGTAAAATGAGCTGTTCCTGTAAAAAAAAGTAATGGGCTGTTGAGTAGCTTTGTTTCACCTTTGTAATTATTGGAATCTTCGTATCTTCCTCTCTAACTCAACCGTGTAATTATACCACCGGGTTTTAAGGGTTGTTTGAAGTTTGGAAGTCCGTTCGGAACGCCAGAATTTTACGGGAAACATTTTAGCTTCTGTAGGAATCTGAAAAGGAAAGTCTAACATCTAGCCTATTGGGAATTGGGATTTTTTTTAACACACCTAATACAACATATAGACGTCCAAACACACGCATATTATCGCACGTATACACTTATACACACAACACCTATGAAAGACTAGATGAGCGGAGCTTGAAGAATAAATGATGAAGTCACTACCGGCACCTCGCTTGCGACAGGCACATCGCCTCCTACTAAAAAAATCCTACTAAATGAGACACACAGAAACAAACCTAGAGTTTAAACTTTGATGGACTGAAAGTACAACTACCTCTACTAGCCACCCAAGCAAGCTTAGTTCTCATTGGAATTTTGATCTCACCTCTGACGTGTACTTGTCCACACCCTCGCTTCATGTACTTATCCGCCAAAGCCTAAAATGGTCCAAGCTGCAGAACGCCAGAATATCTTTAGGTCATGTTTATATCTCATTCTGCTTTTGATTTCTGCTTAAAAAAGCTACGAGTCAATATTAACACTTTACTTCTCAAAGTGACTTCACTTCTCTCACTCTCATCTCTCAGAAAGATAAGAGAAATCGATCGATTTAAATCACGTGCATGGAGCTGTATAGCTCATGAAGCTGCTCCATCACCAACCATCCCTTTATCATCTTGTAATTCAAGTAATTTGCGAGTGAAAGACTCATTCCCATTATCCCTTCGAATATTTTTCATTCAATTCATCCCACGGATTTTTGGTCTCGTGAAGTTGACATAGACATCAAAACCAATTCGACAAGACGGCCAACAACCGAGCCAAAGCGAGCGGTTCGCATCCTCCCAACAAGTTTTATCCTCACCTTCCAAAGGAAGAACTAGAGGATTCGAGAGGACCCAAAATAATTTAAGATCAATCAATCACAGTTTTGTCTTAGCTTGCCAATGCTTAAAGTTCGCACCGTCAAAGACTTCCGGTTTAACGAAATCAAAGGATGAAGCCATTTCACCAAATATTGGTTTTCTGGATTGTTGGAAATTAAGCAAATTTAGCAATGTTTCTATTTTAAATCCAATTATGATTAAGCACAAGAAAGTATGTATGTATATATATTTCACCAAATATGAAAATGATATGAACGATATGTATTATCTCTCAAGCAGATAAACAATTCAAAAACATTAATATATTGCAATATACTTAATAGAACACACATGTGAGTATTTAAAATCTGCATAATGCATATATTGAGGATTGTGTTATTGCTCTCAGTTGAGAAGTTGCACAAGTTTTAAAAGAAACTTGGCCTTCTACCAGACTACCACTCTTATCAGTTTTCAACAATTGCACTAACAAATCCTCATAATTCTGTTAGTTTTTCTATTCAAATATTACATCAGTGTAGTATCTATATCAAAAGCATGCAAGGACATATTTCAACCTAAACTAGTCACTCGACACATAGTAAAGCTACTGTAGAAACAACGCAATTGTAGAATCAATGCATTATATATATTTTCGGCAAAGCCTAACTATAACAGTAAGCAAAACTGAGCAAGATATTACAGCATAATCAATTGACAAAGTTGCAGCCTATACTTTAGAGAAGTATACTACTAACACATGAGACATCAAGCTAGATGAATTAATTTAGATAGTCACTGTGGTTTCAGACTTGACAAAGATCCTCATTGAGCATTCAAAACCCTACCATGCAAAAGCCCTTCCAGAGCTAAATCTACTGCAAATTTCAGAAAATTCAACTAGGACGGCTCACAAATGCGCAATAGATATAAGAAAGGAGAAGCAAAGCTATCGAGGGCGGCACTCCAAGCCAACGTGATGGCAAAGGGGCTAGGCTCGCGGAGACGATGTCCCGTAAAACTAATCACCGCGAATACCACGATGACATTAGAGAGGCAATCGAAGATACAAAGCCCTACTCCACAAATCAATCACTTACCGATTCGTGAAGTTGAGGTACAAGCGGTGCTGCATAAAGCCAACAAGAAGATGAAACGCCGACGGAAGAAGAGGGAGGAGAGGGATAAGAGTGCGACGCGATCGGATTCAACCGAACTGGTCGCTCCCTCTTAATCTCCTCTCTCCTTCTCTTACATGTGAGCCCTATAACCTATTTTCTTTTCTTTACTAAAAATGAGCGAAATTACAAATGGCCCAACATACACGACCTCATCAAAGTCGCCGGGTACTTGCAAACGCCGAAGAGTACCACATTGTTCTTAATTCGCATGTGCACACGAGCGTAATCAACTCATCTCACCTACTAATCGATCGAGCATCTCAAGATATCCTTCTTGTTAATTATTTGTCTTGTTTTTTTTGATGGATCGATTTGGACAGCTTAGCATCCAAGTGAGCTTAAATTATTTTCTTAGAGGAGTTAGTCACCAATACATGCTGACGGGGGCTTGTCGTGCTATCGTATTGCATCGTCTCTCCACATCAACATGATTACAAGCCGACAGGGGCGACAAAGTGTCAAAAGCAACAGCAACAAAAAAGAAGAAGAAAAAAAAGTAATAGTGCCCTACGAATTCCTACTTAATGCTATTGGGAAACGACAATATATATGATTTTAAAAATTGGACGATGGTTCATTATTTGATATATCATCAGAAAAGAAGAGGGCCAAGAAGTGTTGGCCGACAGTAGCAGCAAGTAGCAACATGCTCTTGAAAATGCCTTTGTCAAAACTGTCGCGAGAAATTCCTACGTAAAGAATGGGGAATAACGTTAGTGGGGTTGATCAACCACTGGATATGTTCTTCCACCCCTTACTTTCCAAAAGAAGAAGAGTAGTGAAAAAAAAGAGAGGAGCGATGGACGATGGTCATTCCTCTCGTGCATAGCTATCAATTGGCACATTTTGTGAGGCTAAGCATAAGACCCAAGTTATATACAAATGTCCCTCTGGAATTACACTACTTTTTCTATACAAGCCTAGTGGAAATATAGCATCTTTGATATGGTGGCTTATAACATTTAACCGAATATTTTAAATTTTACTGCTTCTACAAAGATTACGAGAAGATATTCGCCATGATTTTAGTTAATTTAGATGTTGAGCTTTTAATATATACTATAATTAACTTATAAACTCGTTTTAAAATATATTTTATTTAAAATTAGATTTTATAGTAAAACTAAAAATCGTTTTGGATCGCTAGATCCTCTTCCTATGCTGAAGCTGTATAGAGAGAGCAGCATGATGATCTGTCCAATCAAAATTTCCGCTATCTCGATTTGCCGCTACGGCACCTGTGTACCATCCACGACGTGACGAAGACCTGCGACGTTTGTTGTCGATCCGACGGCGACGGGAGAAGAACTACGTGCCGCTCTTTCAGGGAAGGAGTGAGACTGAAAAGCAGGAGCCAAACCAAGTTGACGAGTCGACGGCGACTCGCCGTCGAGCTAAAGGAGTCAGGAAGAGAGCGGCTAAAAATTCGAGATGCAAATCAAGACAGCAAACGCTCGGCTCTATTCTTTTCGACGCGATTTATGATTTTGATCAAATTTTGGATTTTAACTATTTACGGATATATTACAAGAATGATACTTATTTGCGATTTTGTAAGACGATGTTAAATTTTAACGTAGATCATTTAACTGAAACCCATCTTAAAAAATATTACGCTTTAAAAGTTAGACGTAGCAGAAATCAAAACTGATTTCAAAAGCCCGACAGAACTGACCTCAGATGGCCTTCTCGTCGACCTCGTGCTGCAGCTGCACGCAGTCAAATCGTTCGATGCATGCCCAATACCCGCGGATGCTGACCACGGCGTTTGCGGCTGCACACGTCTCCATTTCAAGAGCCCTTTAGGCTGCTGCTTCTTCAGTGCCGCACTCGCAATGTGCACATCAGAAACAGCATCTGTACTAACCCACGTTACTGAAAGGCGCTACTTCTTCAGGTCTTGTTTCCACGGTCTATAAATATCCTCACTGCTTCCTCCTCTAGGTTGCTCCTCAAATCAGCGTTGGCAATTTGGTGAGCTGCATTGCAGGGCCTGCCTCTAGCTAGTTACAAGGTTCTATTACTCCCTTCCCTGATTAATTACGCATTAGTTATTTACACTAGTGTTTTTGTTGGGTTTTATCCCACTGCATTAGCTTGAAGTAGTATTAGTTTTCAGAGAATAGCATGCACCATTAATACCTACTGCAATTTCATTCACATATACACACACACACTATTATACGCGTAGGTGTAGAATGCGCCGAAAGTTACTTGTCGTGCGTGAGTGAAGTTATCGCAAAACATATGTAAAGTTACTATTAGTTGTAACACTACACGCTTGACAATAACTTTACATGTATTTAATAGTAATTTTATTCGTGCACGACGCGACAGTCATAGAATAGCACATATATTACATACAATTGTTTGCCTTATATAGCTGGAGCTTGATTTGACAATACATAATTTATGTGTGTGGTCCAACATGGAGAGCACACCACTAGAGATGGCAATCGGGGCATCATACGTATAGTGTTTGTTCATACCCATGCTCGCGATCTCGATTTACGCCTCGGTTTACCCGTGAAGGACAATGGTAAAGAACCTCGTCCATACCATGTTGCCAGTTATCCGCCGTCCATGGGTATGCCCGTACCCGAAACCGAGAGTCACCATATGAGAGTTGAACTAATGATAGATACATATAAACAACAGTTGTTGCTAGGAAATATAATAGCATCACATTCACATTCACATATAAGCATCACATTTATGTCAAATATATATGTCCTTAATAAAGTAATTTCTTCAAACACGTGATTCGAGCGTTGATTTCTTCAAGCCGAATTAACAAGAACCAACAAGAGATTAGTTTCGCCATCGTGAGTAGCAGACAGACGAGCGTAATCAAAGCCAAGCTCATGCCCTCCTCCTTCTCGCCGTCGCCACCTTGTTCGCGGGCGACCTTTGGCCGCCTCGTGGACTTCCTCCTCGCGCCTCCTTCGACATCCTCCTCCCTAGATCTCCTTCTCCAACCTCGCCGTCCTGCTGCATTCTCGGGCGACGCCCCATGGGCGCCAGACTCGCTCCGCCTCGCCGCCCGCCTGCGGCGCCCCGCCATCTCGGTTTTCATCCACTCCGCGCCACCATGGCCCGCCGCAGCATGGCGTGAATATGAATTTTAGGCGAGGAGGCTTACCGCCGTGAGGAGGGTGGCGGCGAGGAGCATGGGGGCAACGGTCGACGGACGAGATCTGGATCTGCAGGCGTCGTGAGGAGGGTGGTGGCGGATCCGGATCGCAGGTGGCGTGAGGAGGGCGCAGGAGGAGGACGGGGGCGAGTCGGCAGGTGGGGAGGGTAACCAGTGGGGCGGTGGGGTGTCTCAGGCGTGGGAGGCGGGCGGGCGGCACGAGAGCGTGGAGTGGGAGTGGGATGAGTTGGACCGCCGACTAGGACTAGGGTTTCTAAGTTTGGTAGTACTGAGTGTGTTGGTTCATTTGTCAAGATATAGGTCACGGTAACAAAGTAGACATGTACGGTAGAGTTTACCATACCCATGCCCATCTACCCGATGGGCGAGAGTTTCCATTTTCATATCTATGGGCAAAAAAATATCCCATATCTAGCTTTATTATGGTATTTACCCATAGCTACATAGTTAAACAGTACAATTATTATATCTACACACCACGAGGGGCAGGACAAGATAGGGGAATTATGATGCACTCTTCTACTTGAAAAGGTCGCAGTTCGACTGGTTACATTATTGTTTAGTGTTTCTTTCTTCGATAACTAGCATGAGCTTTGTGATCAGGTTGGGAGGCCTTTTTCAGTAGTTGGCGGCAAATCATTTGTTTAGCACTCCTAAAATTCTCTCTTCAGTTACATTAGTGCGCGAGTTTCTTCAAAATGGGTCCTTTAATTAAAGAAGTATAAACGTAGCTCGTCTAGATTTAAAGTTTATTTCACTTTTAGGCTTTTCACTTTTCGGTGTAATATCTCATTGTACTTTTTATAATTGGTTTAACCATTGTTGAAATACCTGTCATTGCTATAAATCACTTAATCATGTTGAAAAACTTATTTTAACATTGATATATGATATATGACTTTATATGATATAAGTAGCTCTGCTCAAATAGATGGCTTGGCCAAATTATTAAATCAATTCAAAGTGACTTGTATAATCTACAAAGCTTCTTGATTTTTACTATCATGGCTCGTTCTTAGAATTATTCTTCCTTTGCATGTCTTGATGATAACATTGCCAAAAGGGATAAATTAGAAGAAAGGGAGAATTTTCAATTGCTTGAGAAATTAGAGAAATTTGATAGAGACTAGGGAGAAATTAGAGAAATTTGATAAAATTACTTCTCTTGTGTTGATGGGGAGTTTTATGAGTTTTGCCGTTTTATTAGTTTTGCCGAGTGTTTGCTGAATTTAGCAAATTTTGTTTTTCATTCAAAACGTAATTCATTCGAGGTTTTTGAGGTGTTGTCAATGTATTCATCAAGGGAGATTGTTAAACCATGTGGTCGGTCGTAAACAAGTGATGATGAATAATTGACCTTGGATTGCTTTAGATCTTATGTTTGTGAAAGTTTTGGTCGATTGTAGTCAAAGGTTTCGAGTTCAAGTGGTTTTGTCTTCCGAGTGTTTCGATCGACCGAGTGGTTTTGAGTTGCAAGAAGAAGTCGATCGAACTAGTCCGATCAACGAAGAAGTTCGCACCATCCGATCTTCATCAAGTCGCTTTGATGGTCCAATCAACGTTGGAACGCTCGGATCAATCCGAACACCGACTTCGCGATCAAGTAGTCTCAAGAGTTACTGTGTTTTCGACCATTGATTTTCGATTGGTGGATCGTCTGGTTGCGACTATTCGCACCATCCGAAAGATAAAACGCCATCAGTAGCGACAAGGTTATTACTTGTGGTCATACGCGAAGCGGTCGAAGTCGTTTATAAGCAAGTAGTCGAAATCGACATCCGCAGAGGAAGATGTGGTCGTAGTCGAAATCAACATCAACGTGATCGTAAAACGACTATAACTATTCTCTCTAAAAAAATATCTCCTCTTCTAAAAAAGAGCCGTTAAATCTCTAATCTAGTAATCTCAAATCTAAATAATTATTAAAAAGAAAATATCTTCATTTCTTTTACCCAGCGTGTGTCTCGACGAAGTTGGTGTGTGTTTGTTCTTGAAGAGCTGGGGCCTCGGAAATCGTGGGGTCAAAACCGGCATGGCGAGCCCGAGAAGGCCTAGAAGAAGGCGTGGCTTGGCTTGTCGCATGTCTTGTACGTCCAAGTTCCAACCTCGCATGCGTGGATTTGTCGCCTTACAGACTCTTCGTACATCCGTATCCTGGTGCTGTATACTACCAGCGTATCTCTACGAGAATCGCGGTAGGGAGAAAGAGATGCTAGAAAGCACGTGGTTCACATAAAAGATACGATGCCATGCGAAATAACTGGGCTCATCGTGCAGTTCGCTGGAAACCTTGATGGAGGTATCAAGATGGCCAAAAAAAAAATGACGGCAGCATGCAAGAAAATGCAGGCTAGCAGTAGTGCAAGAGAAACTAACGGATGAGGGGTAAGATGCTTAGTTGCCTACCAATATGAGTAGATAGTCAAATCTTAGGGCCTGTTTATTGGCATTTGCTGGCGATTTTAGCTATAACGGATGAATAGTAATGATTGATGAATAATAGTGATTGATAGAAACGACTAATAAATAGTAGTAACTGATAAATAGTAGTGTATTATGTAAGAAAAATGATGCAACAAAAAACATTTGAACCACTATGTGATATACGAAATTATGATATAATAAAATATAAAGTATATTACAATATGTAAAAATAAAAGTAGTCACTGATAAATAAAAATGATTTATAGAAATTAAAATATTCGTATTAACTTCTGCTCCAAAACCAAAAGTCAATCTAATAAGCTCAAGATCGTAGGTCTTTAGTCTTCTTAGCTCCTACTCGTATGCCTAACTGTGTCGGCAATGCATTCGGATCCTAGAAAAAATAAGCGAAAGGTTCAAACATACTCATTTAGATTTAAAAGCTTAGACTAATAGCTTTTTTTTAGTGAAGTGGATGAAAATGCATTATAACTGCTGGTAACTTTTTTAACATAATTAAATTTAAAAATAAAAATATACCATCATAGTCAATGTAAAGGAATAAAGAAAAAAGAAAAGACAAAATAGTCCAAAAACTAAAAAATAAAAAAGATAAAATTAATAAACTAGAAACCAAAAGTAAAAGCTCAAATGAGTAGGCCTGTAAAACCTCCAGAGCCAATGATGACTTAATTTCCTAATGCTAGCCTAATAGCCACAGGAGTATTTTAAGTTACGCAAGAAAGGCAGTTGAAATCGAACTCTTCATGTTCGCAGTCTAATCACCTTTGCATCCATCATCGTTGATTCGCAATCAGGTAAATTATTTACGTACTTTTGCTAACTCGCGAGAGGCAAATAGTACGTTGCAGGATCCGTACTGCAAGATGCTCCGGCGAGATAAGTCCTTGATGTCATGATTGTCAAAGAAGGGTCCATTCATCGATTAAGTGAGAAGAAAAAATAGTACCAAGATTGTTCCTTGTGATAGAAACAACAAAAATGTAGTTCTCAATCGGCCTAAATTATGCTCTGTTCATACCTCTTAGTCATCAGTGTTAGGACTCGAGCGGTTTGGCTTGGCTACAATACAGAAGACAAGTACATTACAATCCAGACAGATGATATATACGCGAAGTATACTGTATTAATCATTAGACACCAAACGTAGAAAGTCCAGTAAGTAGGCGTCCATTTCGGCAAACCTACGTACTTTAGCTGCTCGTGAAGGGTTCTTGTAGAATGAGAGCGAGGTCGCACGGATTAAGTATACAAACGTTGACATCATAATCAAAATGACAAGACTGAAATTGTCTGTACTGTGTTCTGGTCGCGGAAGGTGGCCTACCTTCGTTTGATTTTCTCGGAGCAAGCTTGTCTTGTTTTACTGCGTGTATGGCCCAACAGATCACGGGTTCCCGTTCCGTTGGTGTGTCTACTTGGATTGAAATTGGGCTAGAAGAAACCACCTACGGCTACTACTCCGCACTAGTTTCACTAAACTTGCAAGAATTTATCAAATAAAAACTTGTAAGAGGGGTTGAGTAAAGCAAAATGTGTGCAAATGAAGGATTTAGAGAGCAAAACCAAAAGAATTGAAACAAAAAATGCAGTTTCAAGCTTTGAAAACTGTTAACCATATGCATACTACAGTATCGTCTATCAGCGGAGTTCTCCCCCAAGAAGCTTAACCAGCAATTACAATGCAGCTCTACAAGACGTCAACGCATGCACAAAACTAGCCTGTTTTTACTAAAAAAAAATACTAAAAACAGAGAGAGAGAAGGAAACAAAGAAAGAAAAACGAAAAGAAAGACCATGTCTTAACTCCAACTGGGCTTTGCTTTCTGGTCCAGTTAATCTAGTGTAGCCGTATCCGGAAGACAGTGGGCCTAGATTTAGCCCACCAAAAAATCACAAAGGTAATGCTCATGCAATTCAGTTTTAAACTCTTAATCCCAAAACTGCGCAAAGCAACCGTACCAGGGACCGATACCGCGGTCAGCTATAGACGTGTACGGTGTACGAGAAGACTTTGAATAAACAAAGAAATGATTCAGTTGTATTTCTGTTGAAAGCAAGAAATATAATAAAACAGATTGTAGCAGCAAAAGTGATTGGTGTCCCACTGATTAGCTGGTCAAACATAGAGAGATCTGAGCAGAGGGAATGGGCAGCCACTTGCATGATCCGCAGCTGCAGCTGTCCAACAGGTACAGAATATTGGGCATTTGGACTAACAAGGCTCCCACGTCTACAGTTCAGCGCCTATGGAGAAGAAATTAGGTTTAGCCTTCGTTAGACTAACAATAGAAGGCCTATTACACCGTTCTTGGACAAGTAAATGGCCAGAAACTTGGGTAGCACAATTTGCTGGAGCAATAATTTGTGTGTGCATGACAAGGAACAAAATCAATGAAGATGTTCTTCGGGGCATTCTGCGGGAAGTGTTGGTTTGTTTGGTGCCTGGACTGATAGGCCATAATATTCTCATAACAGTCCAATGTGAGGATCACGAAAGGCTCTGAAATCAAACCAAATCCGAAGAAGGGAAAAGAAATACAAACACAATAAAGAAAACGATGATATTTGGGGTGGCTAGCTGTTTAGAGCAATGGTTGGACACGGGCTTCTCGTAAGACAATCTCCATAATAATTACAATTCCATCATAAAAACCTAGACTCATTGTTCAAAATGTTTATTTGAATTGTATAATTACTTGAGCCATTTGCTTGTTAAACACCCAACTGGCCTGCAGATTGATTAGTTTGTGCATTAATAATTTAATATCCTACACAAACCCTCGCAAAAATTTCCTCAGACAAAGATATAAAACCTCAGACTCGAAATGAAATAAAAATATCGGCTTACTTGAATAAATCAGTGTCATACAGCAATAACTTTTTTTTAAAAAAAAAGAATATGATACCTGGACAGTTCTGCTTGACTGATTCCAGTCTGACTTGTGTATTTGCAGCGATTGGCCTCGTCGACTGGTTTCCTGTCAAAAGTACAATAAGGCATCCACCTGTCATTTCTGTATAGGATCTCCAAAAAGAAAATGCAAATAATAAATTACTCATTCGACATGATGTTTAGATGGCGACCTGATCTCGTCTGAACGTGCATCCAACCAATATCTCATATCTCTTAGGACCCAACGCATTCCCTCCAAAAACCAACCAAAGACTTCTTCGTTCATCCCTGCATCCTTTCCCTCTCTTCAATCCTGGGAGCACTTTCCTCCCATGAGAGGCCACAAATAGCTCTTGCTACAAGCCGGTGCTTCTTATGCCAACATCGGCAAAGATGACCAGAAGCAACAGAAGCATGCTTGAGTGGAAGAGAGTACCAATGTTCTCAATCCTCTTCATCCTTTCCATCACTCGTGCAACCACCACCAATGCAATTGCATCACAAACTGATCGGTTCGTACCTCAAGACAATTACCTCCTCAGCTGCGGGGCAACTGCTGCTGTGCAGCTTGATGATGGCAGGACATTCCGTTCTGATCCTGACTCGGCATCTTTTCTGTCCACCCCGATGGACATCAAGATCACTGCTAACAACTCCCTGACTGCTGCTTCACCATTATCCCCACTCTACCATGCTGCAAGAGTATTCTCTGACATCTCAACCTATAGCTTCTTTATCTCCCAGCCTGGTCGCCATTGGATCCGCCTCTACTTCTTACCTATCCCTGACAGCCAATACAACCTCACCACAGCAACATTCTCCGTGTCCACTGATAACATGGTACTTCTCCATGATTTCTCCTTCATAGCTAGTCCACCTAACCCTATCGTTAGGGAGTATCTTGTTGCAGCACAGGGAAACACCTTAAGGATCATTTTTACCCCAAAGAAGGACTCGGTAGCATTCATCAATGCTATTGAGGTTGTCTCAGCCCCAATAAGCCTTATTCCAAATACCACCATCGGAGTGCGTCCTCAGGACCAATTTGACATCTCCAACGATGCGTTGCAGGTTGTCTACCGGTTGAACATGGGTGGTGCTCTGGTTACATCCTTCAATGACACGCTAGGCAGAACCTGGCTGCCAGATGCACCCTTTCTGAAGATTGAGGCGGCAGCAAAGGCAGCATGGGTTCCTCCTAGAACCATCAAGTACCCTGATGACAAGACCGTCACACCCCTCATCGCTCCAGCAAACATCTACTCAACAGCACAGCAGATGGCCTCGACTAATACCACAGATGCAAGATTCAATATAACATGGGAAGTGGTGGCGGAGCCAGGATTCAAGTACCTTATCCGCCTACATTTCTGCGACATTATCAGCAAGGCACTCAATAGCCTCTACTTCAATGTCTACATTAATGGCATGATGGGTGTCTCCAACCTCGACCTCTCAAGCCTGACATCGGGACTTGCAGTACCCTACTACAAGGACTTCGTTGCTGACTCCAGCATCATCAATTCCACCCTTGTAGTCCAGGTTGGAACAGGCACAACCGACTCTGGCAGCACCAATGCCATCCTTAATGGCCTCGAGATCATGAAGATAAGCAATGAAGCAAACAGCTTAGATGGCCTCTTTTCACCAAAAACAAGCTCACAAGTTGGTAAGAGGGCACTGACTGGCGTAGGGCTTGCTTTGGCAGTGATTGCAGCTGCACTGGCTGTAGTGATGTGCTGCAGGCGAAGGCATAGACCGGAATGGCAGAAGACAAACAGCTTCCAGTCTTGGTTCCTTCCACTCAACTCCACCCAATCCGGCTTCATGAGCAGCTGCAGCAGGCTGAGCTCCAGAAATCGCTTTGGCTCCACAAGGACCAAGAGTGGATTTTCGAGCCTGTTTGCATCCAGTGCTTATGGACTGGGCCGCTATTTCACCTTTGTCGAAATTCAGAAAGCCACAAAAAACTTTGAAGAAAAGGCCGTTATTGGAGTTGGTGGCTTCGGAAAAGTTTATCTTGGTGTTCTTGAGGATGGAACGAAGCTGGCTATCAAGCGAGGCAATCCATCTTCTGATCAAGGTATGAACGAGTTCCTGACTGAAATTCAAATGTTATCAAAGCTTCGACACCGCCACCTGGTTTCACTCATTGGTTGCTGTGATGAAAACAACGAGATGATCCTAGTTTATGAGTTCATGTCAAATGGTCCACTAAGGGATCATCTGTATGGTGGTGGCAACCTCAAGCCTCTCTCTTGGAAGCAGCGCTTGGAAGTTATCATTGGGGCAGCAAAGGGCTTGCATTATCTCCATACAGGTGCAGCTCAGGGCATAATTCACCGTGATGTCAAGACTACCAACATTCTCCTCGATGAAAATTTTGTGGCTAAGGTCGCTGATTTTGGCCTATCAAAAGCTGCACCATCCATTGAGCAAACCCATGTCAGCACTGCTGTCAAAGGAAGCTTTGGGTATCTTGATCCAGAGTACTTCAGACGTCAACAGCTGACGGAGAAGTCCGACGTGTACTCTTTCGGGGTGGTACTCTTTGAAGTGCTGTGTGCAAGACCAGCCATCAATCCAGCACTTCCAAGAGACCAGGTGAACCTGGCAGAGTGGGCCCTTACATGGCACCGCAAGGGGGAGCTTAATAAAATAATTGATCCCCACATTGCAGGACAAATCAGGCCTGATTCACTTGAGATGTTTGCTGAGGCTGCTGAGAAATGCCTTGCTGACTACGGAGTCGACCGCCCATCAATGGGTGATGTGTTATGGAAACTTGAATTTGCCTTGCAACTTCAAGATAAGGGTGATATTGTTGATGGTGCCAGCAATGGGATCCCAATGAAGAGCTTAGAGGTGTCCAACGTCAATAACATGGAGAAATCTGGTAATGCAATCCCTTCTTATGTCCAAGGAAGATGAAGATATCGTGGTGTCATCAAAATCTGCAAAAGTGTTAAGGTAGTACTGCAATTTGTTGTCCAGTCCCATGTGGACATATCTGCAACCTTAATAGAAGGAACTTTGCCTTGATATGGTACAGAAAGAATTGTTGATAGGATCCTAACAGAAGATCACACATTATTTTGTTTTTTACTTGAACATCCAGTTATTGTGTTGTATGATGAAGGGTATATATTTTATGCAATTGGAGAACCCTGTCAGAGTGCTTGTAAACTAAACCATGCCATCGGATTCTGTTAATTATGGTAAAGTAATTCCACCATCCGCTGAATGTGATATTGTTGTCAAAGCTTTCCAGTGTAGAAAATGTCAAATCTTTCCAGTGCAGAAAGTGTACCAAATAGAATAGTGGCTAGGAAAGAAGTGCAAATATGCACTATGCAATTCCCTTACCTATCTTGTTATACAAACATATACTCCCTCCGTCCAAGTTTATAGAACGTATTCTCCGTCCAAGTTTATAGAACGTATTTTTTGAATGATCTTGTTCATAAACATATAGTGTATTTCATGTTTCAATACAAAATTAGTGTGATGTTCTCTATATAGCCCTAATAAATATCCAACTTTATTTGATATTCTTTACATGCATACATTGAATATAGTGCTTAGAGATAATAATTAAATGTAACCTAGTCGTTTTCAATATCTCCTTGGTCTATGTATCAAGAAAAAATACGACTTATAAACTTAGACGAAGAAAGTAGTACGCAACAAACCAGAAACATAATACGGGACAACAGTTGCAAATCTCTATAGCATAAGTTATCAGCACAAGTCAAAAGATGTTCAATTGTAGCACATATAAAGTGCCCATCCTAATGCAATCAACTGTGGCATCGTGGTGCTAATGTGCTGTGTTGCATTATACTGTGCAGTGAGGTATTCATAAATGATATTTACCATATTCAGTAAGACAATATTTGCCGTATTTAGTAAGACCTCATTGTTATGTGAGCAGTTAATGATGGCCACATCCAAAGATGATATATCAAATGAAGTTTTTGAATGTACCATAGTGCCAAACAGACTTCAGTTTGCATTCATGGAATGGTGTGAACTTTATAAACTACAGTTGAACACTAGCAAACAGCACCTGCATTCAACCCTCAGGCAAAATAAGAACAGCACCTGCATTCAACCCTCTTTTTTTCCCATTAGCAATAAATTGTTTCAGTTCCATATCGTACCAACTTGGATAGCTTCTTCAAATACAGCGTGGTAAGTACGGCTTGCGGAAGTTCAATATCCACAGGTTTATCAGCTAATTGCCAATTGCACATAGCCACATACAATTCGTGCAGGTGGTTCTCGTGGGTTTTCAAAACCCTGCCATGTGAAATGATGTAGGATATGCATTTGAAACAGATGGCACAATACTATCTTACTAGAATTAAGGACTTGGAAGGGAAACATCGTACCTTGCGATTGTCTTGACTAGTCAACTTGAACAGAAAGATGATGATTTTAAAGGAAAGATTAATCAGTCATCATATGAAAGCACTGTGAATCAATGCATCACGAAGAGCCCTGTGATCTGCCACTGGTAAACTCGAAAGTTCAAACTATCCAGTCACAAAATACATTATGAAAAATAAAGAGAGAACTGGCCATGTAGAGAAATGTGGATATGAGGTAGGTGCTACATGGCTTGTGTTAACTATGCTGGATGCCACACGTGTGATAAATGTAGACCATCAGCCTGCAAATAATACAATGATGCGTAGAAAAGAGGTAGATCGGCATCATCCATGTACATATTGAATTAAGATTTTACTTCATTATTCACAAAAGAAATCACCAAAGTTAGGGATGCAGGCATGCAGCTCAATTGACTAACATAGGACTAGTTTAGCAATTGGAGCTTGCAAGTATTTTCTTCAACAAAACAGGGCTTACTATTAAAGCTTTAAACATACAAAAATTCTTAATTTTCCATGCATCCAGAGATGATATATACAGCCAATTTTCAGACAAAAGAGTATAGAGTGTTGAAATATAAGTGAATTGACCACTTTTCCTCATCAGCTTAAACTTTTAGATGAACTAATTGGTTCATACAACTCAATATGATATCAGAGCCAAGAAGTTTAAGTTCAAAACCTGGTTGGTGTAATTAAAAAAATAATTACATCTCACTTCTATTCCACATCTTAGGGCTAAGGAGACTACATGTGAGGGGGTGTTGAAATATAAGTGAATTGCCCATATTTCCTTATCAGCTTAAGATTTTGAGTGAATTGATTGGTTCATGCAACTCAATAACATATAGAGAAATACATAATAGCCCCCAAAAAACTACAATTAAAAAAATAATTGAATCACACTTGTATTCTATGTCTTAGGTTTGAGAAGACCACGTGAGAGAGGGTGTTGAAGTATAAGTGAATTGTCCACCTTTACTTATTAGCTTAAGTTTTTAAGTGAACTGGTTGATGCATGCAAGCCCGTATAGATAAAGACATAATAGCCCCCAAAAGACTAAAATGTGCTTATTGAACTTAATCAGCTGACAGGGACAATACCTCAAGAGCTCAATGTATATAAGTAAGCATTTGACATCAAAAATAGCAATGTTTGTGAGATTGGAACAGGGGTTGGTTGCGTAGAGAATAAATAGTGAACCACATACAGATAAATATAATGGCATTGCAGAAATGGGAATGATCTATCAAGCTAGAATTACGGTATTACACAATAACAATGATGGCCATTGCATTCAGATTTTGAAGAAAGAAAATCTAGCAATCTTACCAAACATTTCAAGTTGCAACCGTAAATTGTTGATAAATCACAAAGACAACATATGGCAACTTCTGGGGCATTTAACAAAAGCTTAAAAACACTCAGTTACATTAAATTTAGGATTGAGTACCATACTCAATCCTTGAAGGAGGAGCATAAGCTAAGAAACTAAAAGAACATGGGGCATCTAGCACTTGCCTCAGTACTCTACAATCAAGCAAGTAGATAGATCTCAGCGGATCATATTAGCATCTAGAGCCATCAACAGTAGTCCCTACCATCTAGACTAAGGATCCAAAGGCTATCTTCTGTATATATACTTTGAGAGAGGGAAACAGACACTCCTGGCAACCTGTTCAATAATAAAGTAAGCATTCATAAATGGACAGCAAAATATTGGAGTACATAACCACATAGTGGCACTACACAGTAGATCTTACAGCATAATGTTACGAGATGTTCACCTTGAGAGCTAAATCTTCATCAATGTTGGATCGATATCTAGCTGAGCCTTCTAATGGGCAGCTCCGGCTTTTAGAGAGGAAATTAGAATTGCACAATGTTGACAATTGTAATAGCACATCTGACATCAAACCAGTCATTCCACTTCCACTCATCATATTGTCAGGGCATTCAACTTCATCGAGCACATCTTCTGACACAGATGTGATGCACTGAAATATAGCCAGGAGCCTCTCAAGAGGAAATGTACCAGGGCCTTTCATAAGCATCTCTTCAACTAAAATATCCTTCATATCCATGGAAGCGTGAGAGCTCCTGCATCAAAGAACAATAATGTAAACATCTAATAAGCCTTCAAATTTTGGACGAGTCCAGATATGATATCGTATGTGTAATGCATACTTTCTCTTGCGCTTACGGTTATCTGACCCTCCAGTGGAATCGAACAAAGCCGCATCAAGAGTAGCGGGGTTCCTTGAAGCCAAGAAGGCAGACAGCAGTAGGTATTTCGCAGACACAGACAGGTGGAACTCCAATTCACTCGAGGGACCATCTCTACCACCAAACTGCCTTTTTGCGCTGCCCTTTCCACCAGAACTACCATCCTTGCATTCATCCACTGAAGCTCTCATGGGGACACTGAATGTCTCATTCAACGCAACTGCCAAATGTGGTTGCAAATGTTCAAACAACCTCCTCTTAATACCCTCATCGGGAACTGCCTTCAAGTCCCCCAATGGCTCACAGTACCTCCTGAAAAGCGGCTCTAGCACTGCTGCCAACTCATCCACCCTCCTTGTCACCCGGAATAATGGCTTCAGCGCCACACTGCCAAAGCATCGAAGTAACAACATAAATAAATAACTTTAGCACGACACAGTAACTGTCCAACCATGCGAAATTACCACAATCCAATTCGAACCATAATTGAATTAACACAAAGGCACAACCATTTCCGCATCCTTTACCTCAGGAACGATGAGTACAGCTTCGGATTGGGATGGCCTCGCATCAGAATGTCGCGGACCTCATCCACTGTGTAACCCGGGAAGTAAACATAATTCGGTTCAACAGAGCCAGTCATGGAGTAGTACGCATCAGGCGTTGCGCTGCTCACGTACACGAGCACGACCTGCGGTAACCGGAGGAGGTCGTGGAGGCGGAGGAGAAGGGGGAGAAGATGGCCGCCCTTGTCCCAGCTCCTAACAACATCCAAGTTGTCGAACACTAGATAAACAACCTCGCCCTGGGCGACGATGCCACCAAGGACGTCGCGGAGGGCGGCGACGAAGTCGGAGGGCTTCTCAGGGAGGCGCTGGCGAGAGGAGGTGGAGGATGACGGTGGGTTGAGCTGGGAGAGGAGGGAGGCAAAGAGGGCGCGAGGGGAGGGGAGGGAGCGGAGCGCGGCGTAGGCGATGCGCGGGCTGGGGCGGAGGTGCCGCAGCGCGAGGAGGAGCGCGCGCGTCTTGCCTGTGGCGGCGCCGCCGTGGAGCAGCACGGGGAGCGCAGGAGCGGGGGCGAGGAGCCGGAGGAGGTCTATCGCCTGCGCGCGGCGGCCGGGCAGCTCCTCGAGGATCGCATCGAGGGAGTTTTCCTCCTTCGGGGCGGCGGCGGAGGCGGCCAGAAGTTGGCGTCTGGGCGAGGGTTTGGGCGTGGATTTGGGAGGGGAGGACGGCGAGGCGGATGCGGAGGCGGAGGAGCGGGTGGTGCGGCGCGGGGTGACGGGCTGGGACATGGCGGCTGATGAGAAGGCGAGCGCGAGGCGGCGGGCGGTGGTGCGAGGAGGGCGTCGGAACCCTAGCTGCCGCGAGGCGCGGGTTGTGGAGTGGGGAGTGGGAAACGGCGACGGGGGAGCGGGAGGGAGTTGGGGAAATTCTTTTCGGGCGCGCGCCGCGGGCGGGAGGCTGCGGGATTGCGCCGTCTCGAAGCCTTTTAAGGCCGACCAGATCGGAAAAGCCTGGACTGGGCCAAAAGTTTAGGACTAATCTCAGTGAGGCTGCCGCCGGCAGTTGAGTCGGCCCACCTAAAGGAAGATGGGAGGAGACTGCTTACGATGCATTAGTAGAATAAATACGGCCCTAGGTAAAATGAGCTGTTCCTCTAAAAAAAATAATGGGCTGTTTAGTAGCTTTGTTTCACCTTTGTAATTATTGGAATCTTCCTCTCTAACTCAACCGTGTAATTATACCACCGGGTTTTAAGGGTTGTTTGAAGTTTGAAGTCCGTTCGAACGCCAGAATTTTACGGGAAACATTTTAGCTTCTGTAGGAATCTGAAAAGGAAAGTCTAACATCTAGCCTATTGGGAATTGGGATTTTTTTTAACACACCTAATACAACATATAGACGTCCAAACACACGCATATTATCGCACGTATACACTTATACACACAACACCTATGAAAGACTAGATGAGCGGAGCTTGAAGAATAAATGATGAAGTCACTACTGCACCTCGCTTATGATGTGCACATCGCCTCCTACTAAAAAATCCTACTAAATGAGACACAGAAACAAACCTAGAGTTTAAACTTTGATGGACTGAAAGTACAACTACCTCTACTAGCCACCCAAGCAAGCTTAGTTCTCATTGGAATTTTGATCTCACCTCTGACGTGTACTTGTCCACACCCTCGCTTCATGTACTTATCCGCCAAAGCCTAAAATGGTCCAAGCTGCAGAACGCCAGAATATCTTTAGGTCATGTTTATATCTCATTCTGCTTTTGATTTCTGCTTAAAAAAGCTACGAGTCAATATTAACACTTTACTTCTCAAAGTGACTTCACTTCTCTCACTCTCATCTCGCTGTAAAGATAAGACAGACAGTCGTACTGATTTAAATCACGTGCATGGAGCTGTATAGCTCATGAAGCTGCTCCATCACCAACCATCCCTTTATCATCTTGTAATTCAAGTAATTTGCAGTAGTGAAAGACTCATTCCCATTATCCCCTTCTGAATATTTTTCATTCAATTCATCCCACGGATTTTTGGTCTCTGTGAAGTTGACATAGACATCAAAAAACCAATTCGACAAGACGGCCAACAACCGAGCCAAAGCAGAGCGGTTCGCATCCTCCCAACAAGTTTTATCCTCACCTTCCAAAGGAAGAACTAGAGGATTCGAGAGGACCCAAAATAATTTAAGATCAATCAATCACAGTTTTGTCTTAGCTTGCCAATGCTTAAAGTTCGCACCGTCAAAGACTTCCGGTTTAACGAAATCAAAGGATGAAGCCATTTCACCAAATATTGGTTTTCTGGATTGTTGGAAATTAAGCAAATTTAGCAATGTTTCTATTTTAAATCCAATTATGATTAAGCACAAGAAAGTATGTATGTATATATATTTCACCAAATATGAAAATGATATGAACGCATATGTATTATCTCTCGAAGCAGATAAACAATTCAAAAACATTAATATATTGCAATATACTTAATAGAACACACATGTGAGTATTTAAAATCTGCATAATGCATATATTGAGGATTGTGTTATTGCTCTCAGTTGAGAAGTTGCACAAGTTTTAAAAGAAACTTGGCCTTCTACCAGACTACCACTCTTATCAGTTTTCAACAATTGCACTAACAAATCCTCATAATTCTGTTAGTTTTTCTATTCAAATATTACATCAGTGTAGTATCTATATCAAAAGCATGCAAGGACATATTTCAACCTAAACTAGTCACTCGACACATAGTAAAGCTACTGTAGAAACAACGCAATTGTAGAATCAATGCATTATATATATTTTCGGCAAAGCCTAACTATAACAGTAAGCAAAACTGAGCAAGATATTACAGCATAATCAATTGACAAAGTTGCAGCCTATACTTTAGAGAAGTATACTACTAACACATGAGACATCAAGCTAGATGAATTAATTTAGATAGTCACTGTGGTTTCAGACTTGACAAAGATCCTCATTGAGCATTCAAAAACCCTACCATGCAAAAGCCCTTCCAGAGCTAAATCTTACTGCAAATTTCAGAAAATTCAACTAGGACGGCTCACAAATGCGCAATAGATATAAGAAAGGAGAAGCAAAGCTTACTGAGCGGCGGCACTCCAAGCCAACGTGATGGCAAAAGGGGGCTAGGCTCGTCGGAGACGATGTCCCAGAAAACTAATCACCGGCGAATACCACGATGACATTAGAGAGGCAATCGAAGATACAAAGCCCTACTCCACAAATCAATCACTTACCGATTCGTGAAGCTGAGGTACAAGGCGGTGCTGCATAAAGCCAACAAGAAGATGAAGCTGCCGACGGAAGAAGAGGGAGGGAGAGGGGATAAGAGTGCGACGTCAGATCTGGATTCAACCGAACTGGTCGCCTCCCCTCTTAATCTCCTCTCTCTCCTTCTCTTACATGTGAGCCCTATAACCTATTTTCTTTTCTTTACTAAAAAATGAGCGAAATTACAAAATGGCCCAACATACACGACCTCATCAAAGTCGCCGGGTACTTGCAAACGCCGAAGAGTACCACATTGTTCTTAATTCGCATGTGCACACGAGCGTAATCAACTCATCTCACCTACTAATCGATCGAGCATCTCAAGATATCCTTCTTGTTAATTATTTGTCTTGTTTTTTTTGATGGATCGATTTGGACAGCTTAGCATCCAAGTGAGCTTAAATTATTTTCTTAGAGGGAGTTAGTCACTCAATACATGCTGACGGGGGCTTGTCGTGCTATCGTATTGCATCGTCTCTCCACATCAACATGATTACAAGCCGACAGGGGGCGACAAAGTGTCAAAAGCAACAGCAACAAAAAAAGAAGAAGAAAAAAAAAGTAATAGTGCCCTACGAATTCCTACTTAATGCTATTGGGAAACGACAATATATATGATTTTGAAAAATTGGACGATGGTTCATTATTTGATATATCATCAGAAAAAGAAGAGGGCCAAGAAGTGTTGGCCGACAGTAGCAGCAAGTAGCAACATGCTCTTGAAAATGCCTTTGTCAAAACTGTCGCGAGAAATTCCTACGTAAAGAATGGGGAATAACGTTAGTGGGGTTGATCAACCACTGGATATGTTCTTCCACCCCTTACTTTACAAAAGAAGAAGAGTAGTGAAAAAAAAGAGAGGAGGAGCGATGGACGATGGTCATTCCTCTCGTGCATAGCTATCAATTGGCACATTTTGTGAGGCTAAGCATAAGACCCAAGTTATATACAAATGTCCCTCTGGAATTACACTACTCTTTCTATACAAGCCTAGTGGAAATATAGCATCTTTGATATGGTTGTGGCTTATAACATTTAACTGAATATTTTAAATTTTACCTGTTTACGACAAAGATTACGGAGGAAGATATTCGCTTGTGATTTTAGTTAATTTAGATGTTGAGCTTTTAATATATACTATAATTAACTTATAAACTCTGTTTTAAAATATATTTTATTTAAAAATTAGATTTTATAGTAAAAACTAAAAATCGTTTTGGATCGCTAGATCCTCTTCCTATGCTGAAGCTATATAGAGAGAGAAGCACGATGATATGTCCAATCAAAATTTCCGCTATCTCGATTTGCCGCTACGGCACCTGTGTCCATCCACGACGTGACGAAGACCTGCGACGTTTGTTGTCGATCCGACGGCGACGGGAGAAGAACTACGTGCCGCTCTTTCAGGGAAGGAGCGAGCCTGAAAAGCAGGAGCCAAACCAAGTTGACGAGTCGACGGCGACTCGCCGTCGAGCTAAAGGAGTCAGGAAGAGAGCGGCTAAAAATTCGAGATGCAAATCAAGACAGCGAAACGCTCGGCTCTATTCTTTTCGACTGTGATTTATGATTTTTGATTGAAATTTTTGGATTTTAACTATTTACGGTATATATTACGAAGAGACAGATACTTATTTGCGATTTTAGTTAGTACAGATGTTAAATTTTTAACGTGTAGATCATTTAACTTGTAAACTCCATCTTAAAAAAATATTACGTTTAAAAGTTAGAGACTGTAGCAGAAATCAAAAACTGATTTCAAAAGCCCGACAGAACTGACCCTCAGATGGCCTTCTCGTCGACCTCGTGCTGCAGCTGCACGCAGTCAAATCGTTCGATGCATGCCCAATACTCCGCGGATGCTGACCACGGCGTTTTGCGGCTGCACACGTCTCCATTTCAAGAGCCCTTTAGGCTGCTGCTTCTTCAGTGCCGCACTCGCAATGTGCACATCAGAAACAGCATCTGTACTAACCCACGTTACTGAAAGGCGCTACTTCTTCAGGTCTTGTTTCCACGGTCTATAAATATCCTCACTGCTTCCTCCTCTAGGTTGCTCCTCAAATCAGCGTTGGCAATTTGGTGAGCTGCATTGCAGGGCCTGCCTCTAGCTAGTTACAAGGTTCTATTACTCCCTTCCCTGATTAATTACGCATTAGTTATTTACACTAGTGTTTTTGTTGGGTTTTATCCCACTGCATTAGCTTGGAAGTAGTATTAGTTTTCAGAGAATAGCATGCACCATTAATACCTACTGCAATTTCATTCACATATACACACACACACTATTATACGCGTAGGTGTAGAATGCGCGCCAGAAAGTTACTGTCGTGCGTGAGTGAAGTTACTGCCAAAACATATGTAAAGTTACTATTAGTTGTAACACTACACAGTTGACAATAACTTTACATGTATTTAATAGTAATTTTATTCGTGCACGACGCGTACAGTCATAGAATAGCACATATATTACATACAATTGTTTGCCTTATATAGCTGGAGCTTGATTTGACAATACATAATTTATGTGTGTGGTCCAACATGGAGAGCACACCACTAGAGATGGCAATCGGGCGCGGCGAATACATATAGTGTTTGTTCATACCCATGCCTGCGATCCTGATTTACGCTCTCAGGTTTACCCGTGAAGGACAATGGGTAAAGAACCTCGTCCATACATGTTGCCCGCGGTTATCCGCCGTCCATGGGTATGCCCGTTTACCCGTAAACTGAGAGTCACCATATGAGAGTTGAACTAATGATAGATACATATAAACAACAGTTGTTGCTAGGAAATATAATAGCATCACATTCACATTCACATATAAGCATCACATTTATGTCAAATATATATGTCCTTAATAAAGTAATTTCTTCAAACACAGTGATTCAGAGCAGTGATTTCTTCAAGCCAGTAATTAACAAGAACCAACAAGAGATTAGTTTCGCTCATCGTGAGTAGCAGCATCGGTACGAGCCAGAATCAAAGCCAAGCTCATGCCCTCCTCCTTCTCCGCCGCCGTCGCCACCTTGTTCGCCGGTGCGACCTTTGGCGCCGCCCTCGTGGACTTCCTCCTGCGCGCCCTCCTTACGACATCCTCCTCCGCCTAGATCTCCTTCTCCAACCTCGCCTCGCCCATTGGTGCATTCTCGGGCGACGCCCATGGGCGCCAGCACTGCTCCTCGGCCTCGCGCCGCCCCGGCGGCCCCCGCCATCTCCGGTTTTCATCCACTCCGCGCCACCATGGCCCGCCTCGAGCGAGCATGGCGTGAATATGAATTTTAGGCAGGAGGAGGCTTACCGTGTGGAGGGTGGCGGCGGGAGGAGCATGGGGGCAACGGTCGACGGACGAGATCTGGATCTGCAGGCGGTCGTGAGGAGGGTGGTGGCGGATCCGGATCCGCAGGTGGCGTGAGGAGGGCGCAGCCTGAGGAGGACGGGGGGGGCGGTCGGCGGCAGGTGGGGAGGGTAACGGTGGGGCGGTGGGGGTGTCTGCGGCGGGCGGGGGGGCGGGCGGGCGTGCACGAGAGCGTGGAGTGGGAGTGGGATGAGATTGGACCGCCGACTAGGACTAGGGTTTCTAAGTTTGGTAGTACTGAGTGTGTTGGTTCATTTGTCAGTATATAGGTCACTGGTAAACAGGCGAGACATGTACGGGTAGAGTTTACCCATACCCATGCCCATCTACCCGATGGGCAGAGAGTTTCCCCATTTAAAAAATATCCCATATCTAGCTTTATTATGGTATTTACCCATAGCTACATAGTTAAACAGGTACAATTATTATATCTACACACCACAGAGGGGGCAGGACAAGATAGGGGAATTATGATGCACTCTTCTACTTGAAAAGGTCGCAGTTCGACTGGTTACATTATTGTTTAGTGTTTCTTTCTTCGATAACTAGCATGAGCTTTGTGATCAGGTTGGGAGGCCTTTTTCAGTAGTTGGCGGCAAATCATTTGTTTAGCACTCCCTAAAATTCTCTCTTCAGTTACATTAGTGCGCGAGTTTCTTCCAAAAATGGGTCCTTTTAATTAAAGAAGTATAAACGTAGCTCGTCTAGATTTAAAGTTTATTTCATTTTTAGGCTTTTCACTTTTCAGTGTGATATCTCATTGTACTCTTTATATTTATAATTGGTTTAACCATTGTTGAAATACCTGACATTGCTATAAATCACTTAATCATGTTGAAAAACTTATTTTGACATTGATATATGATATATGACTTTATATGATATAAGTAGCTCTGCTCAAATAGATGGCTTGGTCAAATTATTAAATCAATTCAAAGTGACTTGTATAATCTACAAAGCTTCTTGATTTTTACTATCATGGCTCGTTCTTAGAATTATTCTTCCTTTGCATGTCTTGATGATAACATTGCCAAAAGGGATAAATTAGAAGAAAGGGGAGAATTTTCAATTGCTTGAGAAATTAGAGAAATTTGATAGAGACTAGGGAGAAATTAGAGAAATTTGATAAAATTACTTCTCTTGTGTTGATGGGGAGTTTTATGAGTTTTGCCGTTTTATTAGTTTTGCCGAGTGTTTGCTGAATTTAGCAAATTTTGTTTTTCATTCAAAACGTAATTCATTCGAGGTTTTTGAGGTGTTGTCAATGTATTCATCAAGGGGAGATTGTTAAACCATGTGGCTGGTCGTAAACAAGTGATGATGAATAATTGACCTTTGGATTGCTTTAGATCTTATGTTTGTGAAAGTTTTTGGTCGATTGTAGTCAAAGGTTTCGAGTTCAAGTGGTTTTTGTCTTCTCCGAGTGTTTCGATCGACCCCGAGTGGTTTTGAGTTGCGAAGAAGAAGCTGATCGAACTAGTCCGATCAACGAAGAAGTTCAGACCATCCGATCTTCATCAAGTCGTTTTGATGGTCCAATCAACGTTGGAACGCTCGGATCAATCCGAACACCAGCTTGCGCGATCGAAGTAGTCTGAAGAGTTACTTGTTTTCGACCATTGATTTTCGATTGAGTGGATCGTCTGGTTGCGACTATTCAGACCAGTCCGAAAGATAAAACGCTACTGTAGCAGACGAAGGTTATTACTTGTGGTCATACGCGGAAGCGGTCGAAGTCGTTTATAAGCAAGTAGTCGAAATCGACATCTGCAGAGGAAGATGTGGTCGTAGTCGAAATCAACATCAACGTGATCGTAAAACGACTATAACTTATGAGTGGTCGTATTCAACATCTGGTAAGTGTCCGCGTAGGTTCGGACCAGTTCGAGTGATTTTGATCGGAACCAAGGAGAATCGTACGGTGTTCGAGTAGCATCAGGACATTAAACGGTGTGGCTGGCGCCGAAGTGCCCACGCCGACGCCGCCTCCGTCGCCATCGCCCCATGACCCGGCCGCCGCCGTCGTCCGCAAGAGAAGCACCAGATCCGTGAAGACCGCGTCGCTAACAACCACACGCACGGGGAGGAGACGAATCGTCTCCCCCCTTATCTCCTCACATCGCCCACTTACAGGTGGGCCCCACCGAAAATTTTCCCCTCAATTGGGAAATTACGTAAAGGCCCCTGTCTTACAACAAAGTCTTCGAGCGGAAGGAGATCTCGACCACGTGCAAAGGTGTCAAAAAACGAAGATAATTATTTACCCTTCTTGATTGTACCATACGATCCTACATTAGCACACCACTACCTCAAACACGTGTGACAGAGACATGTACCATCTCCATTTCTTTATCCTTCTCTTTGATTTATATGCTACGCCGTTGCTGAACGAAAAAGTTCAGGGATCAACACGCTTCAGGCCAAACACGGGTCCTCCCTGCCATTAACTAATGGCATGCACATCACGTTCTTGCGGATGATGCGTTTAGCAAGTTACAAGTAGTAGAGGAAGGCAGGATTGCTTGTAGTAGTTGCTGGCCATTTCAGTTTGGTGCACGTGATCTTGCAAGAAAGCCTTTTCCTCCTAGCATTATCCACAGAGAGAGAGAGATAATTGGAGATCACTGGATTGATTGATAAGGGTAATTAATGCTCTCTGATTTGTCCTTTGAGTTCTTGAAAGTACAGTGTCAGATCAGATGTTTTTTCCTTCTATAGCCTGAGTTGCTAACCCTGCAAGGTGCAACTTGGTTTCTTTGCTTACTCGATCCAGGTGTGTCGCGGTCAGTGGCCATGGGTTCTTGCGTTTCGACGACGATGGGGCGGCGGAGGTCGAGGAAGCTCTCGGTCACGGCGAGGAAGTTTCGCCGGAAGGTGTCCGCGGCGATCGCCGACGGGCCTATCGTCCATGCCAGCGACGCGGCGAACTGCTTTGCCCGCCATGAGGTTGTCCATGTGGAGGCGCCGGTCTCGAACGTGACGTTTCGCCTCACGCAGCTGCAGTGGCAGCACAGCCAGATGGATGCAGGGAGCGGTAAGACCAATACATCTCCTCTTCCTTCTGTTGCATCCCTTGTTCTCCGATTGGTATCGAATTGCTCAAAACTCTGAAACTTTCGTTCAGTGATTTGTGAAGAAGCATGGTATGATTCTGTCAGTATCCTCGAGTCGACCGACTCAGACGACGATCTCGACAACGATTTCGCCAGCGTCAGTGGAGGTATTGTACTATTCAGTCAGATGCTTCTTGGTCAGTGTTAGAATGTGTAGTGCAGTTTCAGACTTTCAGTTCTTACCTATGTTTTCTTTCCAATCCAGATCCTCTCCCAGATGTTACCGGCAGCACGAATGCGCCTCAAGCGTCGCAGTGCAGGGACGCGACGTGCTTGTTGGACACCGTGCATCGCCTCAGGAGCATTGCAAATGCGGAAACATGTCAGGATGACCCCCCGGAGAAAAGCCTGACTCAAATGCTGCTGCTGCTGCTGCTAGTAGCAGCAGTTGCAAAGCTGAGGAGTGCTGCAGCAGTAGCCTGAAAGAATTGCAGAGCACAATGTCGTGCTCGCCTCGGCCTTTTCCGCCTTCCATTCCGAGCAACAAGATCCAGCCGATGCCTATTGTCAGCGTCAGCCCGCACCACCAGAAGAAAAAATCGGCTGTGGTCAGGCTCTCATTCAGGAGGAGATCATATGAGGGTGATGAAATGACTGAAATGAGTGAGTCAACATTGACACTCCACTACTATGTTGCAATGTGTTGATGTGTTGGTCAATAGTTAGTTTTTACTACTTTGCTGACAAGATTGCAAATCCAGGTGGTTCTACAAAGTATTTGTACCGTCCGAGAACCGGCTTGTTGGTGCCATGTTCAACCGGCGACAAACTGTCAGGCGGTTGCTGGTCAGTTCTTGAGCCGTCAGTGTTCAGAGTCCGAGGGGAGGGCTTCTTCAAGTAAGCAGCAGTGACATTTGTGTGCACACATTCCTTATATTGTCTATCAGTATGCTTGACTGAGCTTATGAAATGCTTGTAGAGATAAGAGGAAATCCCCGGCTCCAAACTGCTCCCCCTACATCCCAATTGGAGCAGACATGTTTGCCTGCACACGGAAGATACACCACATTGCGCAGCACCTCGCGCTTCTGTCGCTAAAGACTCATGAGACCTTTCCTTCGCTTCTCATTGTGAACATTCAGGTAATTCCGTTGGAAACATTGTGTTCTTGAACTACTTAACTAGTAACTTCTAACCTTTGTGTGTTTCTAGGTTAGTTCTGAACCTAACAAGTTTAATGGTTTGTACAGTTGCCCACCTATCCTGCTACCATGTTTGGCGAGAATGACGGCGATGGAATAAGCCTAGTTCTGTATTTCAAGATATCTGACGGTTTCGACAAGGAGATTTCTCCTCAATTTAAGGACAGCATCAAGGTAAGTTCAGATTGCTTGCATTTACATTCCACCATTAGTACCTTCCTCCTTTCAAAACCCTTGGCCAAATTCTGATGACTACTTGGTTGTGCAGAGGCTTATGAATGAGGAAATGGAAAAGGTTAAGGGTTCCCACTAGACAGCAATATACCCTACACAGAGAGGCTGAAAATTCTTGCTGGGTTAGTTAACCCTGAGGACTTGCAACTTAGCACAGCTGAGGGAAGCTTGTGCAAACCTACAACCAGAAGCCAGTGCTATCTCGCCCCAACACAAATTCTACAAGGTACAAACTAATCATATTTCCTCACATGTCCATCGACCCACTGGTGCTCAAATCTTCATGTCCTCCAAGTTCTGACTGAAACATGTGCCTATGTTCATTATGGTGTAGAGTTCAAATTACTTGAGATCGATCTCGATGTGCATCGGTTCAGCTTCATATCGCGGAAAGGGCTCGAGACCTTCCGAGAACGACTGAAACATGGAGTTCTTGATCTTGGCCTAACCATTCAGGTACTTTTCTTTTGCTCCTGGCCTTGAGAATTGTTGGCCTGAATAACATGTTCTTGATTGAAACTCAAGCACGGTGTGATCTTGGTGCAGGCACAGAAGGCTGAGGAGCTACCTGAGCATCTGTTGTGCTGCATGAGGCTGAACAAGATCGATTTTACAAACAACGGGCAAATGCCGACGCTGATAACATCCAGTGATGAATAAATCTGCCATGTCACAAATGTACTTTTGAGTTGTATAGATCGGGAGATAGTAGTAGGAGCTAACACAAATTTATGCAGTAAGCTGCATACAGATCTTGTGAATACTCATTATTTGCACAAAAAAATGGAGCAATCTGCAGTCTGAAGTTGTGTGTACATACATATCTTTTGTTACTTATCGACGATTAACTAATTGTTTGGCACAGAGGAGTTCCTTGGCTCCTTTTTCCTGATCTTCAGCTGTTCGAGTAACTTGCATTCTAGTTTCCTGCACACCGGAGATTATTGGGAGACTCACAAAATCGCTGCAGTGCATTTTGTACAAAGTAAGTAAAAGCTGTGACTCATACTTTGCTCTCGAAGAAGTAGGTTGACGAAACAGCCAGACCAGCTGAGTCGTAGGTCCGCACAAGTCGCTGCCTCTTTCCTGGCGATTCCATCCAACAAAACTCCAAATGAAAAGAATCTAACTGGGCAACGCACTTGCTGATGTCTGATGGATATCCCATGTACATCCCTCCAGGTAGCAAGGTCATTTCATATCCTCCATCAAATTGAAGCAAGTTGTTATTTGCTGATCCTGTCCAGTGGACCGTTGTTGTCGTGCTAGTTCCGGTTTTCATTGATATATTATCCTATGAACAGAAGGAACCATGTATGTTACAATTTTTTTTGAAGAAAATGTAGCAATATTGAAAATGCACATTTTTGTCGTAACTAACTTTTGATACTGAAAAAACACTATTACACAGCACAAGCTATACCTAATCAGGAATTTTCCTAGTGCTTGTAAACAACATATTTGACTTACTATTTATATGTAAGATACAGAACGAACACACGCATGCTGATGCACGCACGGATGAAGGCAAATCCACCAATCCACCCACGCCATGTAACTTTTGAAATCCATTACCCACGAGTTCAGGAACAGTTTTTAGGTCCATTTTGCTAAAACATTAGTTGGAATTACCATTTGTATAGCAATGAGTATGTCTAAAGTGAAAAGTATATATACCACACCAAAACTCTGAAGCATACCTGAATCAGCTGACCGTTCTTGTCCATTTCAAGGAGGATAACTGTATCAGCTTCAGCTAGCGTTGCTCCATACACCCCGCTCCTTTTTGTCACAGAATGGCCCTCCCACCTTCCAAGTAGTGCATTTATCCTATCATTGCTTGCAATCTAGTGACAAAGTATTAGAAAATTGGGATAACTTGGCCTGATCCTGTCATAAGATAATTCGATATGAAGATTACAGCATTTGACTTTAAGAGCTCACCTCAGGATCATTTGAAGAGTAGGTAAGTGGCACTACAGATCCCTGCTTTTCATGAAAAACAAGAAGTGTGTCGAGCACTCCCTTTGGGTCCATTATGTGAAAAGCCCTTACTCGACCATTGCCCTCAAGAGAGTAAAGGCAATTCTCACATACAACAGATGGTTTACGAGAAGGTATCTTCAAGTTTCTGGTGAAGTAAAATAAATATATTACATACACCTTACGATAAGAGCATCACAATGCAGTAAACACCTAAGATTGTGGATAATATTGTTTACTTGGGGGATTCTTCGCCAGTATCATCTTCTCCAAGCACACCAGCTCGAAGGACAGTCTCTAGCATTCCAGCAGTCTGGTACCTCAGAGCAAATGCCTTCTCTTCAGGAAAGAACCCTATCTGTACACTAAACAATATTACTCATTAAAGAAGCTCAGAACCACAAAATGTTACCACAATAAGAAAAGACGAAGAGGCCTACTACAAACTTCAGTGCACCTGCTGATATTTATCTACAGTGAACATGTTCGTCTCTTTGATTTTGTACTCCACCCACTCTAATTCAGAATCCTCCTCATCTACAATTGATATATTAGAGGAAACTTGCTTGATATACAGCCTACAAAAGACAATACGTTAAAGAGAGTACATTCAGGATCCCAGGACACATGCAAAAAGCCAAAGCATTGTAACTCATGGCTGGTCAAAGAGCTGACACAAACAAGAAATGCGTATAAACAAGCGTAAAACTTCACTAAATTGTAAAAAAGGAGTAAATATGATGATTGAAAAGTGAGAATTGAAACAAACACGATTTGGCATGAGGAGTAAATATCACTGGTAGTATTATTACGATTGCAGGAGGCTGATCAGGTCGTCCTCCCCGTAAGTGCTGACGGACAGTCGCGTGCTAATCCTCTGCAGCACCCTCCCATGCGCGTCGAATTGCTGAACACAAACAACAATAAGCCAAATTAGGAATCCAGGAGCAGGGAGGCCCGGGGAGTAGAGGCGGGGCGGGGGTACGTACATAGAAGGAGCCGTTCCACTTGCCGACGTTGAGGTCGAAGAAGCTGTGGAGGTTGTCGATGCTCATCGCCTCATCCTCGTCCACCTCCGGAGGGCCCGCGACCGCCGCCCGGGCGCATAGCCGGCCGCGCCGGAACGGGCCGAGGCGGTGGGCTGGCGCGGCGACGCAAGAGCGGCGGCGGCTCTGAGGCTGCGGGACAGCGGAGGCGGCGAGCCGGAGGCCGACGAGGGTTTCCGCCATGGCGAGCGGAGCAGTGTGGAGTGGGAGTGGGAAGCGGGAGGAGCGTGTCGTGTTTTTGCGTTCAGTCGCTGCTCCGAACGAACCTTATCAGTTTCTAAACCCCCCGGTGGCGTTTGGTTTCGCCGGGTTTTGTGAGGGTGGGATTGGGAATGGGAAGAGGAACGGGTGGAGAAATTACCGTTTGCCCCCTACTGAGTTCCTGGCCCCGGTCGGTCGTGGCGCCCTTCGTTTGTGGAGTGCGCCGTGCATCCGCCGACCGGAGCGCCCCACCCGCCGTCTTGTCGCCGTCTCGGCTAGCAATCGAGGAGCCCACCCGCCATCGAGGCATCGATCTGGCGACGCCGCGGCCAGCGAGCTCGTGAGTCCTGTCACTTCGATCGCATGGGCACTTCCATTGCGGCTCTACGTATTCTCCATGAGAAAGCACGGCTCTACGTGTATCTCATCTCTCATATCCCAAACGGGGTAACGGGACTAAAAACTATGGAAGTCCCAAACATCCCTCTACATATCCCAATCCCAAGTGCATCCAAACGCTGTCGCATGGTTTCGTCCTCTTTTTTTTAGCTTTTTTTTAACCTTTTCTTTTCTCCTTATTTCTTTAGATTGCCTGTGTGATGATATAATTTTTTTTAATTTAATTGATCAAAAGCTAATAGTCAGTGCAGTGCAATTATAGACACTACAGTGCAAAAAGAAAAAACAAAAGCTATAACTATTTAAAGCACTACCTTAAGCATTACAGATTTAAACCCCGCTCCAAACAGCTTCACTTTCTGCTTTTTTATTTTCATCTTTTTTGTACTTTTTAGCTTTTTTCTTATTCCTTTACATGTATAACATTTTAAATTATTTTTAAAATTTAATTACGCAGAAAAAAAACTAACAGCTACAATAGAAAAAAAAAAGCGAGCACTACCTTACAGTCCCGTACAAACTGCAGAAACTGAGCGAAGCAATGAAATGAAGAGGCAGATAACCACTCGCACATAGGACACTTATCATCATGCGTAAATAACTACGAAAGAGATGTAGTAAAGTTACTTTGTTCAAAAGAACATTACAGGTAGCAAAGGTACATCCAAATCATCGGTGTAAACCGCAAGATGAAACGGCAGTCCATATGTCCGGAGTTACGCTCAAACCAACAGCTTATATATCATCTCAACACCACCTCCCAACTAAATAAACGACCGGATAAATAACCAAGGCAGCAGTAGCAATGTAGCTTTAGTTCTTGGGGCCGATATCCTTCAGAGCACAGATCTGCTCCTCACCCATGGCAGACATCACAGTCACGATCAGATCCTTCCCCTCCGCGAATCCATCCTTGATCTGCATTTAGCAAAAAAGTGTCTTAGCAATATGAAAAGTAGTTCATTATGAAGCTACAGCCACAGACAATATATCTAACCTGAGTAAGCAGAGCCTCATCAGTAGGGAGCTTCAGATCATCCTTAGTGTTTCCATTTTCAGTAAGGAGGCTGACCTGTGGAATTTGCAAAAATGCACACGATGAGTTTAAGATAACATCAAGAGCAAATTTCAGACACAGCTAGAACAGTCAAAAGAAACATACAAATCCATCTTCAGAAATATCAATCAGCTGGTAGTCAGTACGGTTGACATGGGGGACCTACAGAGCACAGGAAAAACTGCTCAGATACTGCATGGCAAGAACCGAACAAACAATACAGGATATGATTTAACACTAACATCACAGTTGTGGGAGGAGGGCACAATATCCTCAAGCTTCTTTCCATTGAAAATGTCAATGGCCACAAAGTGGCATTTCGCATGCCCGTGCTTCCCAGTCTTGGAAGTGGAGACCTCAACAACCTACAAGAAAGATGAAAAGGAGGGGACACTAAATACCATCAATTGTGTATGACCATCAAGCCTTCGGATGTAGAAAACCATGAACTTACATGGATGATATTCTACATTAAGATTCATCTAAGAAAGGCAAACATGATTTCAAGCAGCAACCTCAGTCCATATTCCATAAAAGAATAAACAGACACTACCATAATGAGACCAGTCATCACCAACCAAAGATAGAGAAATTAGGAACAATATTACAACCATAAAAGGTATTCTTAATTAAAACGTGAATCACATCAATCAAACACATGGAGCAAGGGTAAAAAGCAAGTAAAGTATGGCAAAATTAAGGTTGGAAGGCCAAGTAAATTTCCCAAATAACTACACCTTGTGGCAACTTGAAACCATCAGCACTCACACCACAGTTCCAAACCATTAGTACAAGGGAATATAGTAGCATACATCCTACACATATCCTCTTCATGAACATCACACAAGGCATTCACCAACATAATTTTCGTACATCACAAAAACATAAGGAGCTGAGATCTTACAAGATAAACTTGCAGAAGCACAATCCATAGTCACCAAAAGAATACTACAAGATAAACTTGCAGAAGCACAATCCATAGTCACCAAAAGAATACTACAAGATAAATCTAAGCATGTGAACAAAACAAGTTTTTTTTAAAAAAAACTATTTACAAGTTACACCTAGTAGTTGCTTGAATTAATAGACATGCAGCAGCACCACAGTTCAAAGGCGTCAATTTCATAGAAATCACCATTAATACCACCAACCAGATAGCCCAACACTACAACAAGCACGTCCTACAGACTACACAGGGCATCAACAAGCCAAACGTGTAACAAAGCACCAAACTTTTTGCGTTTCAGACTAGCCAAGCAAGCAGCACAGCACACCACTCACAAAGGCATCCCCAATCTAATAAATCTAAGCGAAACAGAGGGAAGAGAGAACAGGGATCCGGACGGACCTTGCATGGGCGGTTCTTGATGACGACGTGACCGTTCTTGCGGATGGTGCCGGCCTGTTGCGGGTAGGTCTTGGACGCGCCGGCGTCGGCCTTCGACTCGAAGTGGTGCTCCTCGGAGTCCGACATCCCCAAGCGCCCTGACCCAACGGAAAACCCTACCACCAACAGCAAGCACAGATCAGAATCTCTAGGGCCGCGAGTTCGTCGGATCAGATGGGGGTCACCGAGGAAGGCGGTTGAGGAGGGGATGTGCGCGAGAGTGGGAGGAGCGACGCAGCGATCCGTCTGACCGACTAGGGTTCCGCACGGGCGCAGCTCGCAAGTTTTTATGCGGCGCCGGTTGTTGGGCGGTGGCTGAGCGGGCCGTGGGCTGAACCTCTTTCCGGATCAGTTCGGCCTGCTGCTGAGATGTTTTACGCCTATTTGTATTGGGCTTCTAAAACAGTTTTTCTACAATAAATAAATTTTTTATATATCTAACTTTTAGTGTCTTTTTAAGATAAAGTCTACTAATCAATTATAGTATACACTATAGTAACTTCATTTATATGACCAAAATCACACACGAATGTTTCTCTACAAACTATTACTGCAGGAGACAGAGTGGTCGAGACGGTAGAGGTAGCCGTGGAGACGAGGTAGGGCAAGGCGGTGATGAAAGATCCCGTGATAAGTCACATGTTAAGTGTTTTGAATGTGACGAATACGGGCATTACTCGTCAGGATACCGCGGCCATATAAAGTGTTTCAACTATAACAAGTATGGACACTATACTTCAGATTGTCGAAGCAAGAAGAAGGGCAGGGAGGCAAACCTCATCCAAGACGAAAAATAAGATGAAGAACTGGAACTACTTCTCTCCTCATATGTTGAAAAGACGTCGGTCATGGTAACACTAAATGAGGAGAACATAATTCCAAAATTACGCACGAAGGAAGGTAGCCACGATCACATGGATTAGTGGTACTTTGGACAATGGAGCAAGAAACCACATGACGAGAGATCGCTCCATATTTCATAAGCTCGACGAGAAGGTTTGAGGCAAGGTTAAGTTTGGCGACGGCTCTACGGTGGAGATAAGAGGTAAAGGAACGATGATGTTGTAATGCAAGAACAGAGATAAGAAGTTATTGACAGGGATTTACTTTATACCAAGTCTGTGCAACAACATACTTAGTCTCGGACAAATAACAGAAAGAGAGTGCAGGGTGATACTGCAGGATGAGTTCTTGCGTGTGTATAACAAGAACAAAGATCTATTGATGAAAGTGAAGAGATCTCCAAATCGGTTGTACAAGATTTCTTTGAAAACTTGTAAAACGATATGTTTGAAGAGAAACCTGGAGTAGCCCAACTATGTCACGAGCTCAAAAATCGAGAAAAAGGTAGTGGACAAAATCGGAGCCATGAATCAGAAGGAGCCAAAGGGTGGTTCAAGGCGTGCAGCTGGCACCGAAGACAGCAGCTCAGGAGATTGCCAAGCGCATGCAGCCGGTCCTGGCGGTAGACCCATTGGTCACACAGAGCACAACAGGAGAAGACATAGGGAGTGCACAAGTGGGATGCGTGAGAAGGGTGACGTTCAGGTATGGCGGCGGAAGCGTACCGACATCGGAGGTCGGTGCAACAGAGGGCACACAAGCATGGCAGGAAGCCCACAAGGTGATGGAGTAGGCCAAGCCATGGCGAGATACGCGAGACCGACATCAGTGGAACGCACGAACGCAGAAACTGGAGGTAGTGTGCGAGAGGCTCAGGTAACGGCGAAGCCAAGGTGGCTGTGGGAGCAGATGCTTCAGCCCAGGCAGGCGTGCAAGGAAGTATGGGATCGGTCCAGGTGCGAGATGTGGCAAACGTCGGATTGTGCAAGGCTCAGTAAGGAACGACGCACAAGAGTGCAGATAGAGTGAAGAAACAAAAGCGAGAGAGAAGATTGGCGTGATCAAGATGGAAAAACAAGATTAAGGAGGTGATTGTTAGAGTTAATAATCTTGTTTTCAGTTTGTGGGTCGTAGTCGTGTACGAGTCAATGATCATAGTCGTGTACGAGTACGAGTCAGTTTTTCGAGTTCGTGTCATAGTCGTAGAAGTCGAGTCGTAGTCGAGTTCGGTTCTAGTTTGTTTTCGAGTTACATGCTTTTCCGTTTCTTAGTTGTAGAGCGAAAATGAAAGAGAGCAATGTAATGAGAGAATAGTGAGTTGTATCGAACGGTGTGATCAAAGCGATCGGGGTGATCGAATGAGAGGAGAGAGAAATACAGAAAAGAAGGAGCATTTTTGGCTCTAGAAAAACTATCAAGTATCGAGTTCAACGTTTTCGCAGATGTGGTTATAAACGAGTTACGACCACGGTGATCGAGTGGAGGTGTCCACAGGAGCTGAAGGCGTGGTCGTAAACGAGTTACGACCACGGTCACAGAGCAGAAGATGTGGTCGTAAGCTTTACGACCACAACGGTCGATATAATCTTCAACGTGGCCGTCAGTCACAGCGTGGTCATAATCAAGTTACAACTACGGTGGTCGAGTCTACTACGTGGTAGAAGAAACACAACGCAGCATAAATATGGTTGTAACTTTCGTCTGCTAAAGTTACGAGTACATGGTTAGAGCTAGAAGGCGTGATCGGAGCAGCCACAACGTGTTCGTAAGGACTGGCAGGTGGTTGTAAAGTAAACTGCAACAGGCTGAATAGCAGAATGGCTGAATCAGTTAGCATTTCGGTTTCTGAATGCTAGTCAATCAAGCATGACCTACTAAAAAAGTACAAACTAGAATCCGCACATACTATTTCCTTAAAAAAGAACCCTCATGTACTACCCCTTCTTGGTTCAATCTCAATGGTTCTTGCCCCTCCCATGAACTATTCTTCAGAGATCAATGAGGTTACTCACCTTGCAATATTCTCATAATGCATTAAAGCCAGACCTTATACCCTTCAACAGCTTACCCATCACAGTAGCAGAAATATCTTATGAACTAATTTAACAAATTATTATAAAAAGGTACAACCATGTATCGACCCAAAAGCATGAAAGTTGGGGAGGCCAAATAGGCCAACAAAGTATGTACACTTATGACTGAATGACTACCTTATGCCAGTCCATCGAAATCTCTATGACAAATCCGAACCACCGAATACCCGATCACATCCAATCTTTCAAGACACAGCTGCAATGTTACTACCTGAAGGACATCTCGGTCTGCGACACCGTCTTGTTGTTCGTCCCCACCCAATCATACCCTTGTCATCAGCTTCTAAGTTCGCAGCGTCAGGTTTTGCTGGTGGACTGACCTGGGCCTCAGCTTCGACAGTAACTGACAGGATGCTGCGTGGTTTTCTACCTCTTGTCCGCCCACCATACCGTCCTCGCCTAGTTAAACTCGACTCCCATGATCCACCATACGCCTGTACTAACCCCTCAAGTAACTGAATGTCCTCTATGATTTCAGGTCGGGAAAGTGTAGAAAGGCCGGGCAAGATATCTTTCTGGAAGTCTCGCTTCTGCCTCCGCCTCCTTTGCTGGCCTCTTTTTGGCTTGGACAGGAGGTTCACGGTTGAAACTGTGTGTTCATCGTTTGTCATTGCGGATGCCTGTGGCCTGCTCCAGAACTCATCAATCTTGGTCTCTTCCAGCTTCAGTGTCAAGGATTCAAATGAATCAAAACCATCATCACTGGAATTATTGATGCAATCTTGGACTTCCGCTTGCTCAGCATGGTCATCAATGCTTGACACAGCGAGCTCTGCAAGCCACTGCAACATATCATCAGGTGTATCTGCAGTCGTTGGCACATCCATTGACAACGCAACAATGTTCTCTGCTGCGGCTATAGCGGATTTAAAATATGTATCAGCTTCCTTGGATGCATCAAGTTTACCAGAAGGTGTGCGTTCCTGATGAGAAGTCCAGGCAGCACCATCTTCACAAGCTGGCACTTCTAAATCAATCACAAATGTGCGCTTTGCATGGTTGTTCTGTAAGGAGGCCACATGACATTCATGTGACACTACTGATGACTCTGAATTATCTTCATTTGGTACATCACCATTCAGATCAATGAAATCCCTCATGGGGGCACTACTTTTCTTGATGACACCTTCAGTAGCTTGTCCATCTCTAGGGGGCACATGTTTCTCGCATGAAAGAGGTAAACACCTAGCACTCTCCTGAGTCTTATTACATGCCAAACTAGCTCTAGCAGTACTATCTTCAGAAGCCACATCCTTCTTAATTCCACAACCTACAGATGTCGAAGTTGAATCTGACAAATTGCAAAAAGTCAGAGCTGTTCCCGTCATGTCTTTATTATTTTTCATGTCAGTTGCATTCCTGCTTGAATGGTCAAACACCTTCCCTGACTTTTCCAAACCTGTTTGATCAGCACATGTAGATTTATTTTTGAGCCAAGGGATACCAAATACTGATCCCTCACCTTTACTGTCCTGTAAACTGCCAACACATCTCCTATCTTGTTCCACAAGAACATCTTCCTGACCATCTGACAGTGCTTCATTTAAATTAAAGTTCTTTGTGCCGTTGCCATTGGCAAAATGATGATCCTCATGAGACTGTTGTGCTGAATGTTCGAACATCAGGCTGTTGTTTTGCTCCAAGTCACTTGAAATTGCTACCTGATGTCGTGATCGTAAGGCAGTCAATGAATCAAGTGGAAGGCCAGGATAGCGGCCATGTAAATTATCGAAATTTTTCAGCTTATAAACTGAAGCTCCAATGTTTTGGGTCATAGCACTAAGACTTGTGTGTGAATTTACAGTAGAAGATCCATTGAAAATTGGACTTGATTGGAAAGCAGTATTATTGATAACACTGCTCCTTGGGCCTACTGTGCAAGAACCCATCGGGGAGGCAACGGAAGGATGGTCTATGTGAGGAATAGAGACCGGAGCAGCAAGTATAGCAAGGCGTGAATGGTGTGGACCTAAACTATTGATGGCTGAGGCTTCCAGAGGACTTCTTGCAAACCATCCAACTGAACTATTCTGACCTTGGTAAATAAACTGGCTATTGTTGGCAGATCTCCCATCAGAAGCTTTGAAGGATTTTTGCAGATCAACGTCGCTGTATCTGGGTGTGAAAAAATTTATGTTGCCGACCTGTTTCCCTGAAGAATTGAAGCAAGGGTCAGAATGAATATCACACTGGATCAAGTCAAGTGAACTGTAAGTACAGAGCAGTAAACAAATTGGCTAACAATTGAAAAGAACATCCAGAGAGAGATACTTCCTAGGCTCTAAGGAGCATGACATTACCAAGTACCCATATGTAGCAAAAAAGTAAACAATGTAGTGCACACACACACACACACAAAACAAACTGTACTCAAACACAAGCAAGTTACTGTATCAGAAAGAGAGTAGGAATACTAGTTTGATGAACAAAATATTGTAAGACTAACACACAGCCATTTGGCAGTATGATTTCGGAAACCACAGAAATGGCCATTGTGTTATCTTCTAGATTAGTACAGAAGTACAGATTGGTGCTACATAATAACTAGAAAACCAGCCTGCAACATAATGTACTCCAGATTATAGTAGTATGTCACATCTTACATGTCAAATCACTAAAAGAAAAATTGAAGCACATGAAGGTTTTCGATGCTCAAAACCAAATAATGAAACAGGCATAGTTAAGGAAAATGTAGTTCTACATGTAACAAATAAAAACGCCACATGCTGTTGGGATGTTCTAATATGTATTAAGTATTAACCATAGTTACAAGGAACATTGTACTTCCAAATCACCCTACAGGGTCATGGTACACAGTCCGCCACGTTTCCTTCCAAATTTCAAAGTGAACCCATACCCCGTAACACAAATTGACTCGTTGTCGACGAATATGGCAAATATGTGTATTAACAATTTTCACCGTGCAAACATAGAAAGAACTAGTGTAACCAGGACAAAAAAACTAAATAAAGACGTTTTAAGTGAATCTTATCGTTACCTTTATCAGCCAATGGTTTCTCTTCCTGTCTTATTTTGGCACTTGCATCAAAGAAATTTGAGCTTGTTCCTTCATCAGTATGCTTGTCTTTGGAGTATTCTTTATTGAAACTGAAGTTAGTTGTGTTCGATCTCAATACAGATTGGTGCCAAGAGTTCTCCAAGGTATATGAAAGACCTCTGGATAGTGACCCATTTGTTCTGCCCATATACATGCCAGTAAATGGCTCATTCAGGTCAGCAACTTGTCGGCCTCCCAGATTATTTGTGCTGTGCAAACCGGAGGTTGAACTATCACTGAACCTCCCCAAGCCTTCTGCACTAACTAATGTGATGTCAGCATCATTTGGAGGCTTTGTATCTGATGCTACACCAAGGAAATCTATAGGCTTATTCTCTGATGCATTGTCAGTGTCTATATAATGATCAGCTGGAAGCTGAAGGTCAAAAGTGCCTTGTTTGGTGTTCAGAGCAACATCACTTGAGGGAAATCCATTTGGGGAGGATTGAACACTACCTTCTCTAAGGAACTTCAAGGAGTGGTTTGTATCATTGTGCTCTGCGACAGGGACCTTTCTGTATGTTTTGGACACTGGAGGCATCTGCATCTGCCAGATCATCTTTGCACCATTTGGTGGAACTTGTGATGGTGAATTTGTCTTTGATGCATCTGCCAGTGTTGGGTGTGCGTATATCTCTTTGTTTTGACACTGTTTCATCAGGTCTCTCTGTATCTTGTAAACCCGGTGCAGTTCATACACCTGGATAGTGAGTGAGTTGTCAAACATGACTGATACAAAAATACAGAGGGAAAAACTGAAATTTTCTGTTCTGTTGCTGCGGCTCCTAGTTTTTGTAATGCACAATAAATTAAGATGTTTACATAATTGATGTGAAGGTACTCATGTTATGACCTAAGATCCCAGCAGAGCACGCAGCAAGCGAGTGGACAGCACCAGGATACTGTAGCAACGTATAAACAGCACCCACGATACTGTAGCAACACGTGAACAGTACCCGCAGGTACTGTAGCTCATGTGAATTTAGTTGGTTTGATAGTATATCGGGGATTAGTAATATAATAATTAGGTTCCTTAGTATGTGGGTTTATTCCTTTAAGATTTATTCCATATATTAGAGATAAGTTTCTTATTATTATGATTAGTTTCCTTAATAAGAGATAAGTTTCTTAGGGATCAAGTTTAGCTATTTCTATAAAAGGAACAACATTGAACCTATCATCAGGAAGCAAAGAAATAAACAAAATTTTCTAGTCTTCCTCTCTTTTTCAACAGGCATCAGAGCCTTGGCGGTGGTATAACCGACCTATCAAGGACGAGTGCTCTACCCTCGGTCCTAGGACCCGTACCACAACAACTCACCTGTTGTCTAAATATAGCTTCATGTTCAAGCATTGTGCGCTTGAGCATTTCTTTGTCGAATTCTGAATAAGCAGTAGTCGGCTTTGTCATGAAGCCATTGTACAGCAGACCATTTGATGTCTTCTCGTCATAGCATGAAGACCTCCAACCATTTGCGTCCACATTGAGATCCCCCGTAGCATAATATCCAGGCTTGTGGCTCTCACCTTCTACTTTTGCCCCCATTCTTGTTACAGTCTGAGTCTGTTCAACAAACCATTCAAACAATGCTGAATTGTACAAATCAAAATAAGACACGGTACAGCTTTTGCAATATCAACCTAAAATATGGAAAACAACAAACATGGATTGTTCATTGCTTGAACAAAGAAAAAGAAAAAACAGGTTGGCAGCTTACAGGAGAACTAGCACTTTCCGGTAAACTAAATAATGATAGCTGAGCTTATATACAGAGAACAACAAAACTTTAGGTCAATTAGATGTTGTGATTTTATTTCATTTCATGGTTTGCACATTACAAGCATAATGTCAAACCACATTTCTGACATCAAATTCGAGAAGCACAAAGCTTGAACACAAGTAAAGTATGCATACTGCTCATTTATTGACTTATAAGAGAAACACCCAAACATACAACACAATGCAGACAAATTTTGAGAATATTTTTAAGAGGCTCAGCTAGATGTTGTACTTATGAGTGTGAGAGCAAGTAGAACAATGCTAAGAAAATATAGCAGCTGAGTAAGTAATACCAAACTGAGATTTACAAAAAGAAGCTATTAAAGACTCTGGAGTTGCATTGATTAATTACCGAATCAAGAAGCCTGCATTGATCATGCTACAATTCCCATTACCCTGGAACACAACCAATCAGTGAGGATTCTGTGAACTCCACATCACAGGACAAAAGGGAAATTAGAGTCAACGCAATGCACGTATATAGTGCGGCTCTTCACTGTTCTGAGGTAAATGGATAGCTCGACATGCTCAGTTGTATGATCAAACGATAGTACTTCTCAATCTGAATGGCAATTCAAGAGGAATAACCTGACCATTAAACACTGCAGTGAGTAGTACGAAAAGATCTGAGAAACAAGATGCTAAATGTATCATAACATGGATCAATGCAAGATCAAAATTCACTATCCCTACCCATAATCAAACAAACATAAACAGCATCAAAGTAAATAGCACCAAAGCCCAATTTTTAAAGAGATATTCTCACAACGAAAAAGAATATGCACGTACAGCTGGTTGGATGGGACAGGAAAGAACAGAAAGAGAGCAGACAACTCAACCCTCGACAGTTCAACCAACTTGATAAATCCTAAGAACAAGTTATTTCAAGAAACGCATCATCATCACCAAACGTGGAAAACGAAAATATATGGACACCAGATGCAATTATCGACTTCTCGCAGTCAATCCAACCGAAATTTCACACAGGACTAAATCCAACACAAACCCATTTATTACCGAAAAAGGAAAATAAGGACATTAAAAACCTAAGAGAAGACAGACAAAAACACATCTTTAATACAACAACCGAGCTGCAACACTAAGGAGAACTATAACTAAAAATTCCCACCTCAACGACTCTTGGCACTGCGCTGCAGCGGATTGAGCCTGACCACCCGCAGCATGCACCGAACGAACAGCCTGGCGGGCACCACCACGCCCATGGCGAACCCAAGAAGCTGGCCAATGCAGGATTTTTGCAGGGAAAAACAAGCAAATTTCACGGCAGGAAGCGATCGAACTGGAGGATTTGAGGAATTGCAGCGTATCCGGGATGGGGGTCGGGGGAAGGAACTGGATTTGATGGGCCAGGGAGGAAGAGAAACTGAGAAAGTGGTGGGTTCTTGTTTCGCTTGCCTGAATGACTGCGCAGTTCTCTCTGTTTTCCTCCTGAGGTTTTCGGATGGGTGGTTGGTTGGTTGTGTTGTGGGTTTGCCTTCCTCTCTCCTCTCGAGAAGAGAATGGAACCGAACGACCTTCTAAACTAGGTGGCAAGGACAGCAGATCTGTTGGCATCTGATCTTTTTATTCTCTCTCCTCAGGCTGATCCATAAGTTCTCACCCACTTTATTTCCCTCCCTCTCTTTCTCTCTCATCAAGAACAAGATTTTTCTCTTTTTTTTTTCTGTTGCACTTGCTGCTGTCTCTTTCAGAAATTTGGTGTGGAACTATATTTCCAAGTGTGATAAATTATGGAGTGTTTTATTCTCAAGCATCTGATTCTTGTGAGAAAGATGTTACGGTTTTTTTTTTCTGATTTGCCTTTGGTAGGTATAAGAAGAGTCTATGCAACTGGGGCTCGGGAGAATCGGCTTATGGGTGAAAAACTGTGACTTATAGGTGAAATTGTATTGTAGTGCTTGAAATTTCACTGTAGCTGAATGTGACTTATTTAACGTAATTAAATTTAAAAAATTTAAAAATAAAAAAATATGCTAGCTCATCACGGACAACGCAAACGAATACGGAAAAAAAGAACCGGCAAAAAAGCTCAAAAAGGCAAAAATTCAGAAAAAGACGAAATTTATGAATAGTGAAAAATAAGCCAGAAGTTAAAAACTGAAACCGAAACGAGCGAGCTTATAGTAATTAATTTTTAAATAGAGTATTTTTTAAAATAATAACTTCATTTATATTGATCAAAATCGTACAAGAATATTTCTCTCCCCCATACTCTCTTACCAATAGATAGAATTTAAATATTTAAGTTAAAAATTACAAGTCACGTCCTAAGAGAACCACTATACCCCTTTGTTTCGTGATGGGGGAGAGAGAACCAACTTGATATAAAATTGATGGGTTGCTGCTACAAAGGGCAGTTCCAAACCTCCTTTCCAAAGTTTTTGTTTTCTTTATCTATATATATCCATTGCTACGTACCCCCATCCATTTTTGCCATCTGTGAACACTTCCTGCTTTGTAATGCATGGTATAAGCGTAGTTATGTAGAATTTGTCATTAACTTATTGTTTCTGAAAATTATTAAGCAAAATTCGTCATTAACTTATTGTTTCTGAAAACTAACCATTTCTGTAATGTTGGTAAACCTTTCAATGCAGCGGTAGCTTGTATCTGTTATTGCCTGTGTGCATTGATTTGGAGTATGTCAGTTAAATCCAGTTTTGTACATGAGGAAATTATTTGAAATTGGTTCCACATTAGCCATATCATGTCAATTCAATGGAAGTAGATCAACGGATTCTTCACTTTCTTGATGGTATGTGTCATAATATGTTCAGCCAGCATCGTAATCAATGAGTACCTAAAATACAACCAACTTTCTTAGCAAATAAATTTTAGGTTGTTGGCACAAAAGATGCAGATCATACACCAAATGATAAAATGGCAAGAGGGTGTCACCCTAATTGCAACCACAGTTTCTCACCTCCTCGAGGATTTGATTCTAATATCTGCACACTTGGACACCATCTATGCTTGCCTGAGACATAGGCGTGGATATTTCTACGTGTGAATTTGCCATGTACGTTTTGCAAGAAATATCTCGTTGCAGGGTGAACTATCTTGTTTCATCTTTTGATTGATCCAACGGTTGCAGATGGCCCAAAGGTCAGGATGTGGGGACCACTAGCCCTCCGAGTGAGTAGATGTTCTCATGCCTAGTTCTGCCATGTGGGGCCACCATGCCAGTATCACGTAGCGCGTGTCTCGTAATCCCACACCACTTTTCATAGTCTGCGTCCTCCCACCCAATCTCCCATCAACGTGATAACCCAAATCCTCCGTGCGATCTGGACCGTCCACCGGATCGATCCGACAGCACGCGCGCGCATGCGACACTGCCATGCAACTCCGATTGGAACGGCAGAAGGTCCACGGATCCCGCACTAATGGCACCGGTCCCCTGTGCGGCGGTGGAACCGACACTTGCTTCCACCCCAAGGGATATCGCATTGATTACTTCGTAATACTAATACTGCATGGTCGCAGAGGAAGTAAAGCCCTGCTCGCTGTTTTTTGGGCTGTAGTTGATTGGTAGGTTTTTCGAGCATTATTTTTATTATTTATAATTTTTTTTTTTTTTGAATTTTGGTTTTTGAACTTTTTGAAGAAAATAGTCGTATATGATTTTTTGTGATGATTAAACTTAGTATATTTTTTTAATTTTTAAATTTAATTATGTTAAATAAGTTTAAAAATAACTTGTAACTTTTTTCAACTAAACCTAAAGCCAAGCTTTTCACCATAAGTTCACCAAAATAAGTCAAAATGATCACCACCAAAATGTGATGGCTCAGCTGTTTTTTTTGGGCTGTAGTTGATAGGTAGGTTTTTTGGAGCATGTTTTATTTCTTAAATTTTTTAATTCTAATTTTTGAATTCTTAAATTTTGGAGCATGTTCTAGTACCGGCATCCGGTGTTCTTTGAGGGACAATCATCCGCTACATTCAACGATTGCATATATTCAGATCGATTTGTCCAGGCGTGCGGAAAATACTACGAGCGTAGATGGACAAGTTTCTCACAAATCGGTTAACTCCGGGAGGATAATTGATGTGGCCATTCAAGAGATTTGTTTTGTTTGGTACTGCTACACAATACGCGATGCTGCGTACTGATGTCGACAGCATACTTTTGGATACACAGGTTGTTGAGCCGTATGACATGGTCCTCAAAATTAAATGGCGGTGCTGTTCAACAGTGTGACTAGCTATACGGCCAAACGGACTACCTCACGAGTCGATCGTCATTAGCAATAGAGTAAACTGTCACTGTTCACAATGCGTAATTCGCGTTTTTTTGACGCAATTCCAATGGCTTGCCAGATTAGTTTGGATCCGTGTATGGTATAGGCAGCATGTTCTTTTTGGCTGAAGTTTATGTTTTTGGCTACGATTTGTGACTTTTGGACTGTTCGTACGAGAGATTAGAGAGTAACAGAAATTTACATATGATTTTGCCGATATAAATGAAGTCGGTATAGTATGTATTACAATTAACTAGTAGACTCTATTTTGAAAAGATACATCGTTTAAAAGCTAGTTACTATAAAAAACTAAAAAATATCTTTTAAAAGCTAAAAAGAACAGTCCCCTGACACTTCTCGCGTGCGTTCCATATGACAGACTGGATTTTTAGCTTAAACTTTCTACTTGTCCACGTTCCACACTGCAACTGTACATGAACTCTTGCATGCAGAAGTCTAGTTCTCGGTGTGCTCCGTATGACTGTACAAGAGGCCATGTCTTCGGAATATTTAATCCTATGCCACTCTTATGAGTAGAGTGGCAAAGGCACCTGCCCACCGATGACTGTGACCCACATGTAAGTGTGAGAATTGGCTATTCTTAAGAGTGGCAAAAAATTGAAAGCCCCCATGTCTTCCTGCCTGGGCTTGTACAGGCTAGACATAAACCTACATACAGTGATACAGTACATTGATTAACTGATACATACAGGTAGGCTGAAGAGAGAAAACGAGAAAGCGTTGACGTGCACTACTACAGAAAGCCTCCCATGTTTGTGGCACTCCTGGTCCTGGTGGATCCACCAGCAGTATCATTGTAGAATCGGACAGGCAACAGAGAGAGATGAATGGTGCCTTCAAATTCTCCTTAAGTATTCACTTAACCATTTTTCTTTAATAGCTATAGAGCTATAAATATAGAGTTGAAATCCCACTTGAAAACCAAAAGACATGACGAACAGAGTAGGAAAAGCAAAGTGATCGAAATCTGACAATGTGGTCAAAACCTACAACATGGTCAAAACCTACAACATGGTCGTAAGTTTTGACAACGTGGTTGATCGTTGACAAAGTGATCGGAAATTGACTGCCAAACGAATATTATCGTAGTTGAAAACTGACTGTTCATTGGAAATCAGCCCAGTCGGAAGTTCAACATGGTCGGAAATCGAATACCGAACAGAAGTCACTGTAGTCGATAACCACTGAAACCAAAACCAACACGATCGAAAATGAGTACAGTCAGAACCAACGTGATCACTAACAACGTGGTCGAACACCAACGTGATCGGAACCAGTCGACAACCACACTGATCAACGTGGTCGTAAGCCAATGGAATGGTCAAACAACCAACATGGTCGGAACCAGACTGCAACCAAAAGATCAACATAGTCATAACCTACGTGGTCGTAAACCAACAGGTGGTCGAACAATCGACGTGGTCGAAGACATGCGAAGAGATTGAAAGACCGAATGTGATTGAAGACAAAGCGATACGATCTGAAACTTGACCATGGTCGAAACTAACATGATCGTAAAGGCAATCGAGACTTCAGACAGTAAACATCACGACTATTTCAGATCAGAACAAAAACCAAAGATCACATAGCGACCGGAAACTTGAACATGGTCGAAAAGCAAAGCGATACGGTCGGAGACTTGACCATGGTCGTAACTAGACGTTGTCATAACCGAAATGGAAGAACAGAGACATAACAGAGCAGCGCACGACCGCAAGATCCAAACTCCACATAATTTTTGATTAAGACATTATCAAGTCATGAGACTTTGAACACAACAATATTAAAATCTCAAGAGGCTGCTATACTCTTTGATTGAAAACTTAGCAAGCAAATAGAGAGCTTTATGCGATTTCACCAAGTGCGCACAAAACCGAAGCCGAGAGGGTGAAAAGACAATTAGACCATTCTAGTGGAAATAGAATAGCCAAGATGGCATTGAGTATGATTCTCCAACACTATCAGCAGTCTACGACCACTCAGCAGACTAATACGACCATCACACATGTCACTACGACCATGAAATAGATGCTAAGACCATGGAGAGCACAAACTACAACTTACGACTATCGATTACAAACAGGCAAAGCGCTACGACTATCGATCACGACCAGCAGAACGTTACAACCACTGCACACATCGACTGCGACTATCGATCACAACCAGCAGAGCTACGATTATCGATCACGACCAGCAGAAGCTACGATCATCAAGTCGTAAGAGCACCTGCCGACCACAAAGTCGTAGGAACTCTTGCCGACCATCAAGTCGTAAAAACACCCATCGACCACCAAGTCATAAAACCAGAAGTCGTAGAGCCTGCCGACCACTAAGTTGTAAACAGAAGTCGTAGACCACAAAGTCGTAAAAGCACCTGCCGACCATCAAGTCGTAAAACATCTGCCCACCACTAAGTCATAAAAGCATCTGCCGACCACTAAGTTGTAAAAGCCTCTACTGACCACCGAGTCGTAAAAGGCATGAGCTCTAGAACTTACAGACAGAGAGCCAACTTCTACACAAACCTCAAAAACCAAACTCAACATCTAAACAAACTCTAATGCAAAGGTCAACTACTCATCACAACCATAGGGCGACCTCCACATGGTCTCACAGTCATGTGTCTGTGTGCTATCCATTCTGGGTTTTTAGTAGCTTTCGTATTCCAGTTGTTGACTTTTAGCTGAAATTACGTTGTAACGGCTGTTAGTCTTTTTAGAGTCATTCAATTAAAGAAAAATGATCAGAAATAAGAAAAAATAAAAATACTATTATAACTCTACGGACAATACAAAATAAAAGAAAAAATAAGAAAAAGAAAGGCAAAAGGCAAACATAATTAAGAAGTCAACTGTTCATTCAGACTCCTGTTCATTCAACTGGCAGGGTGGCGCGCACAGACCCTTCCTGTGAAAGCAAAGCTCTTTGGAACTTGGCCCCAGCCCAGATGCTGCTGCCCACTTGTGGCCATGGGATCTGCGCATCGTGAGCTTTGGGAAAATGGGAACCCAACTAGAGTATTGCATATTGCCTAGATCATGGTCTTGTACTCTTGTCCCTGTGCCTGGGTTGAGACTTGAGAGGGCTGAAGCTGAAGAGGTTTTATGCAAGGTCTTCAGAAATACAGTGTAAAAAATATTTTCCCTCTCAATTGAACTTACAATGTTTTCTACCATTGAAATTCACATCGACCAGACTGATCACTACAATAACAAAATACTATAGTGTTTAGGAAATGGATGTTATGCAGGAGCACGTAGGTGTATATGCACCATTTGGTTGTCTTCAGAACAGCGGGAACAGGTAGGTTGGGCTTGGACGAGGGCTTTTTTGGTCAGAAGGCATGGACGAAGCACGGCGCAGTCGCAGGAATTCCTCGATCCGTCTTGTTGGCTGGCCGCGCGCCCCTGCTACCATTCTCGAAATGCGCCATCCAGGGGCAAAGTCACATCCTAGTCAAGATAGGTTTTAATTCAGGGTGTAAAAAAATATCTAGTGTATAGATTTGATAAATTCAGTCTAAGCTGAGAAACATTTTATGGTCAGACTAGATAGCACAGATCATTCCACTACTAAGCCCGGAGCGTAACTAAATCCTAGCTCCCCACTTCCCACATCAATTGCAGAGCTTCTTCTTCCCCTGTGTCCCGCCCAACTTAACAGAGCCATTCGGCCATACGACGGCGAGCACGGGCGGAATCTGTCCCTAGATTTTGGTGCGAGGCTCGTTCGCTTCTCTGCATTTTTCTCCGCACGCAACGCACCTAGATTCGAGATCAGATCACTCTCGGGTGATCAGAATGGAGGCCGAAATCCGCTTGGGATGTTCACGACACTGTTTTTTTGGATGGAAAAGACCGGAATAATCCCCTTGCAGCCGAAAAGAACAGGGCTATACACACCTCTCGCCCAAATTCACGTCTTCTTGAGTCGACGAAGCACTAGGTTGCTTCGTGCATTTTGTTTGGTCGGTGTTGGCAATGAAAGAAAGCGATATTCGCCGCATCCAATCCCTCAGGATTTAGCTTCGTATTTATAAACAAACTTTACATGTACAAGATTACAGCAGACACAACAACCTGATTCTGGTTTGTTGCCGATTGTTTTGCCGGACAGAGTACAGCACACGGCAAGCACCGCAAATAGAGGAAATAACAGGGGAAACAACCTGAAGTTTATCGCTAGCTTATCTACAAGAATCAGCAGCTTATCTCTAAGATTCAGTTTGTTTAACAGACAAAAGTTTATTTGTTCTTCTCTCGTGTGTTGAAAGAACGTGCTACCCATTGCTGCTGTTCAGTTTCGACTGATCCTGGCTGTTTTTCTTCTCTTCTGTTCTTTCATGCAAAAGCAGCTGTTAATTTCAAAATAATCAGGACACCAACTTCTTCCTAACGAGCAGCTCGAGTGTTCAACCGGTGTGTAGCTGTAGCATGCACCTAGGGTAACATACAAGTCGTCTAACCCGAGTCAAATTGGTGTTCATGCATACCCGACTCTACATAGTCTCACCGTACACAACTCTTCCATAGATCATCACACAATTATCTATGCTGCACTAACTATGCTCCTTTTTACTTGCAACAAGATGACAGTCTACAAAAAGAATCAAAGATTTAAGGAGTGGCTACTGGCTATTGCCTACGGGAGATAGAAGTGGAAGCATAAGAAGTCAGAACCCAAAAGCTTGTCACAAGAAAAAGTATGGGAAGCAACCGGTGGGTAAGTACCCACCTTTCTCTACTCATGATTTATTTGGTGTCTAATCTAATCATTTTGAATGATTATGTAAGAAGGTCCAGGATTTTGGTATGATGAACTATTATCATTTTAGAGAAGTGAAAAATTAGAATTTGCAAATTTATATATTTTTCTAGATAGCTTGCAGAGGCTGTGGTTTGACCGACTAACTTATGTTGCTTTGACTAAAATGGATGATTTTGAAAAAATTGAGTCATGAGATGATTTGTTTGACCCAGGTCGATCAATATGTGTGGCATGATACATATTTTAGCTAACGTATATCAAATTGTGAAGAACTTGTATCCGAAAATGATTTCTTGGTCTTTAGATATGCTGGGGTGTTTGGAGTCAACTATGGTAAACGACGAGGATAGAGATATACTCATGGAGGAGCCAAGGCACAAAGGATGAAGAATATTGAATGAGATGGCTGAGCTCAAACATGGCACAAGAAAGACGAGAAATATTGAAGAGAAGTTCATGCGATAGGTTGCATTATGTGGCTTGGTCGGTTCAAGTGAGACATGGTACGGCAGAACCGGAACAAGAGAGACTTACTGACGCATGGCAATCTAGTGGCACATCTACATGTGGTAAGTATGACAATTGTTTGTAAAAAAACGTTAAGATCGATTCAAGAAATGATATTTTGGTAAGTTGACCAAAATACTAGAAACTAGCTTGGATCAAAACCGTGGCGCTTGGGAATGTGGTTTATGTCAATGAGGAACTAAGGTGATCAAGTAGATTAAATGCTAAGAACTTAGCGGATTCGGGTTTATGTACTTTGACAAAGATGCATAAAGTGTAGTGTATAAGTAAAACTCGTGTTGTGTGGGTTAACGAGTTTCTCTCATTTGTTCTAAGTGGATAGTATCCATTAGGGTTAGATCGAACTGGTTGTCTTGTCTATTTAACTGGTTGGGATGGAGACTTACAAGTTAACCGTTCTAGCTTTACTCATTGAAACCAAATGTTCTAGGGTTAGATCTTGAGAAGTGTGAGTGCTGTAATGTGCTATCTTATACTCCAGGTAAGGTAGTTGTAAAACATTCATCCTCAAGTAACAATATATCAACTTTATTTATATCTCATATATCCCTCTTGTTTTATGTGATTTGCTATTGTTTTGATTAGTTTTGATCTTGCCCCTCCCCTTTATTGATCTTGATGGATGCCAAGGATCAGTAAGTGACAGAGATATACCGTAAAAATTAATATCTATCCATCTAAGCATCAGATTTGGTAAGTTCTTAAAGTTGTCCGGTTTTTACTTAATTCAGCATCTCGAAGCAATTTCTTAATCCAGTTATTTTTATCTCGGTTACTTATATGTTCTGGCTTATTATGAAATATGAGAATACATTTAGATACGTCTTTGTCATCATTCACCTATGAACAAATCATATTACTATTTATGATTTTGCCAAGTTTTAGTGCAACATTCATTCAAATGAAAAATATCAGAACTTTAGCAACTATTTTATTTATCATTGATTGGAATAGTTTTGTGACATTCTAAAGAAGGCACATACCAAATTTCAAGTGATTTGGAGACTTGGTTTGAGAGTTTGCTCAATTTGTGGTTTTGGTCTAGTTTTGGTGCTACAAAGCTTTACTAACTAAAAGATCATAATTATCTTAAGTTTTTTCAAGATATTTAGTTGTGATTGGTTGTTAAGGTCATGATTTAGTTTTGGTTCAAGTTTTAAGTCTTTTGCATCCACAGATCAAAAGTTACATGTATTTCTGAATTTAAAATAATGCGATTTTTATTATTTACCGAGCCAAATTTACTGTAGCTCAACAAATTTTCGGTTTTTAGGTTTATTGGTTTTCATAGATTCTCATAGCTATTAGAGTAAAGAATCAACGAATAGTTAGGGAAAAATTTGAAAGTACCATTCACCTCTTCTCTATTGCCATACTTGTCATACATATTTTTTTTCATGTACTACTTCCTTCGGTTATAAATACATATTGTTTTAGATATTGATACGGTCCTAAAACATTACCACTAATTTCTATCAGAACATAGTTATAGCACCCAATAAAGTAAAAAAACAGTGGTAGCACTCACACAGTTACACCATGACCGAAGCCGTCCCGGAAGTGAGTAGTAGTTTTGCAGCCTTTCTTTCTTCTCCTTTTGCCTTTAAGCTCCTGTTAGTTGGTTTAAGCTCAATATGGCTTCTGGCTTATTTTTGTACTATTTATAATTTTATCTTTTTCTGAATTTTTTGCTTTTTTTTGAGCTTTTTTGCCGGTTCTTTTTTTCCCGTATTCGTTTGCGTTGTCTGTGATGGGCTAACAAATTTTTTATATTTTTCAATTTTTTTAAATTTAATTATGTTAAATAAGCCTCGTCACCTGTGTTTTTTTCATTCACCATGTGTTTTCAATTATAAGCCACAAAAAATAAGCCGAACTGAACACTAGAAGGTCCATGTGGCTGATCGCTCTGAAGAGAGCCTCTGCATCTGCATCTTATCCAGGAATCGCCATTTCGTTGAGTACTTGAGTTTCTTTCCATTTACAGGCCGCTAGTGCCATGGGTCGCCAACACCTCTACCTTGATCGGAAGAAGCATCAAACTACCGAAACTAACATGTTCTTCACACTTATCTTGCCTTGACCCCCTGGGTAATGATAAACTTATAACTCTTGTGGAATTACGATTCTAATTGCCTTTTTACGAGACGTCGCAATCGTGATCGTATTTAGGTCCATTTTGGAACGTGACTATTCTGCACACAGGATTGTGTAGGAACAAGATTGTTTCTCGCAAAATTCACATGTCGGCCTTAAGATTAAGGGCTCAACAGTGCAGTTAAAAGAAAGAGCATTCGATGGAAATATATATGTGGCAAATTTATCTCGAATAGTCCGAATGACTCACTCCACTCTTATAACACTAAACAAACATCGCATAGGTTGAGTGATGCTTCAATGCTTTTCACTCTAACAAAAATATCACTAATCTTAAAACACACGAAGAGAAAAGTAATCACGATCTACTATTCAGTTCTGCTTTAAAAGTTATGTAAATCACTTTAAAAATAACATTGAAGCACCTGAACAAAACCGAATTTTCAAAAAGATTTGAAATTCTTGTTTGATTTGGATTTCTCCCAAAACCTTGGCCTAATCTAGCTCAAATCCTAGCCAATTGCGCCCTGAATTCCCTACCATATCACCTCCTTGAGCCATTTCCGCTCTAACATTGTTTACCGGCCGAAAAATCTCGTCGCCGCCCAGGCCTCCCGTGTCCTCTCGCGCTTTCTAGCCTTTGCCACGCCGCTACCACCCAGTTAGACTCCATACTGCCTCGCCCTTCCCGCCCTGACAGCCACTTAAATGCACTGACCGCGCGTCAACACCGCCGGCCGCACCCCACCGCCGTGTCTGGTCTTTCTCGACTGCTAACTCTCACGGTCGACCTGACTCACCTCTGACCATTTTGACCACCGTATTGCTGCACCCGAGGCTGCTAGTGCACCTCCCCTGCCAGTCGTACCTCCCCAACCTTGGCCCGAAGCCCTGTCCCGCCAAACCACCTTAACCCCTCTATATATAGCACGGACCCCCTCAAAGCACTATATTGGAGTCTAGTGAACCCCTCGACACACCTGATTGACTCATCGATCGGAGCATCACCACCAACCACCGGATTCATCAAGGTGAGCCGTACTTCAATTCTTAATGTACGGTTTATCATTCTTCCATTGCATTCGCCAGTAGCCTCTACTTGACCCCAGAAGTATCCCAGAGCCATCGCCTTAGCTCCCCGAACCCCCTCTTCCCTGCCACCGAGATCTGCCACTCAACGATGGCGCCTCACCATGGACAGGTCACTAGGGGCCTCCCCAACCCAAACCGCCACCACTCAAGTCACCATGACCACCTCAAGATGGGTAAATGGCCACCAATTTCAAGGATGATCGCCCATGTAGCTCTTGTGCTGTCAAAAACTGTTCTGAGTTTGTGATCTCGCCGCCGGCGAACACCGCCTCCTCTGCCCTCCGCCGACCCCAAAAATGGAACCCCTTAGGCCCCAGAAGTCTATCCGTGGTAATGCCCGCAATGAACAATAAACCCGATCCATTACTGTTTACCAAACCCTAAAATGCATATGTATACCCATTTCGGCCGTTTCGAGCCCGCCGATCCATCCCTCAGTTCTGTTTCCCCGTATTAGACACTTATAAACTCAAACTTATTTTATTTGATTTTTCCTGGATTTTATTTTTTTATTCCTAACTCAACCTTTCGAGTGTGAAATCGATTTTGTCCTCTATTGATTTGCGTTAGTTCACGACGCTGCAAAGGCCAATCCAGGAGGAAGATTTCCAAGGACAAGCTCAAGACTTGGAAGAATACGAACTTGTAGAATACATTAATCCACAAGGCAAGTCACATGTCTTTGATCATATTGAACCTACATTCCTTTAATTATTTATTTATCAGTACTTTCATTATGTTGTCTACAAGTTGTTATTTTTGTACAATAATTGTTTAAAATGACATGATATTAGCTAATGTCCTACCACATGAAAAAGTCATGTTTAATTTGATGGCTATATTCATCTTGACAAGACTTAGTAATATTAAATGTATTATTAATGTAATCATGGTGGTTAGGAACTCAGCAAATTTTCCACTATTGAGAGACTTGGCATTTTGCTGATATAATTTTAAAAATGGTTCTAGGATAAGGAGGTATCACGAAAAGCCATGAGTCACCGGATCCCATGACCTTATCCTAGGGTGGAGGCTTAGACGGGAAAGGTGGCAGTATAGTGGGCACTGAAATATGGGTTGTGGGTGGAAGTTGCCTTATTGAAAATATAAGAACTAGACCCTTATGCCAAGTAAAGAATATAGTAATCGCTCAACCACAAGCGTTGACTTATCAAATCTGGTTTAGTAGCTGCTCAAATCGATTGAATATCTACTATAAGGATATGATATACTGTTCCAGAGGAGGGAACAACTGGCATAAGAATGTGGTATGAAAACGGTAAAACCATACTTTCACAACGGTAGGCTCCGCCCTGTTAGGCCGCCGTATTCCGTGACAGGGGACATCTAGTCTATCGGGTAGAGACTATATAAAGAGATGAGCAGTGAAACAACCTTGTTTTCTTGGACCCGGACGCGGAAGTTGAGAAATCTTGTGGGTAAAGTTGGATAACTCTACAGAGTCATTCATAATGGTATTCAAATACGCCGTACTTCGGTAAATGAAGTTGTGTTTAATGGGGCAGGACGTGGCGACGACGGAGGAGGTGCTGCAGGTGGTGTAGCTGGTGGCGAGTTGTGGTTCTTCCTTCTCCTTTGTGTATGAATTCCCTATTATATCGCAATATAACTTACCTTCATACTTACGAATCGTTGCTGGCTCAATTGTCCTCCCAAAATTGTTTAGAAATTTATCGCACTACAACACCATACGACGATCATATAATGTTATTGCAAGTCTAACAAATTTTGTACCCTTCAGAATCTAAGAAAATCACAAACGAATCAATCGACACTATCTGCCCTTTTATTTCAAATACAAAAACAACACACAAACAAGATTTGTTAAATATAATACCTACAAAATTGCCATTTATTCACTACAATTATTTTATCGAATTAATAAAATAATTATATTATTATTTTAAATCGTCCTATGGTTGGGCAACTTAGATCAGTCGTCCAACCAGATTGGACGACTAGGGTCTTTTTGCCCAACAACTGGGTGCCAGGGACTAGTCGTCCAATGGTTGGACCACGTGATCAGATGTGTCCTAACCATTGGGTGACTAACCCAAATCGCCCAACTGTACGGTGACATATGGTCAAAATCGCAAAAAAAAAAAAAAACAAAAACATATGTGTAATACTGTAATTCGGAATAAAAAATAGATTATCTAAAAAAGGTAATTGGATATCATGTTAGTACTTAGAGATATATGTTGCTTTGTAATTTTAAAACTGAAAAAGGCGTGTACAGAAGGATTAGTATGCAGGCTGCAGGACGTCAAGTAGAATACTAGCTCACGCATACAAAACGTAGCCATCCACAACAAAGCATTTGCATGATACGTAGAGATGCATGTATATGTTCATGTTTTCATCGAGTTTTGGCCAGGATGCGCAAGGAGACCAGCGAGTCGTCCATTTGCATGAGCTCTTTGAGCAAGAAGCTGAACGCCATGATATTGAAGTTGTATGAGCTCTTTGAGCTAAAAGAAAGCTGAATCGATACCAAGATTTTATTGATATTAAGTTAGTACTACGCTTAACTTATAGATCTTATCTTGAGAAAATACTCCAAGATGCCTGCCGAACACCCCCCAAGATATATGACTAGAGCAATGAAGATATGCAATACTAAGAGCTCAAGTGTAAATCTAAAGCTCAACGAGAAAACAAACGAGACAGGGAAAAATGAATTGAGTAGGAAACGAATTCTAATAGCGCACTAGAGGGATATGTAGACGCGTTCATAGTTTCTGCTTTTGTCTTTTTAATGTAAATATCCGGTTTCTCGAAGCGGCTTCTCCACTCCTCTCGTCCCTGTCTCATTTCAGAGATGAGGCAGTTGGTCATGGGTGCATCATGTACCTCATTCCTATCACTCCTGTCACGCGTACATATTTTTTCCTCATTTTCTTCACCGCTCGCATCCTTATTCTAAAAGTCACTTTTTTCAGCTATTACTATTCATTTCCAGTTAAAAACTATCACCCGTAGTCAATACAAACGCCCATAATAGCTAGTCTCGTAATTGTGCGGGCATATCAGCTAGTTTTTCCTAATTTCTTGGAAGAACGACAGATTTAAGCAAAATCGTAATGAGCTTCGTCCAAATTCATGCACCAATCTTTAAGTAGGAGAAATGTACCATGCAACCATGTAACGACGGCAAACTGACGACCTGTTCTCCAAAAATGACACGGCGTATTGATGCAGACAACCGGCCTTCGGTCCAAAATGTTTCTCGGTTTCTAGCCCATGACAAGGCCCGGCATCTTTTTTCTTCCATGCGATCTGTAAAAAGACAAAAAAGGAATAAGGAGTATGTGCTGAAAGGGGGTGTGTGTGACTCGCATGTGATTGGCCGGTGGACGGTGGACCTCACTGCTTCCAACGATGCAATTGGTTCCTAACTTCGAGCCTTTTTAGTCCAAATTCAAACGCGTAACACCAAAGTGAACCTTTCAAATCAAACTGCCACTGACACCTTGATTAGCCAAGTGACTGTAGCAAGGTACGATCTTGCGAACTTAAAAAGTATTTAGAATTGAACTGTTTCGTACGGACTCGGCTCAGGTGCGGCGTGCAGGGGCGCCAGGATGTGACACGTGTCCCTCAAAAATAAAAAATACTTAAAATATTTCGAAAACTTATAAAAGTAAAAATACTTAAAATACTTTTTAATAAAGTAAAATACCAAAAAATACTTAAAAATACTTTTGACAATTTTTCGGTTTTAAAGTATTTTTTGAATTTTTTAAGTGTTTTGGGAGACACATGTTGCATCTTGGGCACCCCTGCACATAGCTATGTGCAGGGGCCCTTGCACTGAGCCGAGTCCGTTTCATACAGGATTCTTCTAAAACTTTCCTAATAATTCTCACAGCTTGTTTATAAATGGTTTATCTTCTTTCCAAAGATTGTGTTAGGCTTGTTTTATGGTTGTTCATATTGTTTTTTGGTTTATAAATAGTAATAACTTGTAGAGAGATACTTGTATACAATTTTAGTTGATATAAATAAAATTACTATAGTGTGTACTATAATTAACTAGTAAATCATATCTTGAAAAGACAATCTATTTAAAAAATAATTACTATAGAAAAATATATACTATAAAAATTCAGTTTTAAGAAACCAAAACAAACAGGCCTTAGTTTGATTCAGTTTTAATCCAACGGAGAGGTTTTCAATTGCAGACAAGAAAGTAAAGCTAGCAGAATGAGGGGGTGCGTAACTAGCGTAGCATTAGCAGCGAGAGCACACAGTACTCCAGTACACAGCTGTCAGTAAATAAAGAGCAAATGCAGCTGGCGTACTTGCGAAACAGCCTTACCGTCTCCAATGAGCTTGATCTTTTAGCTTTTTAATTTTAATTTTTGTCTTATTCTTTTATATTATGTGAGATGATATATATATATATATATATATATATATATATATATATATTAATAACAGTTATAATATCAAAATAAATTCTAAAAATTACAAAACAGTAAAAAGGCTGCAGCTCGCAGCCGCGTATATTTCCGCATATGCTTCAATATTTTTTCTCTCAAAATAGAAGACTAGACAACTGATCTATCGAAGCAAACCGTCAGACACAAGTAAGCTCAGCGCAACGCATAACTACAACAACGTCCTATGTGGACTGCAGCGACATGGTTAGTTTGATGCCTGATATCTTTAGTAATACCCTATTTGGGACACCCAAGTTCTCATGAATTCTACGAGAACAGCACCGATTCTTGAAAAACAAATTGTACTTACCCTAGAATATGTGCTCAATTCTCTCCAGAATATCGGTTGACGGTAGCGTAGATTGTTGGTTTAACACGGAACGTGACATCCATAAGACCCTGTTCTAAAGTGCAGCAGCTTTTGATAATTGGCTATAATTACTGTTAATTTTTTCTAAGATATTTAATTAAAAATAAAAAACACCTTCATATATTTGTAGATATACAAAGAGAAAAAAATAGAGAAAATCATGTTAAGTAGCCAACTCATTTCAAATGAGTTCTGGCTTCTAATTTTTAGAAGCGTCGTTGTTTGGAATGGAGTTAATTCCTGTGTATAGGCCAACCATGTGCACCTTGCAGAACTATGCGGGCGCTTCCCTAGACACAAAACAGACCACAGGCGGGAGCTCCACGCTAGATCCCACAGGCACAGCCTTCCCGCCCCCCGACGCCGCGCCGTCCGTAGGCTCCACCTGACAGAACCCTCTCACCTCCGACGATCCACCAACGGACGGCCGCGATGAAACCGCGGCCGGTACACCGCCTGCAGCTGCCCTGCCCCCACCACCTCCCCCATGTGCCCCGCCCTTTAAGGCCGCAGCGTCCCACCCCAGACCAGCTCATGCCCCTCCCCTCCGTCTCTCTCTGACCTCTGCGTCCGTCCAGCCACCGTTGCTTGCGCCGAGGGGAGGAGGAGGAGAATGGGCTGGAGGAAGGTTGTCTGCGCGCTGCTGGTCGCACTGGCGGCGTGCGCGGCGCTGCCGGCGACGACGGCGAACAAGATCTCCATCAAGTGGGCGCCCAACACCAACTACTCCACCTGGCCGGAGAAGCACGGCCCCTTCTACAAGGACGACTGGCTCGGTGATTAGTCAACACGGCCTTCCGCACTTCTCTTATGCCCAGATCTGATGGATACACTGCGGAGATGCAAGATTTTTCTTTCGCTAATTAGATCTGTTCGTTTGATTGACTGCGCAGTGTTCTACTACACGGCGGGGCAGGCGGACGTGGTGCAGGTGGACGAGACGGGGTTCAACAAGTGCGACGCGACCAACGCCATCTCCAACTACAGCAAGGGCCGCAGCTACGCCTTCGAGCTCAACGAGACCAAGACTTACTACTTCATCTGCAGCTACGGCTTCTGCTACGGCGGCATGCGCCTCGCCATCAAGGCCCAGAAGCTGCCGCCGCCGTCCCCGCCGCCCTCCGTCTCCGACAGGTCCGCCGCCGCAGGCCTCGCGTCGTTCGCCAGGTCCCACGCCGCCCTCGTCCCCGCCGCCGTCGCTGCGCTCCTCAGGATGGTCTAGGCATTTAACTAAGCTAGTGCTTGATCCAGTTCTTTAATTTGTTCGATTTGGAGTTCTTTTTTTAGTGTGTTTGGACTCTGAAGAGTAGTTCCGCGTCTTGGGTCGTGTTGATTAGCGGTGTGGATTTCTGGGAGCGATTGGTTAAGCGAAGCTCAATTCTTTAAGTGTGAAGAACTGTTAAGAAGCGGCTTGGGTTTCTGGTTTATTTTTCATACGTTTTTTGCCTTTTTTTTGAACTTTTTGTCTCTTCTATTTTTTTTCCCGGATTCGCTGTCTGACGGGTAACCTATTTTTTCTATTTTTATTTTTTTTAAATTTAATTACGCGAAATAATTCACCGTCAGTGTTTTTTCAGTCAGTGATTTTCAGTCTTATCCCTCAAAATAAGTCCTTTTGAGCAGGATGCATCTTGACTCTTGGAGAGAGGTTAATTTCAGCTATGCATGTGGCCACACAGAGCATGGCATGCACTTTTTTACCCAGTCTTTTCATCACTTTGTTCCTACCTTCTTCTATTGTGCTCAAGCCATTTTTTGAAGTAAAAAAGCAGGACGCAGTGCGCGCGCGCTCTTCGGCTGCATATGCTAGGAATTTTCTGAATGTCCTGAGGTTCCACGGGGCGCATACTTTCACGAGTAAGGGAACACACCAGCACTATCACAAGGGAAAGTCAGAAAAAGAGGAGGGTTTGGACATGTTCTTTTTTTCCTCGGACTATAGACTATTCGGGAGAGATAATATGAGTAACAAAAACTTATACGATTTTGATCTATATAAATGAAGACGCTACAATGTGTACTACAATTAATTGTAGATATTATTTTAAAAAGATATTTTATTTAAAACTAATTACTATAAAAAGAGAAAAAGTTTTAGAAGTTAAAAAGAAGAGACCATCTAGTACTAGCGAGCAATAGGTACTTGTACGTTGAATTTTTAATCTAATAGTTATAAATTTAGATAATAGTTAGAAAAAAAATACTGAGATGATATTTATCAACACCTTAGATTAATTTCAGCTATACGTCTTGACTCTCGAGAGAGCTGAAACTTCCCTTTTAGGTTAATTTCAGCTATGCATGTGGCCACACAGATCTGGCGCGTATTCTCTGATGTAGAGGAGTAAGTCACCCTGTGACTTAGCTCCTTCAAGCCATCCATCTTCAGATCAACGCTCCAGATCATTCTAGTTTTTTTAGTTTTGATTTTTTTACTTCTAGTTTTTTATTTTTATCTTTTTCTAGATTTTTTCTTTTTTATATTTCTTTATATTATCTATGTTAAAATAACATATTTTTAAAAATCTTATTTTTAAAAAATATGTTATTTTAACACAGATAATATAAAGAAATATAAAAAAGGAAAAATCTAGAAAAAGATAAAAATAAAAAACTAAAAATTAGAAGTAAAAAAATCAAAACTAAAATAGTAGAATCTGGAGCGTTGATCTGGTGGAATGGATAGCTTGGGGCAGCCAAGTCACGCTCAGAGAATCCCGTGCGACACAGAGCATGGCATGCACGTCTGCCGGTGAACAATGCGGTACAGAGTAGTACCGACGTCACAGTGCATTTTTGCTATGCCCGTGAACAGCGGAATCGCTCAAGGGTTTTGCTGTCCGACCTTAGCAATGTTACTGTGGGTGGAAAAAACTCTTTTGGTTTAAAATTGCTTTATTTATACCCGTTAATTAGTTAGATATTAAAATAAATTGATTTCAAATCAATTTAAATTTTGCTCTAGTTCTTTCTAAAAAAATACTTTCAAACTATAAAAAATAATATTAAATTAAACTATGCTAATTTAATTTTTTTTAATAAGATGGAAACTTGACTCTATATCTATCCTTACTTGTTACCTATAATTTTGTCTTCATTGTACACCATCAATACCCTCTAACCTTGTTCAATAACGTTGGAGGATCCGACCCTTTACCGGAGCCGAGGCCCGTACTTCGTTTTTCTTTGAATTTTACTCGGAGGCCCTAAGATTCAGTGGCCGTGTTCTTTTTCTCTTCCTTTTTGAGATGGTGTCTCGTGATCTGCCTCTGTTAACGGTGTTTCCGGCTTTAGCTTTCCCGCTCCTGCCCCGTAACAGCGGCCGGGTTTTGCGCACGGAAATTGGACAAACCGTGCGAGAAACGCCGGCCACTGGATAGATTTAAAAGGTGTTTATAAATAGTAAAAAATAAGCCACAAATCAGAAATTAAAGCCGAAACGAGCGAGATCCTAGCATATATAGGAGCCAACCTTCTTCAGCAATCTGCACGGAGTCATCCTAAGCTCCTAGCATGTTCCGTTGTTAGCACAAACAGTAAACACCGGCTAAACGAAAGAAGATTTGTTGTTGCTGGTGCTAGGGAAGTTGCTCGTCTTTATTAAGAAGCTCCCCACAGGCCGGCCAGTTCAGGAGCTGTTTGGCAACGGCTATAATTTTTGGCTAAATTTTTTAAATTTTAGCTGTTTACGGTACATATTATGGAGAGAGATATTCACTTACGATCTTGGATAGTACAGATATTGAGCTTTTAACGTGTACATCGTTTAATTTGCAGATCGTGTCTTGAGAAAATATTTCGTTTAAAAGTTAGGTACTATAGTAAAATCAAAAACCGTCAACTTCGGAGGAAAAGATGCCTGCGAATCAGTGGCGGAGGGAGGGGGGGCTGGGAGGGCCTGGCACCCCCAACCTCCTACTAATTACATAATTAATTATATATATTTAATTAGTGGTTTAATTAGTGGTTTAATTAGTATGTTCTTTTGTCCAAATTATTTGATTTTCAAGATGAATGTTACATCATTTCTTCCAATTTACGGTATGTTGATGTGACTAAATCCCAAACAAGAATTATAACACCACGCCTTTCATCATTACAAAATAGATGTGTTTAATGTTGCAATTGATCAACAATTGATTGAGCTAGACGATCGATTTAGTTCTCAAACCACGAGCTTTTGTCCCTTTGTGCCTCTTTGGATCCAAGGTTGGACACCTTCGACATAACAAATATATGCACTCTAGTGAAAAATATTATCCTGTTGATTTCTCAAGTTAAGAAAGAGCTCAATTAGAGTGTCAATTGCCACATTTTAACTTAATGTATACAACCATCCAAACCTAAGTGCATTACCATCACTTGTCGATCTAACAAGTGAACTAGTTAAGACTAGTAAAGATTCATCTATCCTATGGTGGACACGTTGTTAAGATTAGTCTTAACTCTTCCGGTTTCAACCGCAACTACCGAGAGATGTTTTTCACTATGAAACTTGCGTAAGACGCGACTCAAGTACAATGGGAGATGGGTTTCTCGAGATTGTTTGGTAATTTATATTGAAAAGAATTGACCGCAAAGATTAGTAATGATGATATTATTAAGGCCTATGATCTTACTGGTAGTCGTAAGAGCTAAATTTAAGTTAATAGAGATGTAATTTTCTTTGTATTGTAATTTGCGAAACATATTACTCTGATATGTGACTATTGGATCGGTAAATTCGGCATGGTTCATTGATTCTACTCTACTTGTTGTCCATGTTGCCCCCCCTATATCCAATTCCTGGCTCCGCCCCTGCTGCGAATGTGTCATGACTGCTGAGCCGCGTCAGCAAGGCAGCGGCACCGGCGAATCACCTGGCCCTGTCTGAATGCAGGAGAGGATCTCTATTTGTCGTGTTTCCCCTTCATTTCCCCCGCACGGCAAACTCTGGCTCAGTAGAGGAGCAAGCGAAGAACAGGAGCAAATGTAGAGAGTCTATCCAACGCAGACTTGCCCCTACTGGTAGCATACCCGCATTTGAAACCTCCCTAGATCGAATGCATCCGAAGTCAGTTTCCACTGCTCGCACCGAGAGTTTGGTTGAGTCAGCGTAATCGCATCTAATTATAGGATCGCACCTAGTTATATGCTTGGACTCCGACGTGTAGATGGAGCACACCACGCGGCTCACCGTCACCGGAAGCTGCTGCATTTCCATGGCAGTACATGGCAAAGAAAGGATGCTGAGATATGATCATATGGACATGGATGCAGCAAGAGGCGTAATCATGTGGACCATAAGTAGCCGAGCTATAATTACGCACAAGATAATGAAAGCTAGCAGGTACTAATCACGTGACATCAATAAAATCACACTCGTCGTTTCAAAAAAAAAAAATAAATAAAAGCGCACTCGGGTTTTACGCACACGGCTCCGTAATCGCCACGGATAGTGCTGCGCGATTTACGCCTCCTCCAGCACGGACGAGCATTGGATGTCATCGTCATCGTCAACGACAGCAACGTCTTTTGATTCAGCTCGATGGAGTACGGATCATGAAATGGCTGGCACACCACAGGGGTGTACATACTCTGGAACATTCTGGAAACAGTTTTGTGAGACTTTGGTCTTTGGGTGGCAGATAGATAGCTGTCCCACACACCAGTGACGCCACCTGTGGATTCAAATCCTATATCGTACACTAGCCCCGATTACCATCGCTAAAGACTGTCGTGTGATCTATGATGTGGTGATCTACATATTTGCCTACTCAATTTAACATCAAGTCAGTGGAAAATGCTAGAATCATCATCATGAACTCTTCATGCAAAACAAATTGGCACTCAAATGTATTTTACCATCCAGCACATCATAGAATAAACAGAAGCATGAAAATTTTAACATTACTCGAAGAGTATCACATAAACTATGCATATCAGCGACTTGCTGGAAGGAAGCAAGATAAAATTACCCCTTTGTTTTCACATATGACAAGCTTGCATTAGAGGTGTTTGTCCTGTCCTGTCAACTGCATCAACATCTGCACCTTCCTCAGTCAGGAACTCACACAGCTCAGCATTTCCAGTACTCGCAGCTCTATGTAAGGGTGGTGCAGCCAAACTGACAATATAGTAGTTCAATGTTACAACATGTCTGCCAGATTAATTCAATTGCAGTGCAATGAATTTGCATAAAGTAGTGGGTACAAACATATTTCTTGAAAAATACTGTGCCTGACCGTTAAGAAGATTTTAAAATCCACATAATATTTGTAGGTATAGGTGTCTACAGAATAGTCAAATCTTATGCCCAAACTGGATCTGGAGGAAAGAAACATTTTGCTAAAGTAAACATCTCCTCAAAAACAGTTCTGTCGCAAAACTTTCTATTTATGTTTCCCTTTTTTCTCGGTCAACTTTATGGTAATAGATCATATCACACCCCTCCCTATATATTACTTCCTTTTTTGAATTTGAGTTTTTACGACCAATGAAGGCCATGCACACGCAGTTATACAGAAAACTGATACTTGACAGCTTGTCCATGATAATTCTTCTACATTGTTAAAAGTCTACAGACCTTATCTTTCTTGTTGACATTTACACCATGCGCTATTAGTGTTCCAGCTATGTTAAGAGTCCCTTTACTAGCAGCATAATGAAGAGCAGTTCGGCCACCATCAGTAGTCAAGTCAACATCAGCACCTGGCATTATAGATTTATAATTACACCAGTTAGCAAGAACTCACAAAATGGTCAAGGTGGGACTATTGGAATCTCAAAATTCATATAGACAATGTGGAACACAAACTCATTTAAACAATATAAAAGCAAAGGCACTGGTACAGTGCTTATAACTGAAGCCAGATCTACTACAGGGAGACATAAATAGGAGATTTACAGAAAGCCAAGCTAAGGTGCTTTGCAATGCTAAAGTGAGATTTTAATTTTTTGCGAAGAACAGGAATTTCCTAGGAAACTTATTCAGAAATAAACATGTAACGTTACTCTCTAAACCAGTCCTGTTCTGGCCAGGCATGTTAGCTCTAATTTTGCTTGCAGGATATACAAACTAGCGTAGCATATGATTGCAGAAGTTCTGAATAAGATCCAACAAGAGGGTACCAGCAACCTGGAGTCGGTGATATCCACGACAAATTTTACATGAGGGCAAAACAAGAACCACAGAAATAATGAGCTCAGATCACTCCCCAAGACCAACATTGATTTAAAATGTTACAGACTTACAGCAACTATGTGGCCCTTGAACACTGATGCTACCATTTTTGCAGTTGAAGGTACAGCACATAGGAATACTGTATGGATTATGATACATAACGAAATCAGCAGTATCCTGGAAGTCATGATCCAATTCCATCATTCATAAATTAAAAAACAACCTTTTATCAGATGCACAGGATGTTCAGCATATCCAGCCAAATTCATGAAACCCTGCTTCAGCTAACAATAGTAGCCCGACTTAGACTCACACATATCAACAAATCAGACATATCTCTACTCGTTAAAAGTATAAATCGGTGGTAGTACGTCCGTTCTTCCACTTCTCATGGAAATAGTCAGGCGCGACGCGTGGACCGCTGCCCCCGCATCCTCCGCCTTTCCAACCGCATCTCCCCTCCGCCTCCTTCGCCATTCATACACGCCTCCTCCATCTCCCACAACCGCCTCCTCCGATCCCCCTTGTCTCCCCCGAACCATGCCTCCGCGCCCCCACCTCCCTCATGTCGCATCTCCTCCTCCTCGGCGCCGCCACCACTACATTCCCAGTGGCATCCCTCTGCCTCCCGCAGCACCGTCTCTCCTCTATGCACCGCCCATTCTCCTACCTCAAGGCCCTTGCCGCCCAATTGATCCGAATCCGATGAGTAGCAAAGATAAGAGAGCCATTCGATCCATGCTATGTTAAGTTCTTTAGGATTACCGCAGCACCGTCCCACCCCCACCTCCCTCAGGTGTGCAACTTTCTTTAGGCACTGTTATGTTAAGTTCTCCTTCATCCATTCGATCTTCTTACTTGACAACTGTAGGACCGAAGATGGCAACAGAGGGGGTGAATGGTGTCTTAATATTTTTTTAGATATTCATCAATCCTTCACTTCAATAGCTATAGAGCTATAAAGATTAGGATGGAAAGCTACCACAAAAACTAACGACTAGAGACATTGAAATCCCAAGAAAATAAGCAAAAACGAAACTATCGCCATTGTACTTACGGTAATACCGCTTGATACAGTAACTATGGTACTACCACTACAGTAATCACGGTACTACCGCTGCTACGGTAAAATCAGGGTGAACAATAATTTCAGCATGATTTCAAAAACTAAAACCGATGGAACTTTTGATCCGTAGATTCAAATGATATGCAATTTTGCAAAGATCTTCTCTAGGGTGTTATGAACCTATTCCAATAAACGATCAGAAAAATCATGATCAAAGTTGAGACCTTTTTCAATTTGAAGAAATGTTGCACCGAAACAGAGCAAAAATTAAAATCAGTGAACACAACTTGCTCGTGAGTGGATGATGATCAAGATGAGTCTAGATGTATTTTCATATGTCACAGCAAGTTAGAACACCGAAGAAAATAAGTTAAAACCCTCGGATCATGAAATCGCTCGAAGAGGCCAAAGTCATGGGTTTCCTCATGAACTTGCTATAAAGTGCCTAGATGAGTAGAGATAGATTCTTAGATATTATTTTTCTCTTACACGTACTTGACACAACAAGATCAGGAGGAGGGAAGATGAGATATCAAAACTAACCGAAACAAGAGCACATTAATCAAAATATGAGAGACTCAAGGAGATGCACAATGATTGATGTATTGCTTACTTGAGAAAGTAAGTTTTACGACTACTCCACCTTAGAGGACAAAGAGTATACAAGGTACTCAACTCTCAAATCCTAACTCTAAACATGAGAGCACAAAAGAGATGGGTTGGATGGCTAACCACATGTCTTCATCCCAACCAAATTTAATAGGTAGGCTAACCGGACATCTCTAATTCTTAGTGGACACTATCCACTTAGCACAATATGGAAACTTGTTAACCTTACACACACGGATTTTACTCACACATGTTCACTTATGCACGCTTTTCACGGTGCATAAGCCCGAATCCGTTACATCCTTACCAGCTCCACCTTGACCTAAACCGCTCTCCCAAGCGCCGCTCATGCGCTGCTGTTTTGATCCAGGTAGTTTCCGGTATTTTGGTCAAACTACCAAAATACCCTTCGTTGAACCGGTTATCACCATCCATTGCAAACAATCGTCATGCTTGACACGTATAGGTGCACCACTAGCTTGTCACGTTGCCAAATCTCTTCCGCCCTAGTTCCACCAACTACAGCTCACTTGGACCGTCCAGGCCACATGGTGCAATCCGTAGTTCGAACTTGCATTCAATAGTTTTCATCTTTCTCATGCCATGTTTGAGCTCACCATCTCACCCCAGCATCCTTGATTATTCTAGACCTCACCTCCTCCATGAGTCTAGCCCCGATTCTCGCTGTTGACTATAGTTGACTCTAAGCGACGCTCATATCTAAAGACAAAGAAATCGTTGCTGGACACAAATTATTCATAATTTGACCTATGTTAGATAAAACATGCATCATGCAACCTTAATGCATTGACCCAGGTCACCCTAACTCAATCCATAACTCCAAACTCAAAATCCTATTTTTTCTGCGAAATCTGGTAGTACCACACGCAACATGCCGGTACTACCACTCCCCAAACTGATACTACCGCACATTCGCACCTCGCACTGGACCTCTCTAGAAATTAGCTACCATCAACTAGAAATCGAAACTACCGTTTTGCGGTATGACCGCTGACACAACGGTGTTATTACCGATTTCCCTAAAGAATTCGAAAGCAGTCCAGACAAAATATAATTTTTTGTAAAATTTATTTAACCACTTCACGAAACTTACAATAGTTCATCACAACATTATGCTAGATCTTCTCACATTGCCGCCCAGCAACATTTCTGGAGACAGATCAGATCATCATCGTTTTCATTTGTACGCATTATTTTCTTGTCGCGGATATTTCCACGCTGCTTGACATTCACATTATGCTATTTCAAGTGCGACTAACACTGCTACTTTGCTACTGCCTTCAAGTGCGACTAACATATGCAAAGTGTCTGTTCCTTCTACTCATGTATTCATCTCTCGACCGCAGCTATGGACAAGGATGTCTAATCCTCAACACAGCCGGTTCCCCCAAGTTCAGCAGCGACCGGACGATTCACGAGTACGCCAAGGACATTTGGCTGCAACATTTGCCGATCAGCTCCTTGGCAGGAAGGTTTTGCTCGCCCCAGTTTTGTGTAGACAAACGCAGTTTCAGGCATGGATCAATGATGCAGCATGGAAGATGGAACCATGCAGGATAGCTCATCTGTAGTAATTAAGCAAGAGCTTTGCCCAGTCTGAAACCGGCTATGCTTTTGTGTGTATATATATATATATATATATATATATATCCCCTTAATAATGTTGAAGCAGAGACATCAAACATCATCCTTGCTTATCTGTAATGTGCATTTCCATTGCCCCGTAGCATATAGTCCTGGGATCAGATTAGGTTCTCTATTCCATTCTCAAGGAAAACGGTAGGGAAGTACAGAGTACCAGGAGAACGCTAGTGCTAGCGTGATATCTCCAGATTCTCCACCATTGTTAACGAGATTGGAGGGGTCGTTTAGTGACATCTTTACCCCCAAAGATCGATCACAAGCAAGCAGGCGGCATGTTCTTCTCCCAAGATGAGAAGAAAGGGATATACAGGAAGATGAGAAGAAAGGGATATACAGGAAGATGAGAAGAAAGGGATATACAGGATGACGGACAGGATAAGGATAGAATGGACTTCACTTAAAGAAATCCATCCGCATTAGATAAGATATGGAGCCGAGGTAAGAGGATTAGATATGGTCACAGGGAACGACGAGTTCCATGGACCACCGGTCGATCTACCGACGCCCACTGCCTTTTTAGAAGGTCCCCTTGGATCCGTCTGCTCTCGCGCCCCACTAGACCTCAGCACGCCATCGCTTGCCTGTGCAGCTTTCCCCCCCTCTCCTCTCTGCTTTCCATCGCCCCGAATCTGAATCCGTGTGCTGATGGTGTTCACTGTTGCGTGCTTAATTAGTTGAGCCGTGATCGATCGAAAAGTTGCCGCATTGTGCGAGTCACCGGTGATCCTGCTCGACAGTCGCCGCATTGGAGATCTTCTGAATACGGCACGTCGCCGTCTCCAGATGTTAGCATCAACATGGCATCACAGCTAAGTAGCAAGCAGCACCAAGTAGTACCGGAAATGCTGATTTGAACGCAGCAGGTAGTACTAACTAATATCTATAACACTGTAGTAAAAGAACAACGAAAGGCTGGAATTAAATTTGGCTCGACAAATATAATCGAATGTTTAGGTAGATAGTGACACACAAAGCAGGCACATGTACTGTAGCTCGTTGTTAGTTCTAGTACTGACCGAGGCAGAGCGCTATCTAGCAAGTAGCCAGAGTGCCTGGATTTGGCACTTTTCTTTTGAGTTATGATTAATAGTTTTTTATTATATTTGATAGTTTTTATCTGTATTTTTAAGACGACAACAAATGACGAAAATGTCGATATAGTTAGCGTACACAGTTTTAGACTTAGGAAGTCGTTTAAAAAATCCGTTCTAAGAAATCTTTTCATTTATTTCGATTTTTATATAAACCAAAGGTCAAAGACCCTGTTTTTTTTTTTGCTTTCCAGCATTTTTAATTTTTTTAGTAATTATTATTTATTAGATTAATAAGCTATAACCACGAGCCAAAAAACACCTAAAAACAGACCCCGTCGTCATCAATAGCACAGACACGAATGTGCAATATACATTCTTACTCGTACGCTTGGAACTCATAAATGCAAACAGGGGCGATATTTTGTGCAATAATGGCAATTACATGGAATGAGATGGTGTCCCTGGCCTCACATGCATGTGAGGTCTATTTTACCTTCTCTGCGACATAGGTCACTACCACGCGCTATATAGGGGAACAAAAGGGTGCAGAAATGATCCTAAAAAAGGTTCAGAGATACTCTGTGGATATCTCGAATAGTCCTTTGTAAGCTATTGCCATATCATCTAAAAACTAAACTAGAGGAGAGAGAACGAGGAGATATAAGAAAAGCCGTCGTGTCTTGGGATGACGATCGCTTCACACAAACCAACGCACGAAGAGACAATGGCATGCGTTGTTGGAGAGGATCCATCTCTTACCCAAGAGGTTTGTGGGGCTCACGTGGTGGCGTGACCCGGATACAGTGAAGACACAGAGACGCGGCAAACCAATGGCGACAAGCATGAGGCGATCGAAGAATCGCTCAATCTATCTCGATCCAGCCCATCGATGTCTGGATCCGGTTGGGCCGATTGGATCCAGCCGTTGTAGGGCTGGATCTAGCTAGGTCAATGATGGCGATCTCAGAGATCGGCGATGGTGACGAAAAGGAGGGTGGAGCTCAGCAGAGGTGGGAGAGGGGCGATGGAGGGGTGGGATGTCGATTGATCTGGCCATGGTGACAGCTAGGGGGTGGAAGCCGGTGTGATGGAGAGAGTGTGAAGCCCAATGCGGAGAAGGACGGGCATGCGGAGGCCGACGGCGAAAGGAGAAGGAGCGGAGACCAGCGACTGGCGATGGTGAGGTAGAGGATGGCGGCGATGAGCAAGGATGGCGGCGACAGGCGGCGATGCTATGGGGCAGCGGCAGCTGGCGACGCTAGCGTGAAGAGAGGGTGGAGGCCCCCGGCGAAGTGGGGGGAGAGGCTACAATCGACGACGCTTGGAGGGGAAAGGGTGGATGCAGGTATGGACTAGAGTGGGCGATAGGACGGGAAGACAGAAGGGTAAACCAGTGGTTAATTAAAAATAGCATGTGGGCCTATTTTACAAAAAATGTAAAAAATTTGTTATTGAGAAATATGTTAGAGATAATTTATTGAAGATATTGTCTCTAAAAATGATGTGGCAGGACATAGCTAGAGGCAATGATTGTCTCTAACTATTTTTTAATATGCCGTAATAGATGAGATGCGTATTGACTGTACTAATGTCATATACTCTGTACTAATGTCATATTGTCATACACTTAAATTTTGCTTTTGGCTAACTGGCTAGGTCATAGTGCAAGTTTTACCCATCAGTATCGGAAGAACCCATCGACAAATTTACACAGGACAAACGAAATTGTCTCTCAGTGTGCAGTAAGCAGACGAGTTGAATTTGAAAATAAGTAAGAATTTTTTTTGTGAATAATCTAATTTTTATTTGAAATAACAGAAATATACCCGCGCCAACATTTTTTTACAGAAATAGGCTCCAGTCGTCTCACCGTCGGACTCGCCTCACTGTCGGGCGACTAGAGCCTATTACCTCACGGAAAAGCGACGACAGAGGTCTCTGCAAGCCATTGGACGACGAGTTCTCGTCGCTCGGCAGATTAGCGGCGGTACACTCGCCCGGTGGGAGTGACGACAAGAAGTGCGGTTGTCCGACCATGGCGACTATAAACTGTCCTATGTGAATTTTGTAGATTATGACTGGAAGGCAATTTGGTGGATTCATAATAAAAGTTTATGATCATTGTATGTTGTTGTAGGCTAAAAAATTTGTGAAACTTTTTTAAGAATGATTGAACTTAAAACGATCGGTAAGTGATATTGTGATGTTACGGGAATTCATGTATAGAGGAAAACTGGTCTGTTAATATTGTTGGATGACTTGCTATGGGATAATTGAATGCGAAAAGACAAGGGAATAAGCTTGTCTGAATTAAAATAGACTTTATAATACAGTTGGGAGTAACATGTCGTGTAAGGTTTGATTACATGTATAACATAGAGCATCATGTGCTACTAACTAACCCAACTGCTCGTACGACCTACTGCGTAGATCGAGGCCATTTTTTCTTCCTTGTGAGCTCGGCGTTGAACTCCTCAGCGGCCTCTTTTGCCTCGGTCGTCATTTTCCTCTTTTTCTCGCACTCCCTCTCACGAGCCTCACGCCTCCTACGCGTGCACGCCTCGAGATGAGTTTTCGTCTCCCGTTGTATACACTCGGTTTGCTCGTCCTTGCGGCGCTCCTCCTCCCGGATCTCGGAGGACCTTGTGATGTTCCACTCCTCGAAGTTGAGGGCCCACTGGTCCTCTGGGTGGATCTCAAGATCGATCTATTTGTGGTAGCCACATAGAGGTTCTAGGACTGTGAATACACGGGAGAGGTTGTTAGTGCGTAGTTTGAAGGAGCAAAATTAGGGGGGAAACGGTGCACGTGGTTCTTACCGGTTGCTGATAGGTCGTGGTGTCTAGACGGCGGTTGGGATAGTCACTGTAGTAGTTTGCACAACCCTAGTAATATATATCAAGGCTGAGGTGGTGCTTAGATTTGAAGAATTTGCACGGGTCCCGGCACTAACAAAGGGGAGACGTCTCCCCCTTTGGTGGGTGTTGCGGTGAATGCTCGTTGGGACGTTCGGGATGGGGTTGTTGGTACGGATTGTGTCATTGCGGGGAGCTGACCTCGTAACATCTTTGGGCTTGTTCGCGCGGCGCAGCAGCGAACAGGAGGCGGTGGGAGGCGTCTTCGTCATTGGCGCCAGCAGAGGAAGAGAGGCAGAAGGGTAAAGGAGGAAAGTAGGTTTTCAAGAAAGGTTGCCAAATTGGACAATGAATTAAGAATTCAAGTAAAAATTCAAAAGAATTTAAAATTTTTGAGGTTTTTTCGGTCTGCACACAAAACAAAAGTTCAAATTAATCCTGTGTGGTATCTTCAATACCGTGTGCGTGTCCTGATCCTGATGCGGTACAAGTAATACCTCTGTGTAATAAGGCCTCGCTCATTTTAGCTTGAGATTCTGGCTTATTTTTCTCTATTTCTAAATTTTGTCTTTTTCTGGTATTTTATTTTTTTTAGCTTTTTTACCGATTCTTTTTTTTCTCGTATTCGCTTGTATTGTCCGTGATGGGTTAACCTGTTTTTTTATTTTATTTTTTTAAAATTTAGTTACATAAAATAAGTCATCATCAATTACAGTGTAATTTCAGCTAATTATAGTACAATTTCAGCTATAAGCTAGCTTATTTTAGCTTAACCGGTCATCATCCATAGCAATCGACCCGGCCACCAGTAGTTGATATTGAGAGAATTCCTGAACTTAATTTTCAGTGGTGCCTTTCAGGGAATAACTTGGAATTGATCAGTTCGTTGTATGCGGCTAGAAGATGTGCTTGTTAATAACTGAAAGGTCCGCGTGGGTCCTAATGAACCTTTCAATCACCAACAGTGTAACAGTGTAAGCAGAGTCCAGCTAATGGCATATGGCGACTTGCAAAACTAGTTAGTTGTACATCGTTCTTTATTACAGCCAACCTCGTAAGAGAATTGGTCAAAGCTAGGGCGGTGGATACGGTAATAAGCATTCCACTCCACCCTCGTAATCCTAATAATTTATTTATTTGGGTTATTTTCACAAAACAACATAAACTTTCAACATTTAAGTGAGTTTTTTTTATTACAATGAAGATACACACGCACACACCACCATGGCCCACTTAGCACACGTTTGAAAGATGGAGGCCGAGTATAAATCCACGACCTTACAAAATTTCTACTAAAAGCATACTCATGTTTTGAGGATTAATATTGTACATGTTTGTCAAAAAAACCATCATAAACATACTGCTCCACCCCTCCTCTCTGGATGCACAAATCTAGATCTATCCAAATGGGCGACACGACACGGGCCCGTTTCGCCTGTTTGACTAAACGGCCATGCCGTGTCTGTTCACGGGCTTAACCGCGGATCTGAGCATGGCTCAAGGAGGTCACGAGCCGTGCCATGCAGGCCCAGATATGTTTAGCTCAATGGGTCATGGATGGCTCGTTTAGTCCATCTCCACAACCCGTCCTTCCCATCTTGCCACCACCTTTGACACCTACCCTCTCGATCTCACCATCGCCATGGAGGACAATGACGAGTTCAGCGACCTCTACACCGACATCCTCGTCCTCGGCTCCACGCCTTCCATCCAAGCCACCGTTGTTCAAAACCCTAATCTATGCAGCCCTAGCCCACCCACCACCTCCTCCTTCCGTGGCGCAGCCTCCTCCTACTCCTCTACTGCGCTAGGGCTGCACGCCCCCATTAGTGCTAACGACCGAGAGGCTGTCCTCTCCGACGACATGGCCGCGCTCACCAGCTAGCCCCAGGACAACTCCTTCATACGCTGGATCATGGACCACGACTACACCGACGACGATGCCTTCGACTTCAAAGGTTTTACCTTTGACCCCTTGTTACCTCCGTCTCCACACCAAGAACCCACGGCCATCGAGGCTCAAGCATTCTCAATGCCGTAACTCCCAACATAGTTGCTCCTTGTTTTCGCCGCCATCGAGGATCTCGATCGTCATGCGGCGGTGTACAAACTCAGGGAGGACAAGGGCGACGATGAGGATCCCGATTTTATTACTATGCCGTGCTGACGATGCGGGAGTGGGAGCAGCGATGCAAGAGAAGGGCAGCAGCTCGGGACTGTGAGAGAAGGTGCGACGACATAGTTCTTAGATGGAGGTTAGGGAACAGGGGAAGAAGGGTCTATGTGGGTCGGGCATGGATAAGTCGTGCTGTGCCAGATGTTCTTGGGCCGTGCCATGCCGAACATGGTACTATTTGTGTCGTGCTAAATCGGCCTAACGTGCCAGCCCAAACACAGTACGACTATTTAGCCTTATGCTGTGCCATGCTTTGGTTAGGCTAGTACGATCATGTTTCGGGCGGGTACAGTTGGTCTGACCCATGTGGACAGCTGCACACAAATCTTAGTAGTTTGGTGTGGTCCGAGTTTATCGAGATTCGTAAGATCCTGGTCTGAGTATAACGAGAAGCATCCCACCATCGGAACCGTCCATTCGAAGGGAAAAAATGCCCACTGAGACCTAGACCGAGACCGCGAGAGCCCCCAAGAAAGTTCCAAAAATACCTCCGACGCGTCTGCTCCAGACACCGATAAAAATCGCGACAGCTACTAGCCGTGTTTGCTAATTAATCGCCCCGCACCCAAACGCCCAAAATAATGCACACCCCAGCACACAACACGCCCACGCAAATCCAGCCCACTCCAGCAGCAGCAGCATAACACTAGAGAACTCACCGAGTAGTGAGGGTTTTCGTCGGTCGGATCGGGCCGTGGCATGGCCGGCGCCGCCGGAGACGGGCGGGGACTGGCCGTTCCCCGGCGACGCCTTCGCGGGGTACTCGTCGGCGGTGTTCGCCGAGCTCGGATGGACGGGCGGCCTGGCCGCGGGCGCCGGGGAGCTGCCGGCGCTGGATCTGCCGGAGGCTGTGCAGGCTCCGGCGCCGGCGGCTGTGGCGAGGTCGGAGGAGATGGCAGCCAGGTCGGGCGACGCCGGCGCGCCGTCGAGCTCCGGCGGCGACGGCACCGCACAGAACGCCGAGAAGCCGGTCGCCGAGGCAGCGTAAGTCAAGTAGCACCATCAGTAGGAGCTAGCTGAACGGCGTTTAGTTCTCCGGCGAGTGGCAGGGCTGTAATTAGGAGCTGAAACCCGTACAAAAATTAAACAGCTACAATTTTCCCCGAAGCGATCTCTCTCTCGTTCGCTCGCAACATGTTTTTACGTGGATTGCGCGTCCGTGAGGGGCAATCTGGTAAATAATTGGCAGCATGTCTACGCAGATCTGCGCGCCGCGACGATCGTTGCGCCGTGATTTGCGTGCGTAGATTGTTCCCAGTTACACGCGGTTTTCTTGCTCCTTTTTCCTCCCCCCTCCTCCTCTTCCTTGTTTGAGCTTTGTTTATGCTTTGCATTGATTTGCTAGCTCACGCTAGTATTAACCTGTACTGTATTTCCGTATTCGTAAACCATATTCGTATATGTGCTCGTATGAATATGCGTATTTCGTTTGTTTGCAATTGATTTCTCTTGCTACGTACCAATAGATCCAAACTGTTTCGTAGCTAGTTGCACCGGCCGGTCAATGGATGCATGCTTCAGCAGTTGTTTAAGGCATTTTTCTTTATCTAATTGTTTGGCCATACTCCATGCTTGCGAAACGTGTATACATCTAGTAGCTGAAGATAGTAATCTTTCCTCTCCCAGTGAAACTGTGAAAGCCTTTATATAGCTATGTTGTCGTATCTCACAATGTAAGAAGTATCTCGCGTAATGAAGTATGTATGTATAGTATACGAGTACACAAGCTTTCCGCCTTTAGATTGTTTTTAGATGCGTGCAAGTGCAATGATATATAATATCAGAATGAAAAGTCTTAATTATGAATGAAAATCTCAATCATAGATAAAAAGTTTTAATCATAGAATCTGAGCACTATGGTGCCTCGTTATTTATACTCTCCTAGTGAAGCTAGAACGTGTTTTCCATGCTCCCACTTTTCCCGCTCTGCGATCTGCATGTCAGCAACGTTGGCGGCGCGCGAGAGGCAGCTAGTGGGGGTGCCCTGACCTGACGAGACGACCGACCAATTTCTTTGTCTTATCGTGCTAGGTGATCGGTTCGGCTGAAAGCTGAAGGCTTATGGTCGAAAACTTGTGGTGGAAAAAAACACTGTAGCTAAGAGAGGCTTATTTGACATAATTAAATTTAAAAAAAATTAAAAAATATAAAAAATATGCTAGCCCATCACAAACAACGCAAACGAATACGAGAAAAAAGAATCGACAAAAAAACTAAAAAAAATCAAAAATTCAGAAAAAAAAAACAAAATTATGAATAGTGCAAAAATAAGCTTAAGCCAATAAGCTTAAGCTATATAAGCCGAACTGAATCTGGCTTGCACTCTCCAGCCTACGCAGCAGTAACTGCAGCGGAGCGGCTAGCTGCTCTTATCTGCTCATGGTTTCGTCATCACATCTGACATATAGCTAGCTTTGCATACGCAGGAGCGTCAAGCCGGCGATCAAGAAGGGGCAGAAGCGGGCGCGGCAGCCGCGGTTCGCGTTCATGACCAGGAGCGAGATAGATCACCTCGAGGATGGCTACAGATGGAGGAAGTATGGGCAGAAAGCAGTCAAGAACAGCCCTTTCCCAAGGTGATCGATCGATAGCCGATTGCTTGTGTCTCGTCTGTGCTATCTAGCTAGTTATATCTAATTTTATGTATAGACGCGCACGAGCAAGCTTTGATTTCTCAATTGATACGTACTGCTTTTCTCGCTGGCATCCAAATACCATATATGCGCATTGTGCATGTGAAACTTCTTCTATCTGTGTGAACAACTGTGCTCCATATATACTACTCCTTTCGGTATAAAAAAGTCAGACCACTGAAGCACCTAAGTGCGGTTTGCTCATTCATTTGCCTTTGGAGCACCACCTAAGTGTGGTTTGCTCATTCATTTGATTAGCCTAGAGTAATTACTAGGACTCAACTGGATGTTTGCCTCTGATCAATTAACCATGCATGCACTACTGAAAATTTTTTGGTTCCTGGTTCTCATCATCTAATCCTTACAGTATACTACACCATTGTTCAATTGTTGATGTGCTTTACCTTTAGATTAGAACAAATTGCCGAATGGAGGGCAGATATAGTGAGTGTTGATGACCTAGAAAGCATGCAATTATCTTGCAGTCGAACATAGATAAAAATTTTGTGTAGGTATGTATATATTTCACTTTGCGTCTAAATCCATGTGCTACTACTTGATTTGAAAAATTAGGTTCTGTATTATCCAGTTCTGCTGTAGCTATGAAATTGCTTCATATCATCATCATCATAAACATGGCTTTGCGTCAGGCAAAAGGGCCGAATTTAACACAAGACAAAGTTGGCTTTCTTGGGCAGGAGCTACTACAGGTGCACCAACAGCAAGTGCACTGTGAAGAAGCGCGTGGAGAGGTCTTCTGACGACCCCTCCGTGGTGATCACCACCTACGAGGGCCAGCACTGCCACCACACCGCCTCCTTCCAGCGTGGCAGCGGCGCGGCGCACCTCCACAGCGCGGCGGCCGTTGCCCTCGCGGAGCAAGTGTCGTTCGTCTCGGCGCAGCCGCAGCTGTACAGCTTGCCTCCATTGCACCCACAGATGATAAATCCTCCATCCTCGGAGACCGTCGTTAGCTCGATGTCGACGACGTCTTCGCCGCAGTTGAACAGTTGCGAGGAGCTGCGGCGGACTAGCTATAGCCCGACAGCGTCGACGACAACGGCGCAGTCACCGTCGTCGTCGTTGGTGCCTCCGGCTGTTCCATTTGACAAGGGACTACTTGATGATATCGTGCCTCCTGGAGTAAGACATGGAGGACAAAATATGGTAAATATTGGATATGGATATATATCGAGAGAGAGAGAGAGAGCGCGTGCGTTAAACGAAAATTACTTTGATCCCAAAGAGTTTGGTGCTAATGGTTATATGTGCAAATGAACCTCGCTTAAAAAAATGAAACGCATGCAACTTCCTTTTGAAATGGTACATAAGTTCTTTTTTATTTAGTTAACATAATCTCAGTTAATTACTTGCCTTCTTGATACCCATATTTCTCCAACTTTTTGCTAGTCATTTCATGAATGTTTTTGTATTGCATAAAATCCATTCTCTCTCATGCAACAACTCAAATATTTAGACTTTGCTGGCGTATACATATGAATACATGTACAGCAGGCTTTAATTCGTTTGGTTGTTGCATGCCTATATGTATAGTACGTAGCTGGCTATACATAGCTAGTATGCATATGCATGGTCAGATCAATATACTAGCATGCATGGTATGTATTTATAGATGATTCGTATATATGCACGGCAAGATGCTTATAAGTTGTACGAAGTGGTATTGGCAATATATATACCACCTCACAGTGCGACCAATTTGCACGGAGATCTGCATGTCTAGTACATGTGAATTAATGGGTTAGAAAATAAAGTTTATATCTTTGGTGCATATCTAGTTTATATGCGTACATGCATTGTACGTAGGTATAGTAGTTGGTGTACTGAAGACAGCATATACACTTGCACCAATAAAGTTTTGACGAGTTCTTTACTCATGCATGAAGAGAACAAAATGCTGACAATATGCTATCCCTTTCAACGTACTTGTTGCCATCTACAAAAAGATGCATCCATACATAGTGTTCTATTGGATGAAATATGCATATACATGCATATTTATACCTGTGCACATGAAAAGAAATTAATGCCTCTTTTTTTTTCTGTCGAGTTCTAACTTTACCTAATCTAATTCAAGTGTATTAGTTATTGCAGACTTATCTCCCTAGCTATATATTCTAGCTATTTGAAGTCGTGTGTAGGCCAGAGGCAGCTGGCAGCAGGAAGGCAGATCAAGCAGCTAGGGTTTTCGGCACCTGCAGAATCTATCAGTAGTTAAACGAGCTGGTCCTTCCATCATTTCTCTATAATGGTTTAAGAGTACATTTCCATCTGATTACAGACAGGCGTTGATCGATGGAGTGCTAGCTTTATCCAAACGATCGTGTTTGCTAGTATTGCACGCCTCATTGGACCTGCCGGTGGAGTATTTCGCATGGCAAATTTTATGCCCAGTTAACCTTTATTAATTGTCTGTTGGCTCTCGGCAGCATGCACTCGATGAGCTGAATTCCTTCAGTTATATATGCCTCTCTAGCTTGTAGATAGTATAGCTGTCTGCATATGTACACTATTGTTAAATGATGTGTTGTACTAGTAACAGATCATTCGGCCTTTTGTTCTTTACTCCTTTATATGAACCTTAACTATAGCTGAAATTAACAGTGAAATCTTAATTTTCCCTCTCTCTCTCTCTCTCTCTCTCTGCTAGAAAAGTGGCTGTACCATATGCCGGTCCTGTTTTTTTCAGCTTCTAGAAGCTGCTTTTTGGCTTTTCTACAGTAACTAGCTTCTAAATAGAGTATTTTTTTCAAGCTAGGGTCTACTAGTTAATTGTAGTACATACTTTACTGATTTTATTTATATCAACAAAAACCGTACGTGAATTTCTGTTACTCTATAATCTCTCATGCAAACAAATTTAAAAGTGTGCAGTAAAAGTACCATACCAAAAGAACAGGCCCGCCATCTGCTCCAACTTTATGCTATCCTAGCAACTTCGAAATAATTTGGTGCATGTGGCTGGAACGTTCCCTTCTGCTCTACCATGCCTCTACATTTGTTTGTAGTACTGGTACGTGTGAGATCCCGGCATGCATTACTGTTAGGCTACGTTGTTTTGGGCTTTTAATTGCCTCTTGGATCCTTAAAAATCAAAATAAATAAAGCTATTTTTTAAAACGAATTCTTCAAACAGCATTTTAAATTTAAAATTATACATATATCATTTATATACCAGTTGATGTGAATGCACCTCCGTATCTGCCTAGCTAGCTAGCTGGGACTAATCTAATCTTCCTAGTTACGTTCCTACCTGGAGTATGATCTATCGCAACAAACGCTGGCTTTTTGCGAAAGGAGCGTGTGAACCGGAGCTGTGACGAAAACGCGTGCGTCGGTGGGAAAGTGCGAGGAGAGCTGCGTGCTCCCGCGCTCTGAAATCTCAGCGTCTGACACGGGCAGGGTATATATCTGCGTGCATGTATTGCGTTGCACCACTTGGCTGGCGCGCCTGAACCTGTTCGTGGAGCTACCTACTACCCCTTCACCGCAGATTCCTTTAGTTTGACGCGACAGCTGACTTCAATTATGGAACTGTTTACGTTTTGGACCCGTAGCAATGTTCTTTTTTTCTCTTCAGTTTAGCCACCAAATATCTATTTCTATAAAAATGGTTCTCCCTTTAAACTCAAAAGATATGATAGATAACATATGTCATCTGTTACATCCTCTTGCTCGAGAGGACAGGTTACACATGGCAACAGACTGCATCGCGGGAGGCGTCTGCCATGCTCGAGAGGACAGGTTACACATGGCAACAGACTGCATCGCGGGAATAGCGGTCACATTTCTATCGAGCGAGAGCACAGCGAGAGAGGAGAAGGAAAGAAAAGAGAAATTTTCTGCTAAGCGAGAGTGCGAAGAGGGAGCGCAACTGTGATTTACCATCACAGTTGGAAGCATGTGGAGCTGGTAAATACCTTCGAAAAATGGTATACTTCATTTGCATGCGAGTAATGTGCTTAATATATTATTAATGTTTTATTAGCGTAACCATGGTTTTATTAGTAATGTGCAGGACATTTGCGCCAATACTGTTCTACTCCCGTCTTCGTCGTAGAGGTAGCCCGACCCTAGACCACCCTCGTTGGGGGGACGGGGACGAGGGAGCACTCTACTTTTGTCCTCATCAAGGAGACATCCTAACACATAGGACACCCTAGGCTACGACATCAATTGTCCTGTCCGAGATAACGAGGTGTAGTACGACACGTACATACCTGCGGACTACCCGCATCTTCGACAACATAATGAGTGGTACGATCAAACATACGATAGCTACATGGTCTACTAGTACGACGTGGACTACGTGGCATCGAGCTTCACTGCAGCTGACAACCGTGGACCAGAGTATCTGGGAGGTTCATCATCCACATAACACATAACACCGGTGCTTACAATTATGGATTTTATTGTAGGCGAGGAGGGATCCTCATCATTCGGGTCGGGAACCACGTGCCTCTTTGCCGCGCGCGACTCACTTTCCCACCAAATCACGCTGTGTCTAGGAGTGAAAATGGATGTAATATAGGTTATGTAGTATTTAAACTATATTCATATCTATATTTTTTTCTCGAGTTCGAATATAAATTGAACAAACGTTGGATGCGAATAGTCGAATACGGATCGGACAAATATCAGATATAAATTCGAATAAAATATCTACTCAATTATGTCATATCCAAATATCTCCACAACTTATGAAGATATCTATTCAATTCTGTCAGATCCGAATATCTCGCGCTCACCCACTCCATACGGGGCCGCGGGGTTGGACAGCGCGGAGAAGATGCCAGCGGATGGAGATGGGCTGGAAGGCCGCTCGCCCCGCGCGGCACGTGGAATGGAAAAAGGGAAAGATGCGCCGCGCGGCCTGCGCCGAACCGGGCTGCCGCGCGGCAAGATTGGACGCGCGGAGGATACTGGGCCTCGAGGACGGCACGGCGGACGTTGTGTTGTGTCATGTCATGCGCAACCTCTCCGAAAGCAAGAAATCGAATGCTGAAGACAAAGCTGAACTCGATCCCTGGATCCTCCTGATTCGGCGACAAAGCTAGTGTACTACTGGTTTAATTAACACGTCGTTACTAGTTAAGTTACATTTTGCCACCATTAGCTGGCCATGCAAAAACAATGGAACAAGGGCGATGAAGTCTGTTATCTGGCAAAATACATCAATTCTGTAATAATTTTAGGAACACAATTGAAGAACCAACCGGCTATAAGAAGTTAATTGGATACAAGAGAAACACTGGGATGGTCCTCAAGCAGCACAACGCTTGGGGATTATAGATCTACAAACAGCGGTGCAAACGTGAAAAACTCGGACAGAGGTACTGACGGAACCCAATTTTATGCCTGGGAGAAAATTCGTATCGTCTCCTGCACAAACAAACTATAAAGAATGGTCAACGAGTTCCTCTTCCTTACCGAAGTTCTGCAGCTCCGGTGGCGTGCTTCCGATGGGAATGTGGAGAGTTAAGCAACCGCGGGCATGTCCTTGAGCCATGCATCAAGCGGCTTGCCAATGGAGTAGACGATGAAGCCAATCTCCCTGAGCTTCTCAGCATCGACGATGTTGCGCCCGTCGAAGACGAAGGCCGGCTTCTGCATGTTGTCGAAGATCTTCTGGTAGTCCAAGGTCCTGAACTCGTCCCACTCGGTGAGGATGCAGAGGCCATGGGCCCCCTTGGTGGCCTCATACGCATCCCAGACCGTGCTCACCTGCTTCACGGCCGTGGGGCTCGTCGGCTGCAGGTGCATCGGGTGGTCCCAGTCAAACTTGTTCATGGCGAGGTCCCGCTGGATCTGGTCCTCGGTAACCTGGGGGTCATAGATGCTGATCTGAGCCTTGTCACCCAACAGGCCCTTGCACACATCAATCGCCGGGGTCTCCCTGGTGTCGCCGGTGTCCTTCTTGAACGCGAAGCCGAGAACGGCGATCTTCTTGCCGGCAACGGTGTTGAACATGGAGGCCACGACACGGTTGACAAACCGGCTCTTCTGGTAGTCGTTGATCTTGATGACCTGCTTCCAGTAGTTGGCCACCTCGGGGAGGCCGTTGCACTCGCAGATGTACACCAGGTTCAAGATGTCCTTCTGGAAGCAGGAGCCACCAAACCCAACGCTGGCGTTCAGGAACTTGGGGCCAATCCTGGAGTCCTTCCCCACAGCGTAAGCCACCTCGGAGACATTGGCGCCGGTGGCCTCGCAGAGCGCGGAGATGGCGTTCACGGAGGAGATCCTCTGCGCCAAGAACGCATTGGCGGCGAGCTTGGAGAGCTCAGCAGACCACAGGTTGGTGGTGATGATCCTGTCCTCGGGAACCCAGTGGGCGTACACATCCTTGAGAGCCTGAACAGCCGCCTTGCCCCCAGGGGTCTCCCGGCCACCAATGAGCACTCTGTCCGGCTTGAACAGGTCCTCGATCGCGGTGCCCTCCGCAAGGAACTCCGGGTTTGAAAGGATCTGGTAGTTGATGCCCTTGCTGTTGTGGGTCAAGATCTTCTCGATAGCCTCTGCGGTCTTGACAGGGACAGTGGACTTCTCAACAACGATCTTGTCAGACTTGGACACATCGGCGATCATCCGAGCAGCGCTCTCCCAGTAGGTGAGGTCGGCAGCCTTGCCTGCTCCAAGGCCACGGGTCTTCGTGGGGGTGTTCACCGAGACAAAGATGATGTCAGCCTCGGCGACGTGCTTCTCAACGTCGGTGCTGAAGAAGAGGTTCCTGCCCCTGCACTCCTTCACGACCTCATCGAGACCAGGCTCGTAGATCGGGAGCTGGTCGCTGTTCCAAGCTTCGATGCGAGGCTTGGAAATGTCAACAACAACCACCTCAATTGCTGGGCACTTGAGGGCGATGACAGCCATGGTTGGGCCGCCGACATAGCCAGCTCCGATGCAGCAGATCTTCACCATCTTGTCAGCTTACTTGGTAACCTGTGATCGCAAAGAGTGATTTTCAGAGCACTGTAGAATAGGACAGTGAAAGCTATTACTTAGATCATCAGACATGGTAAGCACATTTCTGAGTTAACAAAAGCAATCGAGATTCAGATCTTGAAAAAACAATATGTGACATAAATGCAGGATTGAAACAACAAACACGTGCAGAGCCAGGTTCTGAGAAAGCTACCCAATTAATTCGGTAAACAAGCATGAGCAGTTCTGAATAATCATATATTGGCAACTTCACAGCATCGGGTAACTTGAGGGGAAAAGACCACATGTAAGGTGAATGACAGAATGAAAGAAAATCACAACAATCATCTAATTAGGTGCAAACTAAATCCATGGCATCAACAAATACTAGTCAAGCTACTAAGTCCAATTAGGGAGCATATTAAATCTCAAGTGAAGTCTCAGATCTAGAGAGTACCTTCAGAGAACTCGAGAAAGAACAACTACAGCATGAAACCACACATCTTGCATGATCAGATACAAAGCTACAAACTAAATCAGAAGTGATGCATGGGATCAGGGAGACCCTCACCAGATTTCAAGAACTTGGGATAGATCTTGAGAAGGGCACTGCTAGAGAAGGGAAATGGGAGGCGACCTCTTGTATGCAGAGAGAAGCTGCCTACAAGTTGTATGCAGAGGGGAAGGCCACAACTCCTTATATACCCACCAAATTAGATCTACCCCCACCCCCTTGAAAAAAATAACTATGTCAAGGCTGGTCAGAAATCAGAATAAATGAGCAGGTATGAGTTCGTCTTACAAGGCAAAGTGCTCCCATGAGTCCATGAGCCCACCAAACGTCCATTAATCAAAAGGTTCCCATGCGTCCATGAAACACCACCAACCTCTTTACTTCAACCCATCAGAAAAATAATACCAGACGCATAAACAAAAGGTGCTACGCTGTTATGGTATAATTAAGCAGTATGTGATCAGATCTGCAAGTTCCAGCCTCCTCTCTTCTCTCTCTCTCTCTCTTTCTCTCTCTCTCTCGTGTTCAATGTACACAACTAAGGTCAGACATGGTGAGCCCAAATGGCTGTGTACATGTAGCCCACGAACAAGCATGGGCTGCAGAATAACTGGGGATAAGCACATGCAGTATTTTAATCCACAGTCAACTATAACAGCAGCCAAATAATTGAGGTCAGAACCATGTAGTATATCCCAGAATGCAAAAGTTACAGCGTTAGATTGAGATGTAACAAATGCCAAGCTGTATGCATCCCCTGGAAGCAGTAGAAACCTTCAAAGCCTAGACAGTCAAATTCAGGGAGTTGATGCTGATGCTTGTCACAATGATACTCATACTCCCAAGTCTCACAAACCAAAACATGTGTATCATAAATCGATTGTCCTGTTTATTGATTAAGATACAGAGGCTGAATCTTCTACAGGAAAACTCCAGTGTCCATAGTACGAAAAGAGAAACTCAAACAAGAATTCTGGAGAGGCCTTCTTTTCACATAAAAAAGTGCAAGCAGGAAAAGAAAGGAATTTTCGTAGTAAGTCACTGTCATTTGATTACTGCAACTAATAGACTAAAAAAGATTCCATCTTTCTTTCTTTCTTTCTCTTTCTTCTTTCTTCTTTCTTCTTTAAGCCATTATTAAGGAAAGGCTAAAAGTAAGAAACTTCTTTACTCAGTCCAAAGTCATGGATTGTCACATGTTCCAGATTAGTCAACAAAATTCATTTTTTTGTTATATGGCAACTCCTCTCTAAATACAAGTTATTATCTGTACACATCATACAAAATAAAAAATCTATTCAACCCATCTAAATCAAATCTAAAAACCATTTGTGCTCTATAAAAAAAAATCCCAATATTATATCACCTTCCCATGACGAAGAAAATCATAAAAAAGCATATGACAACAAATCAAACAGGTCACAATTTAAAACCACCACCACCAACATCAACAACGATCACAAGAACAAAATAAAGAGAACCTCCCTAAGAGACATTTTGACAGACACCAGATCTGCATCTCAAGCCCCCCACCCCAACAATAATTTACGCACAAATCCACCGACATTGGAGCAGAACAAAGGAACGAGGAGTACCATCCCCCACCCGATTCGGTTGTAATCGCTTCAGAAGCAGCTAACCGAAGAAAAGTTGCAGCCTTTGAGTGCCTCTAAAGGGACCAAGAAACGCATCGACCCACCCACGCGCACGGCTGTACTGCCAAAGCACCGGAAAATTAGGGCTCTTTGGTGGTGGATTGGATCCAGGCGTCCCCAACACGCAAAGAGAACAACAATAAGTGCGGATCGGAGCGCCGAGGAGGAAATTTTCTGCATCACCTTCAGCCTCGTGGTTGCTTTTGAGTAAATTTCGTAAAACTCTAGGTTTCGAGGCAGAGTTGAGGTATCAGGTTTTGCAGTTATTTCCCGTCCATTTTGCTCCGAGATTTTTGTTATGGCTGTGATCGTTTCGGCTTCAGCTTTTGGCTTTTGGCTTATTTTTTACTATTTATAAATTCGTCTTTTTCTGAACTTTTGGCTTTTTTTTTGAGTTTTTTTGCCCGTTCTTTTTTTCCCGTATTCGTTTGCGTTGTCTGTGATGGGCTAACATATTTTTAATTTTTAAATTTAATTATGTTAAATAAGCCTCTGTCATTCTGATGTTTTCACCACATGTGGTGCTTTTCATATAAGCCACCAAAAATAAGCCCAAATGATCACCACCTATATATAGGTACGTGTAAGAGGCATGTAGCCGGTCGTTCACCACCTCATCATCGACACCTGTGCTCTAAAACTTAGGATTTTCTGAAATTTACTCGTTGCTTAATGTGATGGAGAATGGCGTTAAAATTTTGTCCTTGGCTTTTTCCTTTTTTAAACATTTCCCCCTCATCCTTGATCTAGTGGTTGTTCAATACAACTCTAGCTTCCGGCCAGAAGTCGAATTGGACAGATTGGCTTTTAAAGCAGTTTCTCAGAAAACATTTTTTGGATTTACTGTAACAACTTCTCCCTAATCGGAATACACGCACCAACATGTGTTCCTTCATCCGCACGCTTGCTCACTTGCTTTCCCCTTTCAATCGTTCTTCCTCTCGCTCCTATTCTCCCCCGCTTTTGATCTGGCCGCGGTCGCGGCGTCCGTGCCCACATAGCTTCGTCGCCCTCCTCCCATGGTCCGTGGCCCCCCTCCACTATGGATCCGTCTTTGATTTCCTTCTCGTCATCGTCTCCCGAGCCTTCTCCCCTTACCTCTCCAGATCCATCGGTGCCGCCTTCACCACCATCCTCTTCGGCTCTATCTAACCCGACACGTACGGATCTGGTCAAGCCGCTTGCTACCTTCTGTCTCCACCCGCCATCTTCTCCAACCATGCCTTTGTGGCCGCTGTCTACTCCGATTTCGACGCCTTCTTCGCCTCGGTGACCTCCATCCAGGCCGGATCCACCTATGTCATTGTCATCTCCGATTTTGGCTACAGTGGGAAGGTATGTACCCAACATCCTGACTCACGTTTCTAGCATGTCCGTCTTCCCTTGGGTATGGGTTTTGGTTGGTTTGTTTCTAGCATGTTCGTCTTCTCTCCGGTTCTGTCGAATATGTGTTTCGCGGCATGTTGTGTTCATTTCTTTTTTTGCATTTTCTTATTCCGTATGGGTCCTAGTTGCAGATGTACAAGTCAATAGCAAGCTGGGCGCAAGGTAACCTGCATTTTCTTGGACACTTGCGTTGAAGAGGTTGCTGCACACAATCGACCATTTGGTTGTCTGAATAGGAAAGGTTACAACAACCTATGCCAAAAATTTACCCAACACATTGGTCAGTCATACCTCTACAATCAAATGAAGAACAAGTAGGATGAACTCGAACGGGAATATGTAGCTTGGAAGACTTTGAAATAGCGCGTCGCCAGACTTAGCGTTGATCCAAACATGGGCTCCATCGCTACCAAAATACCTGTGGTGGGCAAAAGCATATGCAGTAAGTTTGATCGGTTTAGTTTCTTTGCTCTTGCACGTTGTCTCTGGATGATGACCATCGCTGAGTTGTCGTTTGCTTTGTTTTCGATTTTTGCAGGGCAAGGCCTCCAAGCTAAAGTTCAAGGACGCTCCTCTTCAAAATGAGAAGATGATGTACGTCGTGTTCAGCATCGCAACTTGCATGAATGAGCACTCATTCGTGTTCAGTGAATAGAGTCTGACAATGAGGACATCATTCACCCCAAAGTGCCCGGTGCCGACATGCTGGAGTCCGACAACGAGGATGAGGTTCACTTTTGTGTGTGCAGGGGTGGCCCAGATCTGTGCACAACATACATGTACTATAGGAAACTCTCATGAAATACGGAGGCATGTACTTTGTACTTATATACCAATACAAGTGACATGTTTTATATAGTACTTGCAGGCAAGTACTACCTCATAGACTCGGGGTATACAAATAGGCCGGGTACCTAGCTCCGTACCGAAACCAGAGGTACCATCAGAGTTCCAACATGGCAATCACCCCGCTACAATGCAAGAGGTCTTCACTTCCATCACTCGTCCCTTCGCAATGTTGTCGAGCACGTATTTGGCATATGGAAGATAAAATGGCGTACACTGGATAACATTCCTAGCAACTACGCCCGAAAGCATAAGGTAATAATTACTACGATGATGGCGTTGCATAACTTCACTTTGGACAGTGATTTACCTAACATACATTTTGCTAACCTAGGAGGTCAAGATGCAGGAAATGCAGCTCATGGGGAAGGTGTTGTACCACACGGTGCAGATGGTGCAAACTCTGTCCATATGGACATGGTGCATGATCATATTGTAGCATCTTTGGTGGCTTGACGTAGGTAGCATTCTGGCAATTTCAATTATTGTACTATGTACATTATAAATGCACACGTGTCACCTATAATATTTACAATCCAATTTGTATGTCAAGTTTGGACCACTGTAATTCAATGGTTTCGTTCTGTCCCACTTGCTAAAGTGTGAACTACAACACTTCTCAAATCAGGTCAGCAAAAAGCCAAATGTTAATAGCTAACTTGAACACCCCTACTTTCAGTTGCGGTATCTTCCAGCCTCTGCAGTGCCATATCAACCAAAAGCCATCCATATTCTTTTGGGCTACGACTGATAACTTTTTACTGTGATTAATGGTTTTTGGCTACGCTTTTCGAGATAGCAGAGACACTGACAACACATGTGCCGGTAGGGTCAAAAGGCCGTTTAGAGAAGCCATCCTATTTATTTTGGTTTCCAAAGAAAGTGAAGGCAAAAGCTATCTTAAAAGCTAAAAAGAACCGGACCGCCACAGCCGAATTTAACCGGGCCTTGATTGTGTTGGGAGTTCTTCATCATCAAATATGTACAGGTTAAACTGAGAAAGAAGTAGTAACTCCTCTCTCTCTCTCTCGCTGTCTTTTTTTAGGGCTCTATTTTACTTGTTGCGGTACAATTTTTAGAACAACATAATTGCCAAAACTCCAGTAACTAGATTTTAATAGAGATTCAGAATATTGACATGTGAGGTTTAACTACACATTCAAAAATCTAAGCGCCCTGATCCATATAATTTGGCCAAAAATTATAGTGTTTTCCTCCTATTTTACCTATTTTTAAAAAACATTGGACTACTAAAAGTTATGATGTTGATAAAAGATGTTATGGAGTTAAAGCGAGTTGGCATTGTTGCCTTGTATTTATAAAACTAGTCAGACAAGCGCCGTATTTGCAAAATGACACTTTTGCCGTTCGGTGGGTGGGTGCGTCACGACGAAAGCAGACACGCGGCGCGGCTGCCGACAGTGGCGCCTCTTGCCGGGGGGACGACAAGCAAGCCCTGCTTGAGTCGGTAAGGGGGCAGTCGTCCTAATTTTTGTATTTAATGTTTGTTTAAATTTTTAAATATATCAAATGAGCTAAAAAATTACAAAAAAATTATGTGCAGCCTCCCGACACAATGTACCTCATAGTGTAATTTTTGGGTAATTTTATCCATTGCGAATTTTGTTCAAAAATTCATACAATTTGATATTTTTACGAGTTTTTACATATAGCAAATGAGCTCTAAAAATTACAAAATTTTATATGAAGATTTCTGACATAGTCATAGTTATTATGTAATTTTTGAAAATTTTATGTGGTTAAATGTAAACGCACTCATGATTAAATTAACCAGAATAAATGTGGCAAATTCGGACCACATAAAATTTTCAAAAAAATACACAATAACTATGACTATGTCGAAAGACTTCACATAAAATTTCATAATCTTTAGAGTTTATTTGCTATATATACAAACTCATAAAAATATCAAAATTGTATGAATTTTTTAGCAACATTCGCAGTGGATAAAATTACTCAAAAATTACACTGCGAGGTACGTTATGTCGGGAGGTTGTACATAAATTTTCGTATTTTTTAGCTCATTTAATATATTTAATTTTTTTTAAAAAAAATACTACACATAAAAAAAGCGGCAAGCTGCCTGCCGTTTGCTGGTGGGGCGGCAGGCGCCTACCGCCGACGGCCTCGCTGCGTGTCGCCTTGCCAGTGCTTCCGCCCGCCCATCGGACGGCAGAACTGTTATTTTTGCAAATATTATGAATATATAGTTATTTTTGTAAATATAGTACGTAACAGTGCCGAATCTGATTTTAACTTGGAGGTTGCATAGTTGTATGCAGACGTCATGTTAATTTTGTGAAGCGTGTACGGCTAGCGCATAGTGCATCTGCACATGCCCTCCACCAAACGCTAATGGTCACTAGGAAGAACCATACGAATCACATATTCACCTCTCAAAAATAAATAAATAAAACAGAAACCACACTAATCATGTGATTCTTCTGAAAAGAAAAATCATTGCACAAAAGACCACCAGAGTGCTCAACTGCTCATGGAACAAAAGGCCCTCATGCACCGGGGAATGTGTCTCCTTAACTACCAAAAATCGCCAATTGCTATCAAAATTTGGTGAGGAGGATGCTGGCTCAAATGGTCTACTGAGCTGACAAGGCCATCCAGGCCAAGTGAATACTTGCAGCTGCAGTACATGTGATGTGAGTTTGGCAAAGTTAGGAGAGATACCAATTAGGCTGAAAAAACTGTTTATTTAGGCCAGGGAAGCAGAGATAAATGGCATGCATCAGCAGCTTGACTCTTTTGTTGTTTTCTTGCCCTCCTTTTCCTTCTCTCATCATGGCCAACATGTGCTAGCGAACATGTGGGCAGACAGCCTCACCTAAGACGGTGGTGAAGAAATCATTCATTCTTGCTGCAAAAGTGCAAGTTCTTTTTTGCCCTCGCACTCCATTAGAACAGCAACGAGAAGAAGTTGGAACGGTTGAGCCAAAAAATTCTACTGTTGCACCGACAGAGATGCTGGATATGCATGTTTTGTCTTTGCAGAGTAAGGTTGGATCCAGGAAAACTAGTCGAAAGACCGCAGCAGCGGTTGTTTTTTTTTCTCTCAGCTCTGGAGGTTCTGAATGACACCATACATACTCTTGAGTATCTCGTTATTCAGGTTTTAAGCTAGCACATTATTCAAGTTATTTGTATCGGATCTGTGAGATCAACAACTTCAACCTTTTGTAACTTGCTCTTCAGATAACGAAGCATCGAGCGATCTCTCCAAAGCAACTGGCCCCGCCTCAAATAGCTTCAACTCTGGTTTATTTTGGTTCTTGGCTTATTTAAATCAGAAGTCACTTCAAATATTTTAGCTTCTAATTTCGGTTTATTTTAGCTTTTTAGGTTTTTTGGCTGTTTTGTCTTTTCTTTTTTCCTTCTTACTCCTTTGCATTATTTGTAACGATAACATTTTTTTCATTTTTTTTTCTATTTTTCTTTGTTTTTTCTTAAAAAAAGCTAACAACCGCTACAAGCCTACAACCATAAGTCAAAAATCACAACCAGAAGCTAAAGTCGTAAGCTAATTGGAGCGCCCCCTTAGTAGTTGTACAGACAAAGAATAATTGAGCTACGGACCGAAATCAGTACGTTAGGGGAGGAAAGTATATACACACAGTAACGCTATTCACTCTCAAGCGTAGAATAGTTTATTCTAAGCATCTGCCAGCGAACGCGTCCAATCCATTTCACATGCACCCACTTCATAAGGAGATCAAGCCAACTAGTAATACATAGCTATGCAACCAACAAATATGGATTCTTATTAGTATTAGAATGTCTGTTTTTTGTGTTAGCCATAACTTTGACTGGCAGCTTTGATTTACCAACGGTTTTCACGGTAACTTACTAATGACAAGAAAAACATAATGATATAAGTCTCTCCAATAAATGATAAATGGATCTGTTCTGTAATAAAAACTAAAAGATGATGCAATAGTGTATCAAAAGGGTGCAATAAAAGACTAGGCATCTCTCAATGTAGTAAAATTTATGTGTATTTACTGTGTTATTGTAACACAATTACCGTGATCTCTTTGTGTGCTTATTGCACCTCTATCGCATATATACAGTACTACAATATCATAATGTTTACTGCACCACTAAAAGAGATTTATTGTGACCTCTATATACGTTTACTACACTGTTATAAAAGATTTTTATGACCTCATTGTGTGTTTACTGAACATGTACAATAGATTTACTTCAACCTCCTTTTGCCTTTATAGCACTGTTACAAGATATTTACTGCGACTTTATTGTGTCTTTAATAAACATGCACAACAAATTTGTTACATGTACTTGTGCTTTCACTGTAGCACTATAAGAGATATATCACGATATTCATTTTTTAGAAAACTACTGTAATTGTTTCATTTGTTTACTACACCTTTAAAATACAGACACTACAACACTTAGTATTATTGCACCTCTTATATCTTTACTGTATCTTTATCGGCGATTTACTGCTATGCTGAGCGCAAAGGGGTGAGTTAAGAGAAAAAACTGGGTTGATTGCAACCTTTAAACAATGATATCTCCTAAACCATTTATTTTATTTACAATCCGTTTGAAGCGTTTTGCTGAAAAAAATTGCTTAACAAAGAGATCCATGGTAAATATGTTTTAACCATGTAAAAATATTACTGTATCGAAAGTTTGAATTTACTGTGTCTAAGCCAGTCAACTATTGTATCATATGAACATAAAAAAGATGGATATAAGGGTTGATGTAGACGGAAGATGGTGGGCTTTCTTCGAGTAGGCTTTAACCAAGGTGAGAACGAGTAATCAAGGTAGCCTCAAGCCTAGAAGTCAGCAGAAGGCCGACAGGTCGTTAGAAGTCGCCGCGCAGCAACATCACACCGGAATCTCCAACCGATCGGTCGTTCCTGGCCAGCCATGACCGTGATCACGTCGGAGTCCGGTTCGGAAGACGAACGCCTTGTCTTCTTCCCTGAGACAGTGACAAAATATTTTTAGTCTGCCTGGTTCGAGGTGAGCTGGAACTAATAATGCGGAGCAGGGAATTACGGGCAGGAATCCTATGCTCGCAGCCGGGCAGAGGAATTTGACTCTCCAACGTGCTTTCCTGCTGGTTTCTGACTTCACGCGTCTTTCTGTACGCGCTTCGGCGCTTGCATCTCCCGTGCAGACGGTGCCACCGACCGAACGACCGACGGCGTACGCCTCTTGCCGGGCCTTGTGTTGGTTGGAGATCCATTTTGCCGCAGTACCGCTGCTGAAACGAAGGCAATTACAGTTATGTCATGTATCATTTACGTGACAAAGAAAACATGGCAAGTCACACTTGTGGCAATGAACCAACCACCTTTTTAAACTAAAATTAGCATAAGTCTTGTTCTTTTTGCTTCAGCTTACGGTTTTTGGCTATGGTTTATGGCTTTTGAGCTGTTCTTGAGAGAGAGTATAGAATAACAGAAACTCGTGTGCGGTTTTCGCCGATATAAATGAAGTCACTCCATTGTGTACTACAATTAACTTATAGATCTGCTTTGAAAAAATACTCTATTTGAAAGCTAGTTATCGTAGAAAAGACAAAAAGCAGCTTTTAGAAGCTAAAAAGAATATGTCTACAGTGGCCTGCGCATTTATACGGCTAAATTTATATAAACATTATATGTAAGTAGAGTGGTTTAGAATAGTGTTTATATAATGTTTCACATGTATAGGTCTTTTAATATGAACATTTGAAATGATAATTATTTTTGAAGCTAAAACACATGTCAAGGAAACATGATTGAGCTTAATATGCTATAGCCAGGAGCTGAGCCTAGTTCTGTTGGTGGGAGCTTAATATATATATACCGTGCTACCTCCTCTTACGGTGGTCTCTGGTATGTATAAAAGGTTTTAAATTTTTTCTAAAAAAATAGGGATGTAGGAAGGACATATTCTATAACTATGTAAAATTTTAGATCAAACTCGATTGCATTTGAGAGATATGAAAATGACAAATTCTGTACGAATAGTGATTTTCACTGCTCATCACTATTTGTTTTTGTCATTTTCAGATTTTTTTAAATACGATCAAATTTGATCTTAAAATTTTATATGTTTATAGAACATGTCCTTCCTACATCTCCTAATTTTCTGAAAAATTTTAAAAACTTTTATACATACTAAGGGCATCCACAGTGTGCAAAAACAGGAGGTCTTAAGCCACCTTAAGGTCGACCTTATACATTCTGAGGGTGACCTTAAGCGGGCCATAAGCAAAAACCTTAAGACCAGGCCTCAAGCTAAAGACCTGGCCATAAACATTAAAATACATTTTTTCTTTATCTGACAAGTGGGACCATCTTAAGACCTAGTGGGTTATATACATTACAGCATTGACCTTAAGGTTTAGATAGGACCCACCTTAAGACCTCTTGGGTCATATACACTATGGATGCCCTAATGGGTAGATAGCTTGATAAGCGAGAGGGTAGCACACGATATTCTCTAAAGCCTGCCCATCTTTACAAACTGGAGCTGAAGCTGACCTGCAGACTGCAGGAGTACGGAAAAGAGAACTGAATTCAACTCCTGGATGCTCCTGATTCAATGGCAATGTTAATTACTAGATTAGCACATCATTACTAGCTAAGTTACTCTGTGCTACCATTAGCTGCACAAGCAAAAACGATGAAATAATGGCTATCAACTCTGTTATTTGGCAAAAATACATCAATTCTGTGATGATTTTAGGAACACAATTGAACAATCAACCGGGTATAAAGTTCACTGGATACAAAGAAACCTTTGGATGGTCCTCAAGCAGCACAATGCCTGAGGATAGATCTACAGACGGCGGTGCAAACATGAAAAACTTAGATAGAGATACTGATAGAACCCAATTTATGCCTGAGAATTTGTAGCGTATCCTGTAAAAACAAACAATAAAGAATGGTCAACAAGTTCCTCTTATCGAATTTCTGCAGCTCCAGTCGCGTGCTTCCAATGGGAATGTGGAGAATTAAGCAACCGCGGGCATGTCCTTGAGCCATGCATCAAGCGGCTTGCCAATGGAGTAGACGATGAAGCCAATCTCCCTGAGCTTCTCAGCATCGACGATGTTGCGCCCGTCGAAGACGAAGGCCGGCTTCTGCATGTTGTCGAAGATCTTCTGGTAGTCCAAGGTCTTGAATTCGTCCCACTCGGTAAGGATGCAGACGCCATGGGCCCCCTTGGTGGCCTCATACGCATCCCAGACCGTGCTCACCTGCTTCACGGCCGTGGGGCTCGTCGGCTGCAGGTGCATCGGGTGGTCCCAGTCAAACTTGTTCATGGCGAGATCCCGCTGGATCTGGTCCTCGGTAACCTGGGGGTCATAGATGCTGATCTGAGCCTTGTCACCCAACAGGCCCTTGCACACATCAATCGCTGGGGTCTCCCTGGTGTCGCCGGTGTCCTTCTTGAACGCGAAGCCGAGCGGCGATCTTCTTGCCGGCAACGGTGTTGAACATGGAGGCCACGACACGGTTGACAAACCGGCTCTTCTGGTAGTCGTTGATCTTGATGACCTGCTTCCAGTAGTTGGCCACCTCGGGGAGGCCGTTGCACTCGCAGATGTACACCAGGTTCAAGATGTCCTTCTGGAAGCAGGAGCCACCAAACCCAACGCTGGCGTTCAGGAACTTGGGGCCAATCCTGGAGTCCTTCCCCACAGCGTAAGCCACCTCAGAGACATTGGCGCGGTGGCTCGCGCAGAGCGGAGATGGCGTTCACGGAGGAGATCCTCTGCGCCAAGAATGCGTTGGCAGCGAGCTTGGAGAGCTCAGCAGACCACAGGTTGGTGGTGATGATCCTGTCCTCGGGAACCCAGTGGGCGTACACATCCTTGAGAGCCTGAACAGCCGCCTTGCCCCCAGGGGTCTCCCGGCCACCAATGAGCACTCTGTCCGGCTTGAACAGGTCCTCGATCGCGGTGCCCTCCGCAAGGAACTCCGGGTTTGAAAGGATCTGGTAGTTGATGCCCTTGCTGTTGTGGGTCAAGATCTTCTCGATAGCCTCTGCAGTCTTGACAGGGACAGTAGACTTCTCAACAACGATCTTGTCAGACTTGGACACATCGGCGATCATCCGAGCAGCGCTCTCCCAGTAGGTGAGGTCGGCAGCCTTGCCTGCTCCAAGGCCACGGGTCTTCGTGGGGGTGTTCACCGAGACAAAGATGATGTCAGCCTCGGCGACGTGCTTCTCAACGTCGGTGCTGAAGAAGAGGTTCCTGCCCCTGCACTCCTTCACGACCTCATCGAGACCTGGCTCGTAGATCGGGAGCTGGTCGCTGTTCCAAGCTTCGATGCGAGGCTTGGAAATGTCAACAACAACCACCTCAATTGCTGGGCACTTGAGGGCAATGACAGCCATGGTTGGGCCGCCGACATAGCCAGCTCCGATGCAGCAGATCTTCACCATCTTGTCAGCTTACTGTGTAACCTGCAAATCTGCAACCGCGAAAAGTGATTTTCAGGGGTTTGTAAAATAGGACACTTAGGTATTACTTAGATCAGACATAGTAAGTACATTTTTGAGTAAAATAGAACAAATCAGGATTCACAAGCACAGGCACCAGGATTGAAATAGCAGACATACAGAGCAAAGTTCTTTGGAAGCTACCCGATTAAATCTAGAACCAGCTCTGAACAACCAAGTATTACCACCTTGGCAGCATCTGCTAACTTGAGAGGAAAACGTGCCTAGTAGTGCAGACTACATCTAAGGAGAATGACAGACTGAAATAACATCCATGACCACAGACTTGACGATGCATCTAATTTACCGGTGGCAGCAGCAAGCAGTAAAAAGAAAAGAAACTAGCCAGAAAGGGGAGGAAAAGAAACTAAATTCATGGCATCAACAAATCCTGTTAAAATTACTACATCTAACTAGGGAGCTGCATATCAGGTGCAAACCATGAATCTCAAATGACCCAGATCTGAAGACGGTGTCTCCAGAGAACTTGAGAAAATCACACTTCCTGCATGATCAGATGCAAAGCTACAAATGAAACCAAAATTGCTGCATGGGATCAGGGAGACCCTCACCAGATCTCGAGAACTTGGGGAAGATCTTGACTAGGGCGCTACTAGAGAAGAGAAATGGACGCGACCCCTTGTATGCAGAAGGAAGCTGCCTACAAGTTGTATGCAAAGGGAACTACCAACTCCTTATATATTCTCTCCTTCCACAAGCCCACCAAATTAGATCTACCCGCCCCTCTCCCCTCTGGAAAAATAACCGTGCCAAGGCTGGTCAGAAATCAGAATAAAAGAGCAGGTGTAAGTTGGTCTTACAAGGCAATTGCAAAGTCATGGATTGTCACATGGTCCAGCCAACAAGTCAACAAAAATGATAAAACTTTTTTCTTACATGACAACTTCTAAGTTATTATAATATACACATCATGCAGACCAAAAATCCATTCAACCACCTAAATCAAATCTAAAGACCATTTGTTCTCTATGAAAAAAATCCCAAGATCATATCACCTTCTCCGAGACCAGCAAAGTCGTAAAAAAGCATAAGATAGCAAATCAAACAGACCACAATGAACCTTCCCTAAGAGACATTTTAACAAACAACAGATCTGCATCTCAAGCTAACCCCTCTACACCCCAACAATAATTTACGCACAAATCCACCAACATCGGAGTGGAGGAAAGGAACACGAGTACCATCTCCCCACCCGATTCGGTTTGTAACCTTGGAAAAGTTGGTGATTCGCCTTTGGGTGCCTCTCAACTCTCAAGCGGCCGAGAAACGCATCAACCCACCCACACACGCACGCGGCTGTACCCAAAGCACCGGAAAATTAGGGCTCTTTGGTGATGGATTGGATCCAAGCGTCCTCCAGCACGTAAAGAGAACAACAATAAGTACAGATGGGAGCAGAGCGGAGGAAAATTTCTGCATTACCTTCAACCCCGTTGCTGCCTGATGTGATGGAGAACGACGATAATTCTGTCCTTGGCTTTTTTCCCCCTCGTCTTTGATCTGGTTTGGGTTGGGTAGAGAAGAGGAACGGGGGAAGCAAATGCAGGAATCGGAGAGAGAAATTGAACCGAGGAAGGAAGAACAGAAAACGTTGGAGATCTAGAATCGACAGAAAACGTTGGAGATCTAGAATCGTTTGCGTTCTTGATCTATTAGCTTGCGGATGGAGTCCTTGGCTTATATAGCCACGCACAACTCTTCCCTTGGCCCACCGGTCAGAATCACAGCTTCACTCACACTATACACGCAATTCCACACCGCTTCCCGATAGTGGGTGGACACCAAAGCTTTACCAAACACGGACACGTATTTTCCTGTTGAACACATAGGCTTGAAAAATGTGCCCATTTATTCGATGAGTGGGAGCATCGCTATTTGATATAGCTGCGATTTATATGTTAGATTTTAATATGTATTATAATTAATTTATTAAAGTATTTATACAACATTCGACTATTTTTTAAGACAAAAATAGTCAGATTTTAGGACGTTTGGATGATGATCCAATGCTCTACATCTTTTTTTTTGGAGAGGGTGCTTATATGAGATGGTTTTTTAGAGATAGTGCTTATATGAGTGAATCCGTTGGATAGAGATCCAACGTCTTCAGATTATCTGATTATTTTTGCCTTAAAAAATAGTCGAATATTCTATAGCACTTCTCTTAACTTATAGATCCTATCTTAAGAAAAACTATACCATTTAAAAGTTAAATACTGTAATAAAAAAGATATTTCTAAAAACTGTTAAAAGAATGGGCCTCTTCGAACACTGACGAGCAGTCACCAACTGAGCTAAGCTCAGTCCTTGGATGTAGCCATGTTATCTGACAGCCCTTGCCATTTTACTCAAACGCGAGGCACTCTGGTTCGGCCCCTCTCGATCAACTTCCGATCCAAGGTGCGTTCTGCAATTTCCATTTCTCGCAAAACTGATGCAGTGGGTGGTAACGACTAACGACTTACTGACCGGAACGTGAGGACCAACGGCTCTTCTGAGTTGGGATACATGCACATCTGGGTGAATCAAAACTGTGTTCTGGAAAATTCAAACGACAAGCCGCTGAACTAAACTTTCGATTCATTTGGGAGAGGGACATTTCCATATAGTATCGAAAAGCGAGCTTCTGATGAGGACGAGCCGCCACCGATGTCTGAACGTACGGCTGCAGCTTCAGATACACATGATCTCCCACTTGGAACATCAATCGTATTTACGCTTATCAGCATACTGTTGTTTCATTCGGTGTTAGTGATGCTTCTTAAATGTGCATCGTTTTTCCGGTGCTTACTTCACACATTTTCACTTTTTTATCGATAATTGCTCAGCTAATCCTCTAGTTAATTATCGATTGTGCAAGATACGTGTTTACTGTCATAATCCGCAGGAAGCAAAGGAATCTCAAATTTCCGGAGGGGTAAACTGAAAGACGTTGGCAGAGAAGGGAAACCACTTTGGATTATCGCAAACGGTAAACGGTGGCCACCGTAGCCGAGCATCTCCGTGCCACGGCTGCCTTGTGTGTTGTGAAGGTTGAAACTCATTTATCTTGATAAAGAAAGAAAGAGCTACGTTAGTAAATTCAAGGTATTTTTGTTTAATTCATGAAACCGATCCAATTTGTTTAATTTTACCTTAACGTGGATTAGAGTAAACCGGCAAGTCTCCGAACACCTTGCTGGGTGGTAGATGCCATTGTCACAAGATCTACAGTGGATGAGCTTCGAACTACCGTCGGAGCCGGAGCCACATCATTCCGCCTTGTGTCAATAACTGAGGTCCACCAAGTCTTGGGGTTGTACCGCCGCTGAACTTGCCATGTCCTGAGCTCCGCCATCGGATCTGGACATGAGTGGCACACACAGAACGTGAGTGGCACCAGCATGTTCGATTGGATGCGATGGTGGTGAGGTAAGAGAGGAGACAGAGAAAGAGAGTTCCACATTGGGGTGATAGTCGGATACAGATTCCATTTGTCATGACCCGTGGCAAGAACACAAGAAGAGGAGAACCTAGAAGGGAATGTAGAAGAATATGAGGGATAAAATTGTTCAAAGTGGTAAATAATGCATTTCTTACCTTATAGAATGGCAAATAATGAATTGCATCTATATAGTGGTAAATAATCAAAGGCCACTCTACAAATGGCAAATATCTCATAGATAAAAAGAAAACACTCGAATCGTATGCTTCTTTCGAAAAGAATAAACATTACACAAACACGCATCAAGCGCTCGTGAAACAAAAGGTCCTCATGCAAAGGGTAATGCGTCCCATAACCACCAAAAATCGCTAATTGCTACGGAGAATTGGTAAGGTCAGCATCGGACTGCGACAACATCCTAATTAAATGAGCTCACAACTCACGAGGCCCTTACACTGTGGCGATCTACCTCTTAACGCAAACCTGAATACCTACTTGTCTAAACTAATCAGTTATGCCAAACTCCATCGTCAGATCTTCTAGGCTAACGAGTGCCTGCACACACTCTAAGACTACTTCGACGTACGGCTCGCCTAAAACTGGACTCGGGGATAACGACAGCCCGTGATTGGAGCCGAGATGGCTGGGTCCATTTCGTCAAGCATTGGGAGATACGTGTGGTTTTAGCAAGTCAATTGTCCTTCGATTTCCTGGCCAAGTGAGATACGTGCAGCTGCAGTACATGTGACCTGAATTTGGCAAGTTCGGCTGCCGCTCATTTAGACCCAAAAAATGGCTTATTACCTAAATTTTACTGTACATAGTTAAAATTGTATTGTACTGACTTATTTGATATAGTTGAATTTAAAATTTTGTAGCTTCACGTTAGCTTTTTTCGATTTTTTACCTCTTTTTTTTCCTTCTCTCATGATGGCCAACATGGCATACTTTGGGCACGCTCTACCAAACATGTGGGCAGGCAGCCTCACCAAACAGGTTGGTGACGGCAAATCATTATTGTTACAAAAGCGCAAGTTCTTGTCTGCGCTCACTCCATTAGAACGGCAACAATAGAAGATGTTGGAACAGTTGAGCCAAAAAAGCGGTGTGTCTGGTTCGAGTGAGCTGGAACTAACAATGGAGAGCCGAGAAAGGGCAGCAGACGTTCCAACGAGCGTTCCCATTAGTTTTTTTACTCAATCCTCACGTCTTTCTACACGCGCTCGCCGGTTCGGCTCGCATCTCTGTTGTGGCCGTGCACACGGTGCCACCGCCCGACGGCGTACGCCTCTTGCTTGCCACCGCTGTGTTAGGATATAGGTAGATTATACTAACACAGCCAACGCTGTATACAAACATATGTTAACATGAATAGTCCAAAATACCGTCCGGAAAAAAGCTTCAACAACAAAAGTCTAGAATGTCCTCACAAATTAACTATTAAAATTTAATTCTACTATCAGTAGAATGCACTGTAAAATTTTCCTAAATCAACCTCCGCCAAGAAAGCACAGAGACGATAAAATTCCCCCACCTTCCATACCCCTTATCCGTAGGAACCTGGTAAAGGATATGAAAGATGGGGTCTTTATATATATAGAGCTAATATATCCTACTCACAGACACTTCATCTAGACATTATGTGATGGTATTATCTTTTATTTGGGCTTTATGGGTACGGCATATACTCCTCCCCATTTGTGTAGTCAAGGCGGGGATCAGAGTCGTGGACGTTCCAGAGGTCCCTGGCGGGAAATGGTCCCATTGCCATCCCTACGTATCACACTTGGCAACAACCCAGAACACCTTGCTAAACAAAGTGCGACACAGCTAAAATTGCATGGAACAAAGCATCCTTAGGATCCATTTAAAACATGGGAATTTTTCAAGAATTAACATGAGGGATACCTAAAATGTGAACAGTTCGACTAGGCCCAAACTTGCTTCTAGGGCTTGTCTGGCCGATTGAAAACTAGTCGGCCCAATCTGATCCCGATAGGAAACGGATCCAGCTGCCTAAGCATGTACGATAGTTTATTTCTTAAAATTGTCTCTAACATTTCTACCTCATCTAAAGAATAACATCTTCAATAATAAATCATTCCTCTAACTATTTTATACTATTTTCACTATAACTCTCGCCTCACACTCTCACCATTTGCATTGATTTGCGGGCTCTAGTCTTCGCTTATATACGAGGTAACATATTGTCTCTCCTCACCTCATCTCTCCTCCATATAGGATTTTACTTATTTAATATAGCTAAGAAACGGCTAAGATGATATTATTAAAGATGTCCTAATACTTCATCTATTCCTAAATAGATGTCATTATGGATTTTGCACAACAACCAAGTTATGTATACAAAATACAATCTTGTCCTCTTTACTTGGTCACTTATTGCTCTCTGTGTACTCTAGTCCATACTAGTAAATGACCTTAAAAATAGAATTGAGAGGTGTATGCAAAGAAAAAAAATAAACTGGAAAGTATAGAATAACATATGTATGGAGAAACAAAATACGAAAATTACGGTGACATTGATTCAGAACGGAAGGAGTAGTACAACGTTCCTTATATATATATATATATATATATATATATATATATATATATATATATATATATATATATATATATATATATATATATATATATATATAAGCCTCTTTTCACACCGGTGTAATTACACCCTATATCATATCTCGTAATGTACGGAGTATCTCGCGTAGTGGAGGGATGTACGTGTAGTATACAAGTATTTAAGACCATCTAGGTGGTATGAACAATTTTTCAGAAATGGTATGTACATTTTTTCGACATACTCCTTTTATGCACGTTTACAAGGGTATTTACAAAATACGTTAAAAGCTATGAACTCCTTTACAAGTTTTTTATGCGGTTCACATTGGAGTATCTTATAATTAGTATACAAATGTACCTAAAGTGATAAAGGAGTATTTCAAGTTTGTTTAGGTGGTATATTAAATGTGGGTGTAATTACACCCGGGTGTAAAATGTATTTTTCCTCTATATATATATATATATAAGAAGTACAATATGCATCATCCCCGCAGGTTCAGTTCCATACATCTTCACAAACTGGCGTTCTGGAGCTGATGCTGATCTGCAATGCAGGCTGCCGGAGCGGCGGAGGGAGGCCCGAGAGTCCGAGAGGAGGCGCGTCGTACCGTCGGTGCCGATGGGATTTCGGCCGTTCGGTGCGCACGCGGGCGCCGTGTTCGGTTGCTTAGAGCCAGCCGCCTTCTCAAAACCCATGCGCGGCGGACGGGCACCGGCCGCGCCATGTGTAGCCGCCGCGCCCGCGCGGGTCCGAGAACGGTAAGGATCTGGTAGCTCCCGCTCGTGATCCTTCTACATCTGTGGGATGGGGGGTTGTGACAGTTCTATTATGCGGTGACCGCCGAGCCACGTTTCGGCGCCGGAGATCTGGCATTCCGTCGAACACGTGTGCACCGGCGACCTCGTTGTCATGTAGGCCGTGGAATGCACTAGCATCCTTCTGTCCCTGTTAACCTCTCAAAGTCTCAATTGGTACTCTCCACAGTGTTTTTCGGCATTGAGAGGTTTCAAAAAAGCAATTCCACAAGTTTGTCAGCGTCACTTTCAGCAGTTGGTCAGCCGATCGGCCCATTCTCCATAGGGAATATCTGAACACCAAGAGCTTGTACACGGTGCGTCTCGCTGTAAGCCTGTAATGATAGTATGATACAGTTCATGATCTAGCACTGGTTTGTAGACAAGCTATACTCCCATGGATTGGCTATGACACTTCGAACGATAAGCGATGTATACATCATACATAGCTCGTCTCGGCAAAGGCTTCACGCCCGTCTTCCACGCGTTGCACACGAAGCTCTGGCCAGCACAAGAACGGGACACCGTGCAGCACAGCTTCCATCGTCGAGTTCCACCCACAGTGCGACACGAAGCAAGCGACTGAAGGGTTTGGCTGTACTCGTTGCTGGGGAGCCCATCCGATAGCCAGCCCCTTGCCATCAACAAGTGGCTTGAATGCATTGAACCAATCTTCTTCGATTATGAAGATAGTTATGAGGATAGTGTGACATCCTGGTCCACGATGATTCATATATGTATGTGCATATAAGGATGTGGGTTAGTTCCACTTTACTAGTTTAGCTTGAGAAGCTCTTATATATAAGCCTAGGAGTTCTAATAGTAGCATCCCGGTTAATCGTTTTACGAGCGAGGACAAAAGTGCAAGCGGGTTGCTACGTGTGCGTGACCTATTCAGAATGGGGTTAGGTCTAAGCTGGTTTGAACCTAGGATGTTACAGTTAGTGAGGGTGTGGGTTAGTCCCCATATTACTAGCTTAGTTTGAGAAGCACTTACATATAAGCCTAAAAATTCTAATGGTAGCACAATCGGTTAACCGTTTTGCGTGAAGTAAGAATAAAAGTACAAACGGGTTACTACGTGTACGTGACCTATCTATAATATAATTAGATCTAAGTCAATTTAAACCCTAAGAGGTTACAGTTAGGCCAGAGCACCGACAGGAACGGCTGGCCAGAGCACCGACAGGAACGGCTGGCCAGAGAGGGCAAGCCCGTCGGCGAGCTCTTGGAAACGTGTCACGTCAAACGCGGTGGAGCTCCGACGGCCACATAGATAACAGAGCCGGGGACATGTGCGTAAAGCCACGTGAGGCAGGTAAGGTCTTCAGGCAATAAATGACCGGTCGACCTCGACGCCGGCGTTACCAGTGAACTGACAGGCAGCGTATTGGGGAGGAGAGCTAGTGCTTCAGATTCCATCTCCCAGAAAGTGTTGCAGATGATCATTTCAGCTAGTGGAATCGATCGGTTTTTCTGAAGGACGTTTTGGATGTTGAGTCTGCGTCTTTCAGGAGTGCTGCCGAGGCTGACCAGGGATCTCGGCTGCGTCAACGGGTGGCATCAGTTGTATCCTCTCATGCCTCCCTACATCCCCTGCGTAGATTACATGTTCTTGGTCTCCAAACCATATGAAGTAGAGAAGTATGTGACATGGAAATTAGTTTCTTGAAGGTGATTTGACTTGTCCTTACCACTTTCATCAAGAACACCATCCTCCATCTTCTTGGATCTGATCATCTCCTCGAGGCGGCTGAACAAGGCAGCTGGTAGGCCCGTGACCAACTTGCCGATGTCTGTGTGCTCGTCAGTAGGGCCCAAACCATCTGGAATGGAGAGCATGTGAATCACACCAGGGATTGTTCCTTTCTCTGTCAGGGCCTTGAGGACACGGCTGTGGTTGAACTCGGTTGTGGTTGCAATCAAATGCAAATTTTATGTGACATCTCATTGATGTTGCATCAGGCGTTGTATCAGCCAATTTGTAGTCTACTGACCACAGCTTTGTCGTTTTAAAAGAAAAGATTGTCTCAGTAATCATTCATAGGATCCAATGGATTAAATCGTCCCAAATTGCGGACCACAATGTTGTCTCTATCATGTTAGGGCTTGAGACAAGCAAAATTGCCAACGTATACTAGGGGATGGAGATGTCACATAAAATCTGAATCTGATTGCAATAGTCTAGATATCGCCAACGTATGAGTTTTTACTAGCTCTGGCCTATCCATTATGCATAAAAAACTTCACTCAATTCCAGTAGGTCCAAATATATTGCCAACAAGGTGAATGGGTGAATGCATTTCTTTCCAGAATTTAACTGGCTATACTAAAGTTCAGCAATGAGCACCATGCAATTCATTTGAAAACAAGGGAATTTTAGAACAGGTCTTTTGTCAGCTCTTGAGTACTTTCCAAAAATAACTTTTAATGTTCATTGGACATCTCTTAAAAAAATGCTCCTTAGACATCCTGTATTTTCAAACTTTCATATGTTGATCATTTTGTCAGGAATGGTGCAGTCCAAAACAAGCTATAATGTTCCTTGTACATCTCATCAAAATGCTCCTTAGACATCCCGTATTTTAAAAAATTAACATGTTGGTCATTTCGCCAGGAAGGGTGCAGCCACCATGTCATAGTAACACTGCAACAGGAACTTTTTTTAGCTTGGAATATGTTGCTGAGTGCTGAATGCTGGTACATATGGTCTGGTCTAAAAGGTTGTGAGGTGATCGGTTCGGCTGAAAGCTGAAAGCTTATGGCTAAAAACACTGTAGATGGTGCATGGTTGATGCTTATTTAACATAATTAAATTTAAAAATTGAAAATATAAAAATATGTTAGCCCATCGAATACGAGAAAAAAGAACCGACAAAAAGCTCAAAAAATCAAAATTCATAAAAAAACGAAATTATGAATAGTGCAAAAATAAGCTTAAGCCATAAGCTTAAGCCATATTGAACACAGTCTTAAGAATCAGTTGGTACATCTCATATATCATACTGCCCACATGTTCATGATGTTAAAACTGTATATTGGTCCACCACGTACGAGTTGTCTCAAATATGAACTTTGCCTGAACTTGCTTCTAGTACTAGTTCTAGCCGGCGTGGTATAAATGGCATGCTTTTGGCTCTTCCCTGGAGTTTTTCAGGCCACCGTGGAGATTGAGATCATTAAAAAGCGATTTCTGAAGTTGTTATGCAGTGTCACTTTCAGTACCTGTCCATGCACCATATGGCAATATATGAACAATAAGAGCTTTTATAATGGGTGTGTCTAGATATCATTCGGATGTTTTCTTTCTAACGATCGTCCAGATTTGATACCGTTTGATTAGATATCTAACGGCCCCTTTTTTGAAGGAGTGGGAGGATATTTTTTTTGGAGAGGGTGGAGGATAATTTATAACCGTTGAATCTCTAATCGAAGAGTTAAAAATCTAGATAATAATTAGAAGAAAATATTCAGTGATATTTATCTACACCCTTTATAATTTATATAGTGCCTTGCATTTGCCCTGTAGTGACACGGTGCCTTAATCTAGTACAGTTAATTCTAGAAAACACCTCAGTGACCAACGAACGCATTATCCTACTCTGCAACGATGTATATATCAACCAAATCTGACTTCTGAACCGTGTGAAAAAAAAAATCTGCACTGCTGAAGATTATTGTTCTCTCAGCAATTTCACAAACTTGAGCAAGTTCTCGTGCGAGGACCCTCCCTCTGCGATGCTCGCGCCCGCCTTGTCCTTCCACATGGCTGCCCTCGCCTGGATCTCCTCGTCGCCGAGCAGCTGCGCGACCTTGTTCTTGATCTCCTCCTTGGTGACGACCCCTCGATCGTCGGCGTTGAGCTTCACGCCCGTCCCCCACACGTTGCAGACGTAGCTCTGGTTGCAGAACTGGTCGGCGAAGTAGGGCCAGCACAGGAACGGCACGCCGTAACGCAGCCCTTCCATCGTCGAGTTCCACCCGCAGTGCGACACGAAGCAGGCGACCGAAGGGTGCGAGAGCACGCGCTGCTGGGGAGCCCAGCCGACGACCAGCCCCTTGCCCTTGACGCGGCGCCTGAACTCGCCGAGCCAGCCCTCGCCGACCCCGCTGGCGAAGTTCGGCCGGACCACCCACAGGAAGGGCCGGCCGGCGAGCACCAGCCCGTCGGCGAGCTCTTGGAGCCGCGCCACGTCGAAGACGGTGAAGCTCCCGAACGCCACGTAGATGACCGAGCCGGGGGCCTGCTCGTCGAGCCAGGCGAGGCAGGACAGGTCTTCAGGCCAGAAAAGGCCGGCCGACGTCGACGACGACGCCGGCGCCAGCAGCGGGCCGACGGGCAGCGCGTTGGGGACGAGAGCCAGCGCCTCGGATTCGATCGCCTGGAACGTGTTGCAGATGACGGTGCTGGCCAGCGATATTGCCGGGTTGGTCTTGAGCACGTTCTGGATGATCACCCTGCCCCTGTCCGGCGTGCTGCTCAGGCTGGCCCAGGGGATCTCGGCTGCTTCGATGGGCGGCAACCTGGGGCTCAGCTGGATCGTCTCGTTTCTCTTTACATTCCCTGCGTTGCTTACACGTCCTTGACCTCAGTTTCTTAACAATATAAAGTAAAGGACGCTTTTCTCACGATGGATTTGATTTGTTCTTACCACTTTCGTCGAGGATGCCATCCTCGATCATTTTGGGAATGTTCAACCGGATCGCAAGCACGGCGGCCGAGAAAGTCGAGAACAAGGCGACGCGGACTCCCACCGTGGCGGCCACCTCCAGCGCCCAGCTCATGGACACATCGGCGATCACCCACGTGATCTTCTTGGATCTGATCGTCTCCTCGAGGCGGCCGATCATGGCCGCCGACAAGCCCTCGCCCAGCTTGGCGATGTCGGTGCGGTCGCCGTCAGGGCCCATACCGTCCGGAAATGACACCATGTGGATCCCATCAGGGATCGCCCCCGTCTCGGCCGCCAAGGCCTTGAGGACGCGGTCGTGGTTGAAGTCCGTGTTTACGAAGTCGACCCCGAATCCGTGCTCAACGAGCCTGTGAGACAGCTCCATGAGGGGCATGACATGGCCTTGTGCAGGGAAGGGCAGCACCATGACATGAGGCTGACGACGAGGAGCAGCCATGACTGCTAGCTTGTGTTGGTATGGTACTATGGCTACAAGAAGTATGAGTGAGATATAGAAGCTTGCCAGTTGCCAGTCCTTGCGGATAAACATAGCCGCCGGACAGTTCAACCGGATGTGCTTATCAAGGCGACCCAATCAATGATAAAGATAGGATGCGGATAAAGATAGGATAACGCATATCGGCCAAGTTTACAAAATAGGGTATTCAAACCTAAAGCTTGTATTACATCACAAAAGAACTTCAAAACTTCTACAGACGTCTCCGAGCGTGGACAAGACCAAAAATCAGTAATCAACACCTAATAGGGAATCGCCGAAGTCTTCCTTGAAAGAATCTTTATTGTCTTCCTAGATTTCTTCTGTTGATATTCTAGCAAGTGTGAGTACAACCGTACTCAACAAGTTATACGGGTTTAACAAACTTAATTACCAAATTAGAAATCATACCAAAGCTAATTATGCCTTATTATTGGATTCACCCATTAAACACAACTCCATTTACTAGAAGCACGGCGTATCCGAATACTACACGTTTTATTCTGCAAAGTTTCCCAGCTTTACCCACGAGATGTCTCAAACTCTCATTGTCTTCATGTCATGCAATAGACACAGAACTTGCTAGCGTGCGACTAAGTTGAGATAACAAGATCGTTCATTGTTCTATTCTATCTAGCTTCTACCCGATAGACTCATGGCCAAACAACATTGTCGAAATCCACAGGTCATAGCGAAAATCGCGGCCCGACGTTGAGTGGAGCTACCATTCTGAAAATGGTAGTAACTTTTCAGTCCCACTTCTATTCCACCCCATGTCTGTGGGCCATCCCGAAACACTGGGATAGCTGACCTTCCTGTAAATATTTGATCAAATCGAGCACTGTACTAAACTAGGTATGACAAGTCAAAACTTGTGATTGAGTGACTTCTATATTCTTTACTCAGCATAAGGTTCTGGTCCTTATTTTTTCGAATGAGGCCATCAACCGCATACCTGGTACATTACAACATAGTACCATCAATTCACAAAGCATTCACTCTAGGATGAGGTCATATCTTGTGGCTTCCCATGATTTATCCTCAACCCTAGTGCCATTTTTAAATCTATCAGTAAGATGTCAAAACAATCTTATTAGTGTAGATAAACATTTGATTAACTAACTTACTAATGATTAATTATACAACAATTAATTATTAAGACTGTCAAGGTGAATATGGCCTTCAAGTATGACATAGCTTTTTCAGTTGTAGGATCTAACTTCCCAAACTATTATTTTAAATAAAGAATAGTACAAAATAATAATAATGAGAGCACTGATAATTAAATAATAAAGTAGAAACAACATGATCACAAACATGTGACTTTCCTTCTATTCAAACTCTTCAACTGGTCCTAAGGCTCCTTCGTCTTGATCTTATCCTGGGACAGACGGCTCAGCAAATCCAGATAATATCATAAAAGAATTAAACGAATAAGTACACTTGAAAAAATATGAGCTAGGATAAATGAAAGAAGTAAAAGAAGTGAAAAATCCGTAAAAAGCTGAACATGGATGGGTTTGAATGGTTGGGGTTTAAATAGAGCTTGGGTGGCTTAAACGGAGTTGAAAATAGTTTAAACGGGCTTGAGATGGCCGAAATGGATATAAACTTGCTTAACGAGTTTTAGATAAATAGTAACGGGTTGATGAATAGTGATAGGCTTATACTATTTATAATGGATCGGGTTATATGAACAGTATTTGGTTTGGGCTAGTTCTACATGAGCTGAATAGTGTTGAACTCGGCCATGAATAGTAGTGAGCTGGTTTTGAATGGTGATGGGCTTTAACTATTGGGCTTACCCCCATTTTGCTCATGGGCTTCTATTAACTCGGGTGGCTTAAAAGCTCGGTGCCAGCACGAAGCCTATTGGGCTTAGGCGCGCGCCATGGCCACCCGAGCAAAGGTGAGCAACGACGAGGAGAATGGAGTGACGACGGTGGCTATTGACGGCGAGCGGTGTGCAGAGAGGACTATTGAGGTCTAAGCAACCCATTTTGGGTATGCACATGGCCAGAGGGGCACCGAAGAAGGCAAGCGATGAAGGGAGCTCACCGGAGCAAGGCCATGGCATGTCGGCGTTTCGGTGGGGTTTTAGTGAGTTTGATGGTGGTTCGAGCTTCTACGTTGAACAGGAAGCCTAATTGTGGTGGTGACTTAAGTTGGTTCAGCCTATGCGTGGTTGTCCATGGTGGTCATGTTTGGCCGACGGTGGCACATGACGCCGGCAGCCTAAAGGCGATAAGGTGAGTCAACATGGTTGGGTTTGGTTTTGTGGTGTCCAGGAAGTGCTAAGGTCACAAGGAATTGGATTGAAATTGATGCTAGAGGAAAATTCGTGTTTTGGAACTCACCGGCAAGGGTGATGGTTCTCGGCCAGAGTTGGGAGGGAAAGCACTAGGGTATGCAATTGAGTGTCAATGCAAGTTATGGAGTGGCTCAGCTTGGCTTTAAAGGCCATGGAAGGCAGTAGCGACAGTGGCTTAGCCACGGTGAATATGGTGCGTGGACGGCGATGTTGATGGTCTAGGCTCTTCGGGGAGGTCAGCGGCAATGCTAGCAGCAGTGGTGGCGCTCGGGTCATGCAGTGTCCCTCTGGCGCAGACACGCATGCTGGTAGGGCAAGCTAAGGCGTCGCCATGAGTCGAGCGGACAGTGAACGAGGTGGCAACGACGAGGTTGGTAGTGGTGAGCTAGCGCCACATGGCCAGGGAGGGTATGACGGCCAAGGCTTGGTCGACAAAGTGGCAGAGTGTTGTGCAGGCTTGACGGCGTGGCAACGGCGAGCAGGTGCTCGAGCTGGCACGTGGCCAAGAAGACGGAGGAGGTGTCAAGCCAGAAAGGCGCCAAGGCCAGAGAGGAAGCGAAATTCCAAAAAAAGGAAAGCACAAAACCAGAGAAAGTTTCCCAATTTGGCAAAATTTTGAATTCAAGTGAAATTCAAATAAACTTCAAATTTTATGAAATTTTCAGGGTTATTTCACATATGATCCTAAATATAGTTTGAATTCTATGTGGGGCAACAGAGAAATAAAATAGGCAATGTGAGTTTGGGTGGATTCTTTTCAGATACAGCTTATGGCTGTCGCTGATGATTTTTAGCTCTAGCACAAGCGTTTATGCGAACGAACCGAATGTTGATAAGTTAATTTAAAAAAGTAGTCCCGATAAGCTACTTAGAAAATACTGTAGAGAAACCCGATAAATCACTTCAAAAATACTATAGTGAAATCACCCCATTTATTTGTTCAGAAAAACCGTAAAATATGAGTCATAGGCTATTATCTGAAAAGAATGGGCGTTTAACTAGGAACGGCGACGCCGCATGTTGCACGTGACATCTGCATTTGGTTGCAATGGGCTAGAAGCCTAGATGCAGCCCTGTAGGAAATGGGCCACAGTATTTGCTTGTCTACATGTGAGATGTCTGCTGACGAGCTGCTACACAGAAGCTTTATTCCAGTGGTGCACATTTTTCAACACTCATGAAACAGCCAAATTTCACGGTTATCGACTTGATAGCTGGTGCTCATCTGAAGGAATTGCACGGCTCAATCGGCTGGTTTATCACCGAAATTGTTTCGTTCTCGTGCGGTCCTACAATACACGGGCTAGTTCGCTGATGCTCGAAGGAGGTCCAGGAACCGTGTGAGATTCCGGCGCGACGACCCGCCGTCGCCGACGGCCCGCCGAGCAACGTCCCTCAGCACGAGCGCCCTCGCCTTCGTCTCCGCGTCGCCGAGCAGCTCCTCCACCTTGCCCCGTATCAACTCCCTCTCCACGAGCCGCCCTGTCGTCTCGTTGGCCGGCGCCACCTTCAGCCCCGTCCTCCACACGTCGCAGATGTAGCCCTGGTTCAGGAACTGGTCCGTGAAGTAGGGCCAGCACAGGAACGGCACGCCGTTCATCACCCCTTCCACCGTCGAGTTCCACCCGCAGTGCGACACGAAGCACGCCGTCGACGCGTGCGCCAGCACCCGCTGCTGCGGGCACCAGCTCACGACGCGCCCGCGCGGCGCGGCGCAGCGGCGGAGGTGCCCGAGCCACTGCTCGCTCGCGGAGTCCGGCCTGACCACCCACAGGAACGGCCGGGAGGTCAGCGCGAGCCCCTCGGCCAGCTCGATAAGCTGCGCCCTGTCGAAGGCAGCGAAGCTGCCGAACGCGACGTACACGACGGAACTGGCCGGCTGGGCGTCGAGCCACACCTCGCAGGAGGTGTCCTCGGCCCAGAAGCTGCCGACCGGCTTGTCGGCGGAGGTGAGCGGGCCCACGGGGAGGACGCCGGGGAAGAGCGCGAAGGCTCCCTGCTCGAGCTCTTGGAAGGAGTTGCAGACGACGGCCTCGGCGAGGTGGGTGGCCGCGTTGTTCCGGAGGATCAGCTGGAAGATGACCGGCTGGCCCTTGGGGTCGCCGGCGCGGTTCCACGAGAACTCCGCCATGTCGATGGGCGGCATCGCCGGAGCCAGCTGAAACGTGCCGCGCCACCTTGGTAGACCTCTCTCGTCAAGAACACCGTCCCTTATCAGCTCAGGAATGCTGATCCTCGTCACGAGCATCGCCGCCGACGACGGGCAGAAACCGGCGACCCGGAGGCCGAGCTTCTTCGCCACGGGAAAGGCCCACGCCATGTTCACGTCGGCGATCATCCACGTGATCCTTTCTCCACCAGCCGCTGACTCACTGACCCTTCCGATAAGCTTCTCCAGCTCGCCGGGCATGACCTCAGAGAACGACTCGGTGAGCCGACCGAGGTCCTTCCGGTCATCGCCGTGGCCCAGCCCGTCCGGTACGGACACCATGTCGATCCCTCCAAGGTCGCCGTCTTTGGTGGCCAAGGCACCAAGAATGAGGCCGTGGTTCAGCTCGGTGTTGACGAAGGTGACCTTGACGCCGTGCTCGACGAGGCAGTGGGAGAGCTCCATTAGAGGGATGACATGGCCCTGGGCGGGGAAGGGCAAGACAAGCACATGGGGTGCGGCCATGGCGAGTGCTGGAAATAATTGCAATTTGCAAGTGAAACCGAGATGGGGCAGTGTGTTTGTTATCTTGTAAGCTTCTTTTGGTCGGAGCGTAGCATGCCAGATGGCACGCGTATTCGGTGAAATGATTTGAGCTAGCCGGTTCACAAAAAGAAACAATATAGAATGGAGGGAAACAGCTCAATGCAGTTCACTAGTTAGTTTTCTAAGCTACACGAGACATGACGCATTTGCTGATTCGTTGGCAGAGTACGAAATCGATCCTATATTCCCATGCTCGAATACCAACCATGGCTGATTGACTGTCTAACACCATTGGCAGCAAATTCGATGTAGATGCTTTGCTCCATATGGATGGATCTGAGGGGCGTTCGTATTAGCTAGGAAATATTTATATTAGCTTTTATTGATGACTTTTGATTTTAACTTATAAATATTAATAGTTTATAGAGAGAAAAACATCCGTATATGATTTTGGGTGATATAAATAAAATCAAAATCAAACGGAGTATTTTCTCAAGACGGGATCTACAAGTTAAACATCTACACGTTAAAAGCTCAACATCTGTACTAGCCAAAATCGCAAGTAAGTATCTGTCTCTCTGTAATCTGTACCGTAAACAGCCAAAATTCAAAAATTTCAGTCAAGAGCCATAAGCCGCAGCCGCACCCAAACAAGCCCTCAATTGGACTAGTCGTGAAACGTCGGATTCTTCAAATGTATCTCAAGCAGGGTTAACAATTTTGGTTGGTGAAAAAATTTGGAGGATAGCAAAATTACCGAAATTTTAGTAATTTCGGTTTGGATTGCGTTCAAATTTCATAATTTGAATTTGAATTTTCATGAAACTTTAGAATTTCGAAAAAAAGTTATCAAATATGATATAGATGAACTAGATATTGTATATAGATGAAAATATAGATGAAACTTGCTATAATATTTGAAGTTCATCTTAATATTTGAATTTGAACTCAAATTTTGGCCTTACAAGAAAATTACAGAGGGGACCAAAATGTCTGAAATTATCAAAATTTTGACGAAATTTCACATGAAATTGTTGACCATGATCTCGAGCGGGAATGCATCCATCGAGTTTAGCCTTGAATGAAAACAAGATGCAAGGTTTTGGGGATTTTGTTCAAATCGTACATAGTACATGAATGGATGTGTAATCAGGTCTTGCCTTTTCTTGTACAGCGTTTGCGATAGTGTTCGGGCTTACATGAGTCCTGCGATGAGCAAACGAAACTAGGCATTCCGTTTCATTTCGCGGGGGACGAAACCTGTGCGTCCCACTATTCCGCCAACTTGTTTTTTTTGAAACTCACTAGTCTGCCCATTTACTAGGCTGTGAACGAGCCAAATTCCAGCAACCCTAACTTACTAGGTTCGAGCTTGTTACAAGTTCGAGTTGAACTCAAATAAGCCTAAGTTAAGGTTTGAGCCTGGAGTTAGGATTGGGCTCGAGTTTAACTCGAGTAAGCTCAAGCTCGGTTCAAAACAACTCGTTAATTGCACTTTCATAATACCTTCTACAAAATATTGGCCAAAACTCAAGTAACCTCAAACTTTACTCAAAAAAGATTAGCAACATAGTATCTTCTACAAAAAAAACTCCTCCCACGTGGGTGGGTTAGGAAGACGCCCATGAGAATTGTGCGAACGTCTACCCACCATAGGCCAGCCTCTCCCATAAGCTGCTGGGAAGCAAAGAGAGTCCTCCTTTGTAGTCAAGTCCATGATAATAAATAATCTTTTTTCATATAGCGGAGCCAGTCACCTGCTTCTATGGTTCCTCCAGAGCAACTAAAAATCATCAAGCCTAACCACTATCACTCCCTCATGGTCATTCGAGGAGGGGGCCTTAGAGCATATATAATGCAGGCTCTTAAAGAGATGCTTATCAATAAAAAACTAATTTTTTTGCCAAATAGGATAGATAAGGTGCTTATTTTGAAGCATCGATGCTTAAATAAGCATCGGTGCTTAGTAGGTGCTTATGTGTATAACAATATCTATTAATAGATAATATAGCATCTAAGCATCTATGGAAGAGATGTTTGCATTGGAGGAAATAACTTTTGCATGGATGCTTAATGATGTGGCTATATTCTCTCTCTTTAAACATTTATATATAAGTATCTTGCATTGTACATGCTCTAAGGCGTCGCCACTAGAGTGCAAGAAGCGCCAGTCAGATGATCAGTAGTAGTAGTAGCAGCCGCTGCCTGACTGGTAAGGAGAATTGGAAGTGCACTCCGCAGTAGAGAGACAAGATGTTGCACTTGTCCCACCAACTGATGCACGTCACCCTGAGTAGCAGCAGGTGCCTGGTCAGACAAAGGAGCACTAGTCGTGCCCCCTGCTGAAGCGTGAGTCGCGCCCACTACCATAGCGCAAGCATCAATAGGTGGATCACCATCACCATTGCCATTAGCCTTAGTGTTGTTGACCTCATGAGCATGAGCGGTGGCCTGGTCACTACTCTCAGGGTCACTGGGATGGCCTCAAACACAATCCACTAGCATCGTGAACGCGCGCACTAGCACGCCTAGGGGAGCCATACTGGAAATATTTATGAAATAAGTTGTGGTGAGAAGATAAAGGTACAAAAGATGATTATATTAATATGGACAGGATGTAATCACATTGAGAGATGGGTTTATAAAAGATGTCAAGGAGCTGGAATAATTTATAATTGAAAAGTGTACAACAGGAATGTGGTAATTATCAATAGAGTAATATGAGCATGACCAAGAATGCACCCCAAGCCCTGTGCTCTGATACGAACTGCAACATCCTGCATACTGAAAATACGGTACTACGTGGAATCGTCATTGCAATAAATAAAAGGAACACAAGATGTATCATCATTGCAATAAATAAAAGGAACACAAGATATAAAATCTAGGAAATTAAAACAATAAATAATTCAACAGTAATAATGTCACAAATGGAAGCAAATGGTAATAAATAATTTGACATACTACACCAGTCCAAAGCCCTTTTTATTTTGAAAGGAAACAATAATCAAATAAATATGGTAAGCCACGATGCTGGTAATTCGTGTGCAATCCATGCACATGCTCTCATGCCAATCTACTCCACTAACTTTTTACCAAGAATGGAGAGAGAAGTGTGAGATTAAAAAATCTCAACAAGTAACATAACATCAACAATTAAAGTGGTACACGTAAAGAAACGTAATACAAGGGGTTCTAGGCAACCACACACCCAATATGACTACGAAAAGAAAACGATAAGTAGGGCATATGGAAACATGTGATAAGTGTAACAACAGAATCTATAAGTAATAAGGAGATACATCGATAGATAGTAAATCATAAAGCATGTTGAGAAGGTAATTACGGCTCCAATTTCAATCAATCACATATTAGGTTATACGAGAATAGCCAGATCCACATCTCGACTGTATACCTGTGATGTGGTGTTATTTTCTCAATAACGAAACTGCACCCCTATATGCATAGGCAGAGGCAAAGGGAGACCAGCAAGGGCCTTGGCTCCCTCCCAACATGCAATTTTTTTATACCCCTGATTTTTTACTTCAGAAATCGTTGTTGATGGTGTATGGCCCACTCCAAATACTAGCAAGTGTATATATGGCTATTCATTCACATTACATCCCATTCCCACTCCAAATATTAGCCTTTGACATCCCCATCCAGCCATCGTAGGAAGTTGGACCACGCCTCTCCGGACTGACCTCTCCTTCTTCGTCTCCTCAACTCCTCTCCCTCTTGGTCTACTCTCTCAGTCTCTCTTCTTTACTGTAGAAATCAAGAAGAGGTACAAAATGAAAGATTTTTTATCTTGATCTCCTAAATTGCAAGGTTAATTCTATTTTTTATTTGTTGCTATGTAGATCTGATTTTTTAGACGATTCTATTTGTGTTGGCTTCTTAATTCCCCAAATAGGACACCGGCACAATTCCTTCTTCTCATCATATCAATGTTTTAATTAAGGTAAGTAATGCTAATCTAGCATATTGTTTAATATTTGACCAAATATATTCATGATTAAGAATTATTGAATCTGATAGCAGTACTAAATCCGTTTAATTTCTTGGTGTATTAATCTTTCCAGGATAATCATGGCTAAAACTAAAAGGGAGACAATTGATTCTTTTTTCAAGAAGATTGATAGAGTGGATGATGTATCAGGACAAAATGGTGTGATTCTTCCTTGCCCTCACGTGGACCAAGTTGCTGAACAACAAGAAGAAACTCCTAGCACATGTTCAATAAGAAGAAACTTCTAGATCACCACCATCTAAAGTTCAAAGAGCTAATTCTGGTAATAATGTTTTGGAAGTAGAAAGAGATCCAGGCATACGTTGTCAAATTTGGGATTATCCTTCTGATGAACAAGACCAAGCTCGCAATGCATACATGAAGCATGGACCATATCAATTTTAAAGATATATATCCTCCTTCTGGTCCAAGGAGCCACCAACGTAGGTTTCATTCTCATTGGTTCAAGGCTTTCCCTTGGTTAGAATATTCACCTACAAAAGATGCAGTCTTTTGCTTTCCATGCTTTCTGTTCTCTAAGAAAGCAATGCGAAAAGTTGGATTAGATGTATTTATAGTGAAAGGATTTAGGAATTGGAGAAAAGTTAACAACGGAAAGCAATGTGCCTTTTTAACTCATGTGGGAAAGGATTGTAATTCAGCTCATAATTATTCTATCAAATATTATGATAATTTGAAGAACCAATCATGCCATATTGAACATGTGATGGAGAAGGAAGCGGAGGAACAAATCAAGCAGAATAGGCTATGACTTAAAGCATCAATCAATGCAGTAAGATGGTTAGCATTCCAAGCTTGCCCTTTTAGAGGCCATGATGAAGGTCCTGATTTAAAGAACCAAGGTAATTTTCTTGAAATGGTAAAACCGCTAGCTTCATACGATGAGGAAGTCGGTGCTGTTGTACTAGGTAATGCTCCATTGAATGCTAAATATACCTCATCCACAATTCAAAAGGAAATTTTGCATGTTATGGCTTCTAATGTGCAAACTGCAATTTGTGGTAAAATTAGTGATGCAAAGTTTTGCTTGCTTGTTGATGAATCAAGAGATGAATCTAGAAGAGAGCAAATGGCACTTGTTGTTCGCTTTGTTGATAAAAATGGTTTCATTCGAGAACGTTTATTAATCTTGTTCATGTCCATGATACATATTCTGCGACTCTTAAACAAGAACTATGTTCTATTTTATCTTATAATAAATTGGATGTTCAAAGTATTCGTGGACAAAGATATGATGGTGGTAGTAATATGCGTGGAGAGTGGAATGGATTGCAAGCAAAGTTTATGGAAGAGTGCCCTTATGCATATTATGTTCATTGTTTTGCTCACCAATTACAATTAGCTCTTGTTGCTGCATCTAAAGAAGTAACTGAAGTTCATAATTTTTTGAACATCTTGCTTTTGTTGTCAATATTGTCATGTCCTCTAGTAAGAGAAATGATGAATTGCATGCTAATCAAGTAGCAAAATGGAGTGTCTCATTGAGCTTAGTGAGCTTGAAACTGGAAGTGGAGCTAACCAAATTGGAACTTTATAGCAACCGGTTGACACTAGATGGAGCTCTCACTATAATTCTATTTGCAGCCTTTTAAATCTTTACAATGCTACATTCTTGGTGCTCTAAGATATTGCTAATACTAGAGGGCCAGGAACTTCAGCTTCAGGGCAGGCAAAGGCTGTTGGTGCTGTTAAATTGATGATGTCATTTGACTTTGTATATATTTTGCATGCATGTTAAGAAAGAACTCATGGGAATAACAGATATGTTGTGCAAAAAGTTATAAGAGAAATCTTAGGATATTGTGAATGCTATGGATGATGTTACCACAACAAAAAAGTTGATTCAAAAGCTAAGGATCATAGTTGGAGTAGGCTTATTAACGATGTCACGTTGTTTTGTAAGAAACATGGAATTACAGCCCCAGATATGAAAGACTTTTATGTTGACTTCATTCGATCTTGTACAGAGGATGAGACCACAGTTGAGCATCATTATCGATATGATATTTTCATAGTTACAGTTGATCAACAAGTGCATGAGTTGAATTCTAGGTTTAGTGAACAAGCAACCGAGCTTCTCATTACGTGTACTTCTCTAGATCCCAAGGATTCTTTTAGTTCATTCAAAATTGATGATGTGTGTTCGCTAGCTTCAAAGTTCTATCCTGCTGATTTTTCAGAACAAGAAAGAATTAACTTAAGATATCAGTTACAACATTATGAGCTTGATGTACCTACAAATCCGAAGTTTCAGAATTTGTCAATTGTAGCTAATCTTTGTCATCGACTTGCAGAAACCAGAAAATCAAATGATTATTATTTGATTGATAGGCTATATATCATTCTCATTTCTCAATTCTTTTCTCAACGACAAAACATGCATTTTCTAGAATAAAACTTGTCAAGACAAGGCTTTGAAATAAAAATGGAAGATGGATTTCTAAGAGATTGCTTGATAACCTATATTCAGAAGGAGATTGCAATATGATTCACAAACAGATACGATTATAGATGACTTCTATGCAATGAAGTCACGCCGAGTACGACTAAAGTGAAAAACGTTAGTTTCTCTATGTCCTATGCATCTATATTTTGTTTTTTTTCGATTGTGCAATTATAATTGTTATGTTATCAATACTTACAACACGTATAGTTGGAAAATATTTTGTCGCATTGCACCCGGTCTCTATGTCTTCTATCAAAGTGCATAGCATGAAAATGTCGTCATATTTGTTCGGCTCCCCTATATCTATTTGTTGACTCCGCCACTGCCTATATATGATGCTAAATTATGTAAGAGAGATATGCAAGGCTAGAGACAGGAGATTGATTAGCACGATATGTTAGGAGGTGATAAAGATCTTTACTATTATAAAAGAAGGAGTTGGTGGTTGGTCCGGTCTCTTCCACCCTTTCTCACAAAAGGCGTACGACATGTGGCCCCAAAAGACTGCATGAATCTTCCCACCTTCCCATCAAAATATCTTTATTTTCATGATTTAGTGGTCAAGGTGGATTTCATCTAGACTGCATTGTAGAGTACATGCTGTATTTTTCATCCAGTGCTTAATCTTGTACTAGCTGAATGCTTGTTGCTACGGATTTTAAAATTTTATCATACTATATGTTCTGAAAACGGGTGGTAAAATTTTTTAGAATATGCATACAAATATGTTCTAAATTTTTTTAAAATCCGTATCAACGTACGGGCATTCAGCTAGTAGTAATTGATATGTGAGAGGAAGGTCGGTATTAGACATTTATATTAATGGTGATACAACTAACTATGGCACTACAGTGTAAAATCATCAACCCAAGTGTCCTAAATGATTACCACCATAACTAATAACTAATGCCCAGTGATCACATTGTAAATTTCGGGACTTAAACAAAGGGCTAACTCCAAATTATCTACGACATCCCTTAAGACAGTACATGAACAACATCCTACATATTAGATAGTCTAGGTACGGTTAATTCTCTAGTTTAGCATTGTTAAACCAACTACCAAGTGGCATGTAATAAGATATCACATTAATTCCCATAAATAACCATCAATTAATTGACAATACACCTCACTGATAATCTATGCCAATTGAACTGCTAGTAACATAATCTTAATCATTTAACTTACAGGCTTATTGAGACTAGTTATCAAGAGATAATACAAGTGTAGATAGTTAATTGCTATGAGATAGATACTGGAAGGATTGCTGTGAGGTACTTGTCTACCAAGGGTTCGGCAGTCCGGCTGCACGAAGGATAAAAAATGTGAAGGCGCCCCACGTTCCCTCCGATTCTCACGTGTGAACCTAAAACACAAGGCAATGTTATTCGAGCGGCGCAAGGCGGCAAGGGTGCGCAACTGAGGCGCAAGGGCGGCATGGGCCAGACGCGAGGTGGCGCGGGGCACACGACGGCCTCTAAGAACCCTAGATGGGTTTCAGAAGAGAGTGGAAGATAAGGTAAGCTCCTACCTTTTGGAAAAAGAGTTTCGTGGAGATAGGGATTATATCACAGGTTAATGGGTATAAATAGGCAAAGGAATAGATATGATTTTTCTTGGATTTTATTGGCATTTTCTTTTATTTTCCTTGGATTTTTCGGAATTGAGGGTGTTACATCCAGCCCCAGTGCGAGCTCCTCAAACTGCAGTGGGTCGAAGATGGCGAAGCTGCTCAAGGCCACGTACACGACAGCCTGTCTGCCTGCGCGTCGAGCCACCGCAAGCACCTCATGTCCTCCGGCAAGAACTGCCACCCGGGCTGCCGGAGCTGCTGGTAGGCGAACAAGGGACCGACGGGCAGAATGTTGAGGTGCAGCTTGAACACGGCGGCCTCAGCCTCGTAGAACGAGTTGCAGGTGATGACTCGGTGAGGTCCTTCGCCTGGTTGTTTCGGGTGACCAGCTGGAAGATGATCGGCTGGCGCCGGTTGCCCTTCCGGTGCACCGGCATTGTTCCACTCACTACCATACAAAGTGTCATCATAGACGATTGTAAACTCTCATCACAGATGGTTTTGAACTATTTGATTTTTACGTCTGTCATCACAGATGGTTATCATAAATGATTTGGGAGCAGTCTATAATAAATCGCAACACAGACGATTTGTATAAAGAACCGTATGTGAAGGTACTATCGCAAATGGTTGCCACCAAAAGTTGTTTGTGATATGTCGGCCATCACAGATGATTCTATATACGAACCGTCTGTGATGGCGAATATTACAGACGGTTGGTAAAAAGAACCATATATGATAATATCACAGATAGTTTTTGGTGACATGTGTCTATGATAGTAGGCTTTCACAAATGGTTTATACCATAAAATTATTTGTGATAGTTCGTTCTATACTTAAAACACACATATATCATAGATACAAACATACACATATATCGATCACAAATACACAGATATCTCATAGTTACACAAATTTATATATTAACTAGTAAGGTGTCCGTTGTTACAACGGAGTCTCAAGAGGGTGATACATATCATCAAATATGATCCTAAACTATACTACAAATTTTGCAATAGACAAATACTAGTAACATTGTTCCACCTAAGACTAATATGCTAACTGAGCAAAGACATGGTAGTTTCACGGTGGTCGAGGGCGAAGGGGAAGGATCGGCCTCCTCGTAGATGAGCCCTCCTTGCCAACCATCGATCATCGGCGATGCCGTGGTCGACAAGGTGGTGGTGGACGAGCTCCATGAGCGACCTCGGACCACCCAATGCTCTCGTCGCCATGGCCACTTGATCTCTGCGCATTGGGAGCACGAGAACGTGAGGCCTCGTCATGGGTGTCTGGACGAATCGGTGCCATTGGGAGCCACCACCGTGAGGCCTCGCCTCCACCACCATCCATCACATCAGCTCGCGCCATCCCTGCATCCATATCTTTCGAGAACATGCTCTCATAGCATGCCAGCCACCATCGTAAACGTCGAACACGCCATGGATACCGGCGCTCCTTAGGCCTCCGACACACGGCACACGAGCCCGCTCGCCTTCCCTCTTGAACGGCCTGCAGCTCACCAAGCCGCCTCGGCGTGAATACCTTCTCCGTGCAGAGCTTCCTCAGCGTGCACCACTTGCGTTGCGGTGGGAGCGCGATGATTGAGTTGGCATGGTGGTCGTAGGCCCGCTTGACATGAGTCCATGCCGTAACGCTTGTAGAAATTACTCTTATATCGTGTTTTTATTTACAATTTTATGTTTCTCAGGATTCTATTGTCAGTACCGCCAATGGTATATAACTAAACCCTAACTAATCTGATCTATTGAATAAAAAGAAATAAATTTATCATATTTATTTTAAGATACTATAAAAGAGCTCTGAAAAACAATGGACACGGCATTATGCCACCTCTCTCTGTATATAGCACCCTGTCGCGCAATCTTCACTTCACTCTCGCCGACCCTTCCTCTACATGGTGAGTAGATCCTCCCGCGTTAGGATTGATAGTGTCATCCATCAAGGACATGTGCCTCGTCCTCCTTCCCTAGCATATCGACATGCCCACATGCCTACCCACGGTGTCCTTCACCAGTGTCCCGCGTGGTCGGATCCGAGGGGACACCCTTTCCGCCGTGCTGCCGCTGGGAAAAGCGGAAATCGCCCCGTTTTCTTGTACAGGATGGCGTTGGCTTGGGCCGTACGAGTGAAAGGCGAATATAATAATCCCGGCCCGTTTAGTCTAGTTTGCATGCCCCCGCCTCCTCTCTGACTCTCTCTACGGCCACGCCGGCGCAGTATAGGCCCGGTCCAGAACAAGGACGAAACAAGAACATGCGAGCAATTCTCTGAAACGTATACAAGGAATCGCAAGTCGAAACTACTGCGCAGGTTTCTAAAGGAGACGTTGCAAATGTGTATATTTGATATCCTTTCTACAGGTACTGTTTGATGAGTGATAAATTTTTGCAAGCGATTGTTTGCAGCCATACACGCGAGAATTCATGCGACGCTGAGATGAACAACACACCCTGCCAACTGACAGAGGCAGAGCAACATGCACATTTTGTACTACTCATTCACTCAGGAGGTCCACAAGCCTTCTGAAATTGTCGTGCGAGGAGCCGCCCTCACTGATGCACCTGCAGGCGGCATCCTTGAACGACCGTGCTCTCTCCCTGATTTCGGCGTCGCCGACGACCTGCTCCACCTTGCTGCTCACCTCCTCCTTCGTCACTATGCCGTCCGCGCCGGGCGACACCGCCAGGCCGGTCCTCCACACGTTGGTGATGTAGCTCCGGTTCAGGAACTGGTCGCAGAAGTATGGCCAGCACAGGAACGGCAGGCCGTTCCTCACCCCCTCCAGCGTCGAGTTCCACCCGCAGTGCGACACGAAGCACGCCACCGCACGGTGCGCCAGAACCTGCCACGATATGAAACAAAAGTTGGAGAGACATCACGCCCTGAGATGACTAACGAGCAAGCGATGGGACCTGCTGTTGGGAGCACCAGCTGACGAGCATGCCCTTGCCGGCGACGCGGTGTTGAAACTCGTCGAGCCACGCCTTGCACAGGCCGGTGGTGAAGTCCGGCCGCACCACCCACAGGAACGGGCTGCCGGTGAGCTCCAGACCCTCGGCCAGCTCCTGGAACTGGCGCGGGTCGAAGACTGTCATGCTGCCGAAGGCAACGTACACGACGGAGTTGTCGGGTTGCGCGTCGAGCCACTTGAGGCACCTGATGTCCTCCGGCAAGAAGTGTCCGACTGGCTTCCGGAATTCCTGGTCGGCGAACAGCGGACCGATGGGCAGAATGTTGGGGAAAAGCTTGAACACGGCGGCCTCGGCCTCTTGGAACGAGTTGCACACAACGATCTCGGCGAGTTCGTTGAGCTTGTTGTTCCGGGACACCAGCTGGAAGATGATGTGCTGCCCGTCGGGGGCGCCGGCGTTGTTCCACGACATCAGCGACGTGTGGATCGGCGGCGCCCAGGGGCGAGCTGGAGCATCTCGTCTCGCTTTGGCAAGCCTGCGTTTGATTGTTCATGTGTACTAGTCGCTGAGTGTGTTCAGATGTGCCATGCCAAGCAATTAGCAAGAAAAGATAGAAACGACGGTCGGGTCGATCCTAATTTCGTACCCTTTTCGTCGAGGATGCCGTCCTCTATCAGCTGCGGGATCTTGAACATGATCGCGAGGCACGCCGCGGACGCGCACCAGAACGAGGCCACCCGGATGCCAAGCTTCTTGGCCACCTCGAAAGACCACCCCATGTTCTCGTCGCCGACGAGCCACCTGACCTTGGGCCTCCCGGCCGCCTCCATCTCCCTGACGAGCCGCTCCAGGTAGCCTGGCATGTGCCGCGAGTAGGCGTCGATGAGCTTGTTGAGGTCCTTGCGGTCCTCGTCGTTGGCCAGCCCGTCCGGGATGGACGCCAGGTGGATGCCACGCAGCGCCGCTGCGCCGTCCGCCGGCAGCGCGCCTACCACTAGCGCGTGGTCGACCTCGGTGTTGACGAAGGTGACCTCGAAGCCCTGGTCGACGAGGCGGTGCGAGAGCTCCATCAGCGGGATGACGTGGCCCTGGCACGGCATGGGCAGCACGAGGACGTGAGATCTCGCCATGGGTCTCTCTCTGTTTCCCTGTGCGCGCAGTAGCACAGGAGTGTACGCTATATTGATACATCGGCGCAGCATTGCAGGAGTGAATATTATATTGCTACGGGTGTTACAAATATTACTGCATGTTTTATTTTTAACGATCATTTAGATTTATAACTATTAGTTTAGAGATCTAACGATCATAAATTCTTTTCTACCCTCTCCAAAAAAATCTTTTTTTTCTCCAAAAAATAGATGATTCGATATTTAATTCAACGGTTTTAAATCTAAATAATTATTAAAAAATATTTAGATAATGATTAGACATACCATGTTGCTGCATCCGAGGCTGTGAGTCTCTGACAATTGCACTATCAGAAGAAACAATTAAAAAGTGTGACAAGAGTCAAGGCACTGCCACTGTCTTATACTACAGCCAGAAAAAAATACGAAAAATCTTATTTCCGCGTGTGTAGCCGATGGCTTGACAGTACGCACACCTCATAGCGCAATCAGATCGGCAGTATATCATCGTGAGGCATCGGCGCACGCGAGTAATGGAGCATCACGTTGTCCTTTTATGTCGTATAACAGGGATTTTTTTTATTACGTGTCTAAGTCCTGAAACACGATACCATGCATGATCCTACTGGGCAGCCGCACCATGAACACCACACCAAGAGACGGTCGTGCTTTTTCGGACCAGTTCGAAGCACAACCAGCTTAGCCCAGTTTAAACATGGCCTGATTTAGCATAAATAGTAGACCGGACTGGACCTGAATAGTCGACACAATAAGCGATACGGCATGATCCGGCATGACGTGCCATGCTCGGTGGCCCGAACCAATGAGCACGATCAACGGGGCACGCCCCGCCTAATGAGCACCGTCGGCACGGGGGCACGCCTAGCGTCGGAGGCGGCCACACCGTCGGCCTCCTGTCGACCGTTCGACCCGCGCCCCTGCGTACTAAGCCTCGGCAGGGGCACTGTGCAAACCAATAAATGAAGAAGAAAGCAAAGAGGAAAAGACGGGGACCGAATTTACCTTGCTCAAGCTTGGCACAAACATCCATCGTGGTGGCTTTTGGTGGGGGCTCAAGCGGTGGCCCTCTCTTGGTCGTCTTGATCATCTCCCATGACAATGTGGTGTGCCACCCGTATTGCCTTGGTCGTCGGCCATGAACAACCGACGTCTGACACGCTGGAGAAGACACAGGTCCGGCGCCCTCGAAGTCCGGAGTCTGGCTCCCCTCTTTTGTCTTTGGCCGGCCGAACGGCCTTCGGCCTCCCGTCGCCCTCCCACCGTCCCACGGTCATCCCACAACACAAACACAGATATCTCGATCATCCCACAACACAAGCATAGAGCAGAGGGAGGGAGCAGAGGGGAAGGAGTGTATCTCGACCCCTAAGCTCGATGGCCACCGTGGGAGCGTGGGGTCCGCGAGCATGAACGGCACCGGCGCCGCGCACAGCCCTGAATAGGTGAGCCCGGACGAGTCCCCGGAGAAGAACCGGTTCACGGCCCCCGCGGGTGACGGAGTCGGCGATGGCCGCCAGGAATTTGTTTTCTTTTAAATTTATGTTGACTTGCTCCTAAATTTGCTTTCAAATGTATCCTAAACTTGTTTGAAATATATACCAATTTTTCTTCCAAATTATCTCCAATTTCCTTCCATGATTAATTTGACTTGTATAGAAATTCATACCGGCTTGCTCCTAATTATATGCTGACTTTGCACCTAAATTTGTTTTCAAATATATACTAATTTGTTTGAAATAATACCGATTTTTCCCTCGAACTATCCCCGGTTTGCTTGCATGTTTAATCTGATTTGCATAGAAATTTATATCGTATTGCTTTCAAAACTATACTGACTTGCTCCTATATTTGCTTTCAAATATATCCTAATTTGTTGGAAATTTATATGGTATTTGTTTTTTGTGCGCATCATTCGAACACAGGACAGGTAGGACACATTTATATCGTGTAGCCAAATTTGGGTCCCGGTCCGGATCGGACGCACGGGAGTTCCGTAGTCGTGTCCGAAAACATAAGCGACGAATTGGGCTTCTTTTTTTATCCGGCAGCTACCGATATTTTGGCTCAAAGCAGCGTACACGAGCGTGTTCGTCTTGGTTTAACCGAACAAAGAGATAACTCCAGTGTAGTATACTAATCAAAGCCGTCAAGATATTGGCGCGATGTTAACTCCAGTCAAGATCTGCGTCGGCTGCCATGCTAAGGATAGGAAAGAGACAGCGCGACCGCGGTGCTTGGACGTGTCGTGACGCGTGACGAGGCAGCAGTAGCGTACGGAGTTCGAACTGTTTCTAGCTGTGCGCGCGGCGTGGCCTACACGTCAACAGGCTCGAGGAGGCCAGGAACATGGGGGGGACAGGTGAATCTGCAAACGATTCCTTTGAGCTCGCGTAACCTTGGGGAAATCGTCGCTCGATACAGCGAACTAATTAGGCACAGCATGGTGTACTCGATCTCGGTCATTCACTCAGGAGGTCCACAAATCTCCTGAAATGCTCGTGCGAGGAGCCGCCCTCACTGATGCACCTGCGGGCGGCATCCTTGAACGACCGTGCTCTCTCCCTGATTTCGGCGTCGCCGACGACCTGCTCCACCTTGCTCCTCACCTCCTCCTTCGTCACTATGCCGTCCGCGCCGGGCGACACCGCCAGGCCGGTCCTCCACACGTTGGTGATGTAGCTCCGGTCCAGGAACTGGTCGCAGAAGTATGGCCAGCACAGGAACGGCACGCCGTTCCTCACCCCCTCCAGCGTCGAGTTCCACCCGCAGTGCGACACGAAGCACGCCACCGCACGGTGCGCCAGAACCTGCCGAAATGAAGCGGAATCATCACCCTTCTGACATCAAACACGTGAGACGGCCGGATGAGCATGACAGTTTATGGGTTTAACATGACCTGCTGCTGGGAGCACCAGCTGACGATCATGCCCTTGCCGGCGACGCGTTGCTGGAACTCGTCGAGCCACGCCTTTCTCAGGCCGGTGGTGAAGTCCGGCCGCACCACCCACAGGAACGGGCGGCCGGTGAGCTCCAGCCCCTCGGCGAGCTCATGGAACTGGCGCAGGTCGAAGATGGCCATGCTGCCGAAGGCCACGTACACGACGGAGTTGTCCGGCTGCGCGTCGATCCATTTCAGGCACCTCGTGTCCTCCGGCAAGAAGTGGCCGATGGGCCTCTGGAGCTCCCGGTCGCCGAACAGCGGGCCGATGGGCAGTATGTTGGGGAAGAGCTTGAACACGCCGGCCTCGGCCTCGTGGAACGAGTTGCAGACGACCATCTCGGCGAGGTCGTTGAGCTTGTTGTTCCGGACCACCAGCTGGAAGATGATGTGCTGCCCGTCGGGGGCGCCGGCGTTGTTCCACGACAGCTGCGACGTGTGGAGCGGCGGCATCCCGGGGGCGAGCTGCAGCGTCTCCTGCCGCTCTGGCCATCCTGCGGTTATTCGATCTCGCCTGTGAGAAATCAACAAGAGCGCGGTACAAATAGGCAATTTCACGTCCATAGGGCAGTCCTGACCGTTGTTTCTCGGTTGCAACATGCTCAAATGCATTAAGGCCTCATTCCAAATTCCAAATGACTTTAGCTTTTGTTTTTTTCCTTTCGACTAATTTAAGTTAAAACTCACTTGAACTATCATATTTTAATTTTAATTTACTTTGATTTTTAGTTTTTTTGGATTTTTTTCTTTTTTTTCTTTTATTCCTTTGTATTGTTCATGACGATATAATATTTTTTATTTTTTATTTCTTTTTTAATTAAATTATTTAGAAAAGCTAACAGTTGGTATAGTACAATTTTAACCAAAATCTAACAGTCAAAGTCATAAATCAAAAGTTTAAACTCTTTAGAGCGGACCGTAAATAACTTGTGTTTGTATACTGTGCAAGAGCAAGTCTAATTGAGCATAGATCTGGCAAAAAAGTTTGTTAAAGCCCTAATCAAAATTATTTCAATTACAATAGTTAATAGGTTTAAAAATAAAGTGAGTACATTTCGAGTGAAAAACGTTAACGAGACTTGGCTTGATAGTGGCTCGTTAGCTTGAATTTAAAATAACTATTTAAATAATAAATAAAATATTTTTTTGGTTTTGCTATTGCACAGGAGACTGAAATTTTTTTATCTCTCAGTCACCTAAAATTTCACTCTCGATAAACTAAAGTTGCAGCCACTTCCAAAAAACACCTGCAACTTCAGGTGATTGATAGTGCAACTAAAGTTGCAGCACTCCTAAAAAATCAACTATAACTTCAGGTGACAGAGTGTAATTTCAGTTGACTGGGAGATAAAAAAAAATTAGTCGCATGTGCAATAGTTACTCCCAATAATTTTATGTTGAAATCTATCAATTTCAACTGTAGTTGCTGAAGGAGGCTTATTTGACATAATTAAATTTAAAATTTTAAAAAAAAAATGTTAGCTCATCATATAAACAACATAAATGAGTACAAGAAAAAAAACCGATAAAAAACTCAAAAATATCAAAGTTCAGAAAAATACAAAATTTATAAATAATAAAAACTTAAGTCAGAAGACAAACCCCAAGCCGAAATGAGGGGCTAGTAGCCGGTCCTAATTGAGCAGTTATAATATGCCTACTTTTGTACTACCAACCTTAAAGAATTTTTTAACAGAGACCCGATCTAGCAAGCATTGACCGCTGACCAGTGCAAAGTTCAGGTAGATGTCTATTCAATATCTAAATGAAAAGCACGGCACCGAGTTGTTTAATTCTAACGAGGCACGAAGAAGCAAGAAGCCAAGAACAATGGAATTTGCCTACCCTTCTCGTTCAGGACTCCGTCCTCAATCAACTTGGGGATCTTGAGCATGATGGCGAAGCACGCCGCGGACGCGGGCCAGAAGGAGGCGACCCGGATGCCGAGCTTCTTGGCGACCTCGAAGGACCACCCCATGTTGGCGTCTCCCACGAGCCACCTGACCTTGGGCCTCCCGGCCGCCTCCATCTCCCCGACGAGCTTCTCCAGGTACCCCGGCATGTGCCGCGTGTAGGCGTCGACGAGCTTGTTGAGGTCCTTGCGGTCCTCGTCGTCAGCCAGTCCGTCCGGGATGGACGCCATGTGGATACCGCGCAGCGCCGCCGCGCCGTCCGCCGGCAGCGCGCCGACCACCAGCGCGTGGTCGACCTCGGTGTTGACGAAGGTGACCTCGAAGCCGTGGTCGACCAGGCGGTGAGAGAGCTGCATGAGCGGGATGACGTGGCCCTGGCACGGCATGGGCAGCACGAGGACGTGAGCCTTGGTCATGGCTACCTCTCCCTGACCTCTCTCTCTCTGTATCTGAGGCGGAGGCAAGGGCAGTGGCGAGCTGGCTAAATGGCAAATGGGCAATCACGGCATGCAACTTGTCTTATAGCCAGAGAGAGAGAGAGAGAGAGAGAGAGAGAGAGAGAGAGAGAGAAGACATGAGAACAAGGCTAAGGGATTATTCTGGCTCACATGCTGCTAGCGCCGCCCTCACATCACGTGGGTAACTATTGTATAAATTAGTACGAATCAAGCATATGTGACCAGCAATAAGCCAATAACAATTCACTGTAGTGTTCAACTGTTCATCTGATGCAGGCAGCGTTTGGCAATTGGCACCTTGTCAAAGAAAGTCAGAGCTCGTGAAGTGGTGATCGCGAGGAGTAGCTTCCCACTAGCGCTGGTGGTACTAACCGGTCCAGGTCTGATAGCATTGATTAATGTGAAGTTCATACTAAGATCTCGTTTATTTTGACTTGAGTTTTGGTTTATTTTTTACTATTTATAAATTTCATCTTTTTTAAACTTTTATCTTTTTTAGCTTCTTACCGGTTCTTTTTTTCCGTATTCACCGTGATGAGCTAATATATTTTTTCTATTTTTTTTTTTAAATTTAATTATGTCAAATAAGTTACATTCAGTTATAGTATAATTTTAGCCAGTTACAGTGCAATTTTAGTTATAAACTACTATTTTTTCCAACCGAGCGGGCCTAAACCACTTTCAATGTGATAGTGCTTGCCGGCTTCCCACTTACGCTGATGCCAAGTCTACTAACTCACGTCACATGCACGAATTGAAGGTCACCGTCCGTTGTTTTAGAAGTTTAAAACTGGATAATGAGATGCTTCATGATTGATCGTGTCAATATCGGTGATCATGCATTATAAGTTGATTTTGATTTGCAACATTTTCCGGTATCAATCATGAGATGCTTCGTGATTGATTTGCTTGAAAATTTCATCTATTTCAGCCATATTTTTCGGCAAAAGAAATTTGTTTGCCATTGCTTCACAATGTTAGCTTCCAGAGTCAGTCGACAAGACGAAAGAGTCCAAAGAAAGTAATTATCCGTTCAAGAACTCTTCTTCCGGCATCAGTGTCTCGCTATTCCATATTTCCATGCACGAAAACATCCCACGCCCCCACAAGCGAAAGAATCCTTCAAATAAGGAGCAAAGCAGTTCACGATCTTGGGCCTAGGGGAGTGTAGATTTGCAACGTTGAAGAACTTGAGAACAAAAAAGGAGCATTCAACCATTCGGCCCTCGTGGGAACGCTTATGCGAATATACCAAATACCAATAAATCGATAAATCGTTTCAAAGACTATCATGATAAGACACTTCAAAACGATGATAGAGAAATCATCCCATCTTGTTCATTCAAAAAGCTATAAACCAGAAGTTGAAAAGAAGGGCCATCTTCTTTGACTTTTGGTGCCTCAGGCTCTCCATGCAATTCGGGGGAAGATCCTGTACAAATTTGATTATCTCTTTGCTAAATAAACCAAAAGTTGGTTGTCACTGCATGCATGTATTCTTCCAAATCAAGGGCAACCTTCGTCACATTTTGATATTTAGCATGCATGCGAATGAAAGTGATTGCTGCTCCAATAAAAGGAAACAAATGAAACAAAAACCAAAAGCTTGATCAACGTGCTCTCTTTGACCAAGAGCTGAACATGTTAATAATGAATCCATATGAAAAAAATAACACTTGGAAGAACAAGTACTGTGCAGATAAATTATTGAGCATCATACATTTCTTGGTCCTTAACTGATGAGGTAGTACATTTGATGCGTGCTCAAATGAAAATTTCAGAAATCTGAGCACTGCCAACAGCTTCTGAGACAGCAAAAATTCTGAGTTTTTTCCGATATCTACAATAACTAGCTTTTAAACAGTCCGTTTTTTCAAAACGGGGTCAATAGGAAGATTGCAGTAAAAAGTGTACTGAGTTCAGCTTTATCGGCCAAAATCACATGCGACTATTTTTTTTGTGCGTACTACCTCTCACGAACAACCAGAATTCAAATATTTAAACCATAAGTCATAAGCCATCAGTCCAAAAGAATCCACCCGATATCTCACATACAGAGTATGGATGCATCCAGATTAGCGCTTTGTACTGCCTGGACGAGGGGGGCCAAAATAGTTCGTCACCAAACCCATAACAGCAAACCTGGCAATGTTACGAATTTTGGTGAATTCTTACTAGCCACAGATAAAATGACATAGAGAAACATTCTGATTTTCAGAAAGAAAAAACTATTTCTGAACTTAAAGGAAATTAAGTACAAAAAAACCAAAATAGAGGCAACCTAACTACATGAGGAAGTTGATTTCCTATATTTGCTGGCAAAACAAGATAACTGTCTTCTCTCTTTTTTTCTGACATAGCATGATATGCGGATAGTGTTTTTGGTAATCCAATTTGTTAAGAAAATACTAGTCAATGAAACTACGAGCACGTTAGTATTAAAGTTGCTTTGGGGATGAGCAGATTGAAATATCTTCCTGAAAAGAGACTTCTAATCATAAAATATTCTGAAAGCAAATTCCGAACAAAGTCATGCAAAACAAGGTGTGCTGCTATGTAGCCCCTTCCTATCATATGGATATTTGCTTGATTCACATTTATTTTAGTTGTTAGATGTTGTCTTCATAATAGACCAATATTTATCTTTTATTTCTCAACTCTATCAATTAACCAAGCAGATAACATATACCTTGTCAGGTCTGACCAGTGACCAATAATTTCCATTGTTTAGCAAACGATAAAGTCAGATTTTTTCAACAATGATGAAGAGGAAACACACAAGTCCCAAAAGAGAAGTGGGCATATGAATAACCGTGAAAAAGATTTCTGTTGTCCTAAACATCCTTAATTCATCTAATTTCGTTTCTACTTGGATCAGATTCAGAGATAAGCAACATTCGGAATATAGCTTGATAAACAATGGCAACAAGTAAAATATGGTCAGAACAAGAATTTGCATTCTGCATTTCTATCAATTTACTGAGCAAATCAGCTAATCTCAGTCATGACCAAAATTTTAAACCATTAGCCTATAGTGCTTATTTACTTTGCATCACATTACAAATTGCCGTTAAGTACGATCCATGAAAAGTCAATTGTACTCAAAATAGTGCAGCCATAGTGACCACAACTAATATCACAGTAACACATCGCCAACTCATGACGATCTGATAACTACTCATTCGATTGTAATTAATAGCCTGCCTTTTCACGATGGGTACATAATCTCAAGTTGGGGTCGGCTGGTGGGAAACTGAACTACTGATAACTGTTCCTTCACAATGCAAAGACAAACCATCCGTCAAATTTGGCCCAGTCAACATACAATCACAGCACACGATGTGATTTGACATCTATGCACTAGTTGTTGTTTTTGGTGTAAACTGTAAAGTATCAAAATGAAGGGATTGCGGTGAAGCTCATATTGCAACCGTCCCTTACTCCCTTTCTCAGGTGACAGTTTATTAGTTCATTCCATTAATTTGTGCTGGTATTGGTAACACTAGTAGATTTTAGAAGAGATTGGATAAGATGTCAAGAATAATCCATACTTCAATATTTTGGTGAATGACCACCTAACTGGTATTGGTAACACTAGTAGATTTTAGAAGATATTGGATGAGATGTCAAGAATAATCCATACTTCAATATTTTGGTGAATGACCACCTAATTATTTAACTTTTGGAATTGCCATCTAATTAGAATATTTTGCGATATTATACGTGACATAACTTGGCTAGGAACTCTGCAGCCTTGGAAATTGAGTTTTAAGTTTGTAAAAGCCACAATGGCTCAAGTTCAAAGTACTCATAACATCAATGTGAGTGAAAATTGCTATAACATCAATAACAACAAAACGGAGAACCATTGTCTGATTGCACTATTCCAGCGCAAGCTATGTAACAAAAACAACAATTGAGAATCCCTAATATATACAAGTACAAGATTAAGCTCTTGAAAGCATATTTTGGTTAACTTTTAGTTTGATTCAGACTGTCAAGTGGCATACTGCAAAGAGTATATGCTGCTGCGCAACTTTCTCTAGATTTTAACTGTACAGTATTTTCTTAGCAGTTAAACTCCAAGTTACGTATATACGTATATACCCCATATCTGTGAAGAGAACTCACATGAAAGCCATGGAGAGCTGCTTGAGATCATTCTCGAAGTTCTTCATGTTCGCCAGCGACTGCGCGCAGAAGATGATCGCGATCCACGAACACACCTTGTACTACAAGACATACATCAAACTAATTTTAAAGGAATCCAACACGAACTAAACCAAATAGCAGTGCACGACCTACCAAAACAAACACAGCAAGACAATCGATCACAAAGCAACTACGAGGGACTCGCCCAGATCTATCTAGTGCTCGGAGGCAAACTTGGACCGGAGCGGGGCAGCGAGACGATGGGCGCGTAGGTAGGAGATGGGAGAGTAGAGGCGTGGCGCGAGATTGGAGGCAAACTTAGATCGGAGCGGAGCAGCGAGACGATGGGAGCGTGGATAGGAGGTGGGAGCGTAGAGCCATGGTGTGACATTGTTACGTACGCGGAGCATGACGCCGACGACACCGACGACGACGGCGAGGAAGCCCGCGTAGTCGATGGCAGGTCCTGCGGCGACAGCTTCGGCGGCGCGTACGGCCTCGCCGTCGACGGCTACCGCGGGTCGCTCCCCCCCGCGCTCGCGGCCCCCGACGACGTCCCCTCCATCTCTCTCTCCTTTTTTCCTTCTTTTGAGGTCTGAAATAACTGAGCAAAAACTGGAGGAAGAAGCCGATCGAAGAACTGGATAAACGACCAAAAAAAAGAGAGAAAAAAAATACTTATCCGACAGTCGGCTTGGGCCGGGCCGTACACCGCTTCGCTCTCTGCTTCCCCAGCACCGAAAAGTCAAAGCGCACGAGTGCCGAGTCCGACCACACCACTTCCCCAGTCCAGTTCTCACTCCGCCCCCTCCGCGTCCTTTTTTTTTGTCGGCCGCTCCTCTCCCTCTTGCTCTCCAGCTCCAAAACCCTAACTCCCGAGCTAGCCACGCCGCCGGGAGGAGCTCGACGTAGCACCGGTGCTCCGCCTCCGCCGCGTATCGCCAGCTCTCGGTAAACCCTACAATTCCTCGCTTTTTTCTGCTCGCGTTCGCGTGGACGCTTATTTGGGTAGCTCAGCTCGCTGGTTAAGTGGTTAGGTTGAGCTCTGAATTGTTAGGGCCTTTCATATTGAATTTTGGCTTTGGCACATAAATAGTAACAATTTATTGAGAAACTTGTAGAGAGATATTTATGTACGATTTTGGCCGATACAAATAAAGTCACTACAGTGTGTATAACAATTAACTAGTAGACCTACCTTAAAAAGACAATTTGTTTGAAAACTAAGTACTGCAGAAAAGTCATGTACCGAAAAGAAAACAACTTTTAGAAACTAATACAAACTGGGCGTTAAGTTGGTTGGGTAGTGCTAATTGCAACGTGCGTATGTATTTGTGAGCTCAAGCAGTTTCTTAAGGGTTTAATTAGGTGTGGTGTGAAGCTCGGGGTCTTAACTTTAGCTAGCGGTACTGCCTTACAGTTCTAGTTCTCATAAATGTTATTCACAATCATGTCCTTTTGCTGTTAATGGCTAACTGGCTACATGCTTGGATATTCGTGATAAGCCATAGCATTGGCAGCATATTGCGGATTACGAATATAATAACTAGTTTACTTACTATTTGGGTTTATTTCCTTTTAGATTTATTCTATGTATTAGGGATAAGTTTCATATTATTAGGATTAGTTTCTTTAATATAGAGATATATTTTTTAGAGATCAAGTCTAGCTATCCCTGTAAAAGGGACAGCCTTGTATGTTATCATTAAGGAATAATTTCAGTAAAACAAGTCTCTAGTCTCCTCATTCTTATAAAGTCATGCCTCAGAGTCTTTCTATTACATTAGGGAAGAGCTTTGCTGGTGGCTAGATGAGGGTGAGCGCCTTACCCTTGGTCCTCGGACCTGTACCCAACCACCGACCATATCATTGTCGGTGATAAGACGTAATTGGGGAGTCTGTTTGGTGTAGGACTGTACCTCAAATGTTTTGATTCAGTTTAATTGTTAAATGTGATTTAGTTTGTATGATTTTTTGTGATGAAGCATCCGGTAATGCTTTTGGTTTGAGGTGCCTTGGTGCCTATTAGTCATGCAAGTTATTGAATTGTTAATAATTTTAAGGGGAATAAAGATTAGTTGAATGTGCTTTTAAGGGAGAAAACAGATATTTTTCAACTGCACGCCCTCATTTGGCCTCAATTAAGATTTGTCTCATGGTTAATTTTTCTAACAGTAGGTATGCACTTCAGGCTATAACATGCAAGAACACTTTAGCTGTCAGATGGGTTGATAAGTTTGCAACTTTCCATGATTTACATGTTCAGCAGATAATTGTTTCCAAGAAACCAGCAGCTAATCAGTCAACCAGCGCAATTGCAGTCCCAATCTAGAAATTGTGCAGCCCCAGTCTAGAAATTGTGCGAAAATGTTGGCAAAAGTAGATGGATCTAGCGCAAAAGATTTGTCAGTCAACCCAAGTACATTTGGTTTTCCACAAGATGCTAATGAGGAACTTTCTAACCGAGCATTACAGTTCGGTTATTCAGTTTCAAGGCAGGGCTTTGAAAATAAAGGTTTTTTAGCAAGTGTTCCAGAGTTTGTTCTGAATAGTGCGTCTGCTGCACTGGGAGAATATCAACAAATTGACTTTTTGAGACCTCTTCAGCCTGGAGAATCTGAAGGAATGCATATGCAAAATAATAATGTAAAGATTGCCCATTGCAGTAGACCTTCTGATGCGTCCTGTCTTGATCATGTAGAAGAAATAACTTCTTATGATACTGATGCTTATGATGATAGAGCTATCTCATTCGGAAGTAGTTGTAGCACAGGAATTGGGAGTTATCCATATAGCAGCCCTTTGCAAAGCAATAACTACCTTGCGGACACACAGGATGGGACTTGGACTTCTCTTATGCAAGATGCTTTGGAAGCGTCTAAAAGTGACAATGAACTTAATGAAGAGTGCAGTGGCTTGACTTTCAATAATGCAGAACTTTCAGGTGGGAATACCATTCAGCATCAAGTTGTTTGGGACAATGGTTGTTTAACAAGTCCATCTTTAACCTCAAATTTTTTGCCCTTCCCTGGAGATGCTGAAGCCACCCTCACAAATGCAAGCACTGTTTGTAGCTTACAGAACTTTGTTGATCCTCCGCATAGTATGAATAATAATGAACATGATAGATCACCTTTTGCGCTCAAGGTGCCCCAACAGGAAGGGCCAACTTCAAGCCATGTTTGTCAACATCGAGATGAAATGCATTCTGCTGAATGGGGAATAAATCCTGGACATGAAGAATCTTCTGGTTTGATACCAATGACCCAGGACAGACAGAATAATATATCACACCAACAGTTTAGTTCATTTGTAAACGGTGTAGATGGATCCGTGGATAGTGGCATGAGAAGGCTACATGGCCTGTATGAATGTGAGGAGCAAATGGAAATTGATTCACTTCTAAATTCTTTTGGTGCATCAAGTGATTCCTTTTCACAAACATATGAAATGTTCCAGAAAAGGTAAACTGAGATGCTACAATCCCCTTATATCATTGCTGTTATGAAAGTCTTGATTCCATTTCTTTAGCTGAAACTAGAAACCAGCAACTTTTCTTGCATAGAATTAGAATTGTAATTTTGAATATAAAACCTACAACTCTTGCTACATAAAGATACAATTATTAGTTTAGTTGGTGATGCTCCATTACTAATGCTAATGCTGCTGCTGCTTAGCAGAAACAGCAAAAATGATGCCTGTAACACCTATAATAATTGTCTTAACTAATTTTTCGTAAGATATATTTTCAGCGTATAACAAAAATGTACCAGTTAAACACTTCTTTGGCTATGACATTTTTCTATTTCTAGTTAGATTGAGTCATATTAGCTTACTCTGCTAGGAGCACTAGAACTAGCACAAAGTCAACTATCTCGATGAGTTAATTAATTCTGTTTGTTGTTTGGGACCACTGCACAATTTGTATATCTGAATTCTCAATCTAATTGAATGTGATGAAATGCAGTGAAAATTTTGTTGACCTTGACAAAAAGGTTAAATTAGAGGAAAGTGTTTCTGCTACATGCTTCAGCAACACTGTTCCATATACGGAAGCTAGGGCCCCTGAGTCAGCTATATCTGATGGGTCTTCTTGTCCTCAACAGTATCAGTCTACTTCTCAAACATCTGGTTTATGTTCTTCAGCATCTCAATGGAAAACCATGTCAGGTTCTGTTTTGCCTTTATGGGGTTGTCAAAATGGTGTTAGTGAGTCCAATTTAATGATTAGCCTGGGGGCAAATGGTAATGATCACTTGTGGCCCGCAAGTGGCCATAATTTAGTGCAGCAACAACAGTGTGTATCTAGTGGTACTAAATTGGAATTGACTGACAGTGTTGCTAACCCTTATCTGGAGTACACTACTGGTTTGGATGGTCATTTTTGTCCCAAAAAGGCCTACCTCTGTCATGATGGAGCACTGGAAACCCAAGGTATATGGGCAGCACACCCTAATGTGATGGAAAATTACTCCTTTGGCATGCATTCTTCAACTCATACCGGACATTCAGACATGCAGCTGCCCATGACACATACTAATGTTCAACTGCCTGCTCTGAGCTTGTCCAAGGACCCCAGCTCATCATTTATTGGAGGAACTGAGCTTAAGAAGGTTGAGCTAACAGGAACATACCATACTACCCAGAATCGATCAGAGCTTGATAATTCTGAATGTAATGGCATCCTTCACCCTAAGTCATTTGAACAAGACGCTTCTCAGAATATTTGTAGTAAAACAGCTACATACCAACATGATTATTCTAGCCAGATTGTTGGTCCTCAGCAAAGTATCGTACTCTCAGCAAGCAAACCTTCACACTCAAGTGATTTGCCAATTAACAAATTTGATGGCAATGTGATTTCACGGCAAAAAAAGCGGAAAAGGGCAACAGCAAATCTTTTAGCGTGGCATGCACAAGTCATGTCCAGGTGTGGGAGGATGCATCATGGAAGGTGATGGGTTTGAATTAGAAATTGCCCGTACACGGATCATGTGTTTGAGCTTTTTAGTTCGATTTGCTTCTTTCTATAGTTAGACATGCATATCTTAAAGGGGCTAATGCTTTTTGTGTCTTTTCTCAATGCAGAACACCTGACTTGGATTGGGCTCATGCTACCAAAAGATTGGTTGAGAAGGTTGTACCTATATTTCTCATGTTTACTCTTTCTGTTGTGCTACATCAATTTCACATGGACTGACAAGCTTATCATGCATAACAGGTAGATACTGAAAATGCAACGACGAAAAATAGCACCTTTGTTTCTCGAGCTCAAAAAGACTTGTTTTGACGACTAGCTTGATTCAGTATATCCTTCCTGTTCTGCCAGTGAGACTTCTTGCAGCAAATGTTACTAACTCCGGTGAAACCATTGTATACCACATTTCTAAACTGGCGCTTGGTGATACATTTGACCCGCTTCTATCTTGTGGCAATGACACGAATAACTTCATGCAAAGTGATAACATGTAAGCATTTTTGTTTTGAATGTGATTCCTGTTTGAACATAAAAGCGACCCTCCTATATCTTCTTGCCTTAGGAGTACCGTAAAAATCTAGAGAAGTAAGGGATCTGAGTGTAGTTTAAGGGGCTATAGCCATAACTATGTCATAAC
>JAYGGG010000334.1:0-118735 GCA_036346245.1 Bonia amplexicaulis
ATGCATGCCGGAGAACTAAATATTCATAGTAATCTTTAATGCATTTGGGATTTTGGGTTAATGCACAATGTAATTGCTTTCATTGCTGGTATTTCTTTCCCCTTTTATCGACTTCCATTTTCAATGTCAGGACTGTTGAGGATTTCGATGATTGGACAAATTGGTTACTTTATAAAGGTGGAGTTGGTGTAAAGGGAGAAAATAGCTGGGAATCTTGGTGGGATGAGGAACAGGTCAGTAAGGCAGTAACCATGACTTTGAAATCTATGTTAAACCTTGTGTGTCTTGTTCTTTTCACTTATGCGCTGTCATATTACATTTATAATCTGTTTATACAGGCTCATATCCAGACATTAAGGGGACGTATCCTAGAGACTATCCTGAGCCTCAGATTTCTTATTTTCCAGTATGGCATTGTGTACAAGCTTAAAATTACATCACATAATACATCTCTTGCGGTAAGCCAAGAGCTCTCTCAATCAGTAGTTCTGTATTGTATAATTTTCAATTGCTTTAACCGACTATTCACTTGCATTAAATCTTCCATTTTTCAATCTCTGTCATGTAGACTAGTTATCCATTCTTCTGTTTATGTTGGTTGCATAACTGACCAGTGCCAGTTGTGTGGTAGCTCTCATGTCTTGACCAAAAAGGTTGCTTGAGTTTTTGATGATATGAAACACATAATTTAGTCTCATAATAGTCATTGGATGACCTCATCATTTTTCCATATAATTTTGTAATGAGTTTTGATGTTCAACTGAAATCTACCAAGTTTGAACTTGGATGTTGGGTGGGTTCGGTTGGGTTTTGGTTTTGGCTTATCACTTACTGCTACAGTAATTAGTTTTTAAATAGTGCGTCTTTTCAATATACGGTCTACAGTTAGATTGTAGTAGAATATTATGGCCTTGTTTTCATGGGGTAAACACTGCCAAGAGGATGGTCGGACGGCTACGACACACTTGGGGAGAGAGGAGACTAAGACTGGGATGAATTTTGTTCTTTATGGATAGTGCGGTTTCTCTCTTTATATAGATGAGGTTAGCCTATAATAATATGGAAACTAATTTGATAAGGTAAGTATTAAATGATAGAGATAACTTAACAAACTAAACAAATACTAAGAGATAACTTAATAAAGTAAGCAAATCCTAATTGATTGCTGCTGGTAGTCTTCCTTGCGTGTAGCGCCCCTAATGTACCATGGCTATCCATATGCCCGTGCCCATGACACTTCACTCTCCTAAACGAGCAGCTCGTCCTCGAGTTGCAGGGTGGCGGCTGTTAAGGATAAGAATAGGAAATAGAATATGACTCTTATTTGTTTCCTTATATGACTTGTATTCCTTCCATATACCCTCTTGTACTCTCTATATATATTGCTCTTTAGGCCTCATGAATACACACACAATATTCATAACATGGTATCAGAGCTTAGGTTGAAACCTTAACCTCATCTACTTCCGCTGTTGTTGCTGCCCCCGGGAGGTCGATCTCCTCTCCCGGGGGCGGTCATCTCCTGACGCTGTGACGCCTCGACTTCTCCCTGCACGGCACCTCGCCTCCCAAAGACGCTGCCAAGACGACACGAAGTCGCCCTGCAGATACGCCGCCGCACAAGACGGCAACCGACGCCGAGCGGCCGTCACCACCGCTGTCATTGCTGTCATTGTCGCATGAAGAAATCGCTCCGCCGACCGCCACTCTTCGTCGTCCGCACCGGTAGCCGCCGCCGGCCGCCGCCCACGCCGCCGCCGCCGGGTTGCCTCTCCGCCGCCACCCTCCGCTGGCCGCCACTCTCTTCGCCCGTGCCGGCCGATCACAAGACGCCGCGCCGCCGCGCCGCTGCGCGCGCCGCGTCTGTTGCCTCGGCGGTGGCCAGACTTGTTGTTTCGATTCCGATGGGACTCTTATTTGTTTCTTAATGTGCCATGGTCGCAACTCGAGGTGTCCCCATGTCAACGAGAGGTTGTGTCGCTGGAGGAACGACACATGGAGAAGGATCAACAAAGCGCTGATGGACTACAGTGACGACAACAACTCCATGATGGTTTGATGTCGCATGAGTTGTCACCGGCATGGGCAACTCACGTGGGATAGCATGGACACCCTTCGTATCACAGTGGTGGTGGGAGAGGCATGACGATGTCGCTGACCCTTAAATGGCACCCGTCGCGTTCCGCACCAACGAAGGCACGATATTGGTCTGCGACGAGAAGATCGCGAAACCACGATGATCTTCTTTGGCGAAGGCATCAATGGCGCTGCCGAGGGCAGCGCTACTGGGAGAGCAACCATCACCAGTGGCAGTGGAGAAGTAGCACCGGCGATGGAGCTGATGGTGTTAGCACCGCGGCTGGCGCCAACGGCACCACCTGTTCCAGAGGTGGCGGTGGCGTTGACAGTGCAACTTGGCGCTGCTTCTTCTTCGCCATGAGTTCTTCCTTGATCTCCATCATGAGCCTCATGCAGTTTGGATTCCTGAGCGGAGCTCAGCGTAGAGGCTCCTCATGGCCTTGAGTTCTTCGGCATCGGAAGCTATGGTGAGTGGTTTTGATACCAAGTTGTTATGGCCTTGCTTTAATGGGGTAAACACTACCAAGAGGATGGTGAGCGGCGACGACGCACTTGGGGAGAGAGGAAACTAAGACTAGGATGAACTTTGTTCTTTCTTTTTTGCTTGATTCTGGATAGCGTGGTTCCTCTCTTTATATAGATGAGGTTAGCCTCTAACAATATGGTAATTGGTAACTAATTTGATAAGGTAAGTATTAAATGATAGAGATAGCTTAACAAATTAAACAGATATTAAGATATAGCTTAACAAACTAAGCAAATCCTAATTGATTGCTACTGGTAGACTTTCTTGCGTTTAGCCCCCTTAATGGACCATGGCTATCTATAGGCCCGTGTCCATGACATAGGCACTGTATCGAGTTTTGCTATACTGGCTAAAATCGCATGCGACTTTCCTTCTGCATACTGTCTCTCGCGAATAACTAGAATTTAAAAACCATAAGCCAAAAGTCATAGCCACAACCCAAAAGAACCCACCTGTTGTAGACATTTAACGCCTTCAGTGTTCAAATTAAGCAGCAATAATAATAGTATCTAATGCCTTTCTGTTGTTCCTATTATCTGTTGTACATAATTTGAATGGGATGCACATCGTGCTTTTCTGAAGTTCCTACCATCTGTCGAGTCTTTCTAACTTTTGTTGTATCTAATGCCTTTTGTTACTGGTCAGGTTTATGGCTTCTCATGGATTGTACTTGTTGTTATGGTGCTCCTATTTAAGGTTTGTTGTAAGCAGTCTTAATATTTTCGACTATTTCATTTTTTTTTGCATTTTATGGACAACTTTGTGTAAGCTAAACTTTTGTTGTATTGTGTTTTCAGCTTTTTACTGCAACTCCGAAGAAGTCAACTGCCTTGCCGACTTTTGTTCGATTTCTACAGGGCCTCCTTGCACTTGGAATTATTGCGGGAATTGTCCTACTTATTGTATTTACAAAGTTTACAATTGCTGATTTATTTGCAAGTGCACTTGCGTTCATAGCAACTGGATGGTGTGTTTTATGTGTGAGTACAACTGTCTTCTTGTTTCTTTCTCTGAAGTGTTATATCAGCCTTCTACATTATTACAGCAAAAAATAGTATTTTACACACACCAGATTGCCTGATGCAATATCAGTTGCCCCTTTTTCTGCTGCCAGAGTAAATCACAATGTTTTATTAGCTTCACCAATTTTCTTCTGGTCTTTTCCAACATTTTTGAAACAGAGTTGATTCTAGAAAAAATTATTCATGGTAGTGTTGTCTTACTAGTACGAAAAGATATCATTAAGACTTGTATGAATAGCTTGATTGGTTATTCACAGGCCTGTGAATTCTCAGGTCTATCATAGAAGGAACAAAACCTACAGAATAACATGCATTTATAATTAGGAAAAGTGCAATCCTAGCATATGCAAGTACCTGTGCTTGAATCTAGTTCTCACATCGTCTGTACTAACTTGTTACTTCTCATGGCAGCTGGCCGTCACATGGAGGCGTCCAGTGAAAACCCTTGGGCTATGGGACTCTGTCCGCGAGATTGCTCGGATGTACGACGCGGGAATGGGTGCCGTGATCTTTGTGCCCATCGTGTTCCTCTCATGGTTCCCCTTTGTGTCCACCTTTCAGTCACGTTTCCTGTTCAACCAAGCATTCAGCCGTGGTCTGGAGATCTCCCTCATCTTGGCTGGAAACAAGGCAAATCAGGAGACATGAAAAGCCCCATCTGCCCTCCGCCTGTGTGTTTTGTTGTACATTCTTGGGATTAATTAGGGATACTTGGTTTGAACAACAAGCTATGTACATAACTGTCTCCATTATTTGGAGTTTTTGACGCAAATTCTGTGGACAAAGAGCTACGCCAGTTTAGATGTGTCAATATTCACCTCTCGTTTGTAGTTTTGAGTAACGAGCTGTAAAGTTGGTCAGTCTGGTAATTTGGATTTTTTTTATACCGTAATTTGTATTGACGTTGCAGTTTGAGTGACGAACTGCCATAATGAATCCTCCCTCTGAGCTCCAAATCTTCGGTGCTGGAACGCTGTTCGTAACTCCTATATATCTGTTACCTTGTAACTGACGTGCTACCTGGTGTCGTCTTGGAGGACGGCAAGGAGGATGTGAAACAATGGGTGGGTTCGGTTGGGTTTGGTTTTGGCTTATCATTTTCTGTCACAGTAACTAACTTTTAAATGGTACGTCTTTTTAAGACAGGTAGATTGTAGGATACGTTGTATCGAGTTCAACTATATCGGTTAAAATTATATACAACTGTTTTTCTTTATATACTTTCTTTTGGGAATAGTTAGAATTTAAAAACTGTATGAGCCAAATGCCACAATCACAGTCCAAAAGAATACATCCATTTTGCTGCCATTGTTGCACGTCTCAGAAGAACCTGTTCAGCTGATGGATGTGTCTAGAACATCGTATGAAGATGGGAATCGCTCGAGGGGATAACACTAACAAGAACTCACTTGTTATGATTGCATTGCAGCATCATCGTGAAAAGGCAGGCTTTTCAGGGATCCATTAGGTAATTGCGGGGAGGAGATGGTATGGTGATCCTTGTCATTTCTTTTCTCTCCACTTTCCTTGGTCATTTTCTGAAAGGAAAAGTTCATTTTCAAGGATCCGGCAAGCTTGAGCAGGGAAGGGAAAGAGGAGGAAGAAGAGGGAAGGGAAAGAGGAGGAGGAAAAGTTCATTTTCAAGGACCCGGCAAGCTTGGTCATTTTCCTAGTTTTTTTTTTTACTTTTACCACTAAAATCTGTAAAAAAAAATAATCAAAGCAGAGCTGCTGGTTCGTTAAAAAAAAATATGTAAAGATGAGGGTCAGGACTCGAGGACCAAATTCCTGCACGCTGTGTAAGCACAAACAGGTAACGTAGAGGACTCAAATACACCGTACGTACGGTACCTCGTCCATGTAAAGATTCCAGAGAAGTCTGCTTCAAAATCCGTATCAGAACAACTCCAGATGCAGCCTATTTATGAACGCATGACCCATCAGTTGTGTCTCCGTACCAGACACCTCAAGATCTGCCCATTTCTTGGATAGCTGCAGCTGCCTAATTACTCAGAAACCACGAGTGAGGACGCGTGTGTCATGTGCCGACACTGACGAGGTCCGTGGACCATTAGTGACATTAATTAGAAACCTCTCACGGCTCACCACTAGGACCGGCAAAAGGCCAAAACAGAGTTACATGCTAATTAATGATGCTTACAGTCCCCGTTGAATCTAGCATGGTGCAGTACGTATTCAGGATCAGGAAATTGCAAAGAACCAACTGGTAATCACATGCGCTGCCACGAAAAGATAGGATGTTCAAAAGAGCATTAGCGTTTTCTAATTGCAGTTCGACAATTCTCAATGAAATTAGGGCAGAAACTTTTTTGGGAATAAATGTTAGCTACATGTCATTGATTTGTCCCCAGTCTGTCTCAGCATGCATGTTCGTAGGCCCTTCTCCATATGCTCCCAACGCGCGTGCTGTCAAACTGCCTAAATTTTTTTTAGATAACGGAAAAACAATATTTCGATCTTGATCATTCCACAAGAATGACTACAGCCAAAAAAACTGCCTAAATAGAAGCTGACAAAGTGACTTGTTGATATGGTTTTCTCAGATTTCAGACAGCCATCGTATCGTCATATATAGACGCTGTAGATTTTGCGGGTTGATGGTTCTCTGCAAGCAACACTTGCCGATAAGCATCAACAAGTCAGCAGCAGCAGCACGGCTACATGTGATTAGAAACCCCGACGGTATGCTTGGATATATCAAACAATCTCGTCTCTGTCGCCACATGCAGCCTTCTTAGTCTGTTTGGTAAAATTTCTGCTGAATTACGACACCTTTTGATTAGGAACATAACAAAAAAACAGATTTGGTAAATGTGCATGCATGAAACTGACTGTTTTACCTCGTGAAGTATTAAGATACCTTTTGATCAAGATGATGCACTGCATGATGGCTGTTTCTTCATGGATGATGCAACGAGGTTGAGAGTGAGAGAGGGCTTTAGGTTGGAACACAGCATTATTCTTGCAAAAGGTAGGTATGTGGTTGTTCCTTTCTAGGTCCATGGTTTACCTACTATGTTACCTTTCTTGCTAGATCTGCATATTTATTCATTCTAAGAGAGCAGTTGCAGACTGTGAAACGACAAACCAGAGACAACTTCACAGAACTGGGGGATTTTAACATGGTATATTTGTAGGTCAAATGATTAGTTCGTGACTTGTACGTTAAGCAGATCGTATGCTTAACATGTCTTCTGAAGTACTTCAGACTGTGATACAAGAGAACAATCAATTGCCCACGTTTTCTTACTAATCCGACAACAGAAAAGAACGGGAGTAAGGAACGGGAGTTCAATTCTGATCCACTGTCATATCTTTCAGGTAGAGCCAAAGAAAAGTTTGCTACTACTTCTAAGCTATGCATGTGTTTGTCAGTTTGTCTGAAACAAAAGTTGAACAATCTGCAGTGACAAATGCAATACATACCATTTTGAAACTTTGAGATCACAGAGCAAGTTCCCACATTGATAGATTAGTTGGTCAAATCGTATCTTGTACTGTTGGTTAGCCTATGTCACAAACTCTTTGTTCCGTAATGAGTAGGAAATCAAGTCCCCCCTTTTCACACATTTCAAAAGTTGCGTAATTTCAGGAATTTTATATTTTTGAGATCAAATTTCATTTTATACAGCAAAAGTCTCAATTTGACACATTGGTAGTCAAATGTCATGTTGACCATGCACTCCAGCCATCATAAGCATTTTCTATTATTGCTTTCATCGGGTAGGTAAATCTGTGCATGTCACCATACACTTGTGGACAGGATTGCATAGGTGGCATGCTAAGAATTCTTGGGATTCAGGTCTCCTGCTACATATCTTCTCAGGTAGAAGCATAGAATTGGAAGCTATTTATAACTTTTCTTTTCTTTTCTTTTTTGAGGTGTATAACTTTGCTTTTCTGTGTACACGTTAATTTAGCTGAAGCATACAGTTTAAGAGAATCTGAAAACAATAAACATATTAAAGCATTGATGCAATGTCACCTGCATCCTAACTACGCCATTAATCTGGATGCTATGATAAAAGAGACTTCGTGTCTGAAATAGCAGGTTCCTTCTACTTCTGTACATGTGCTTATATTTGTAATTTCGTTCTCTCTTGATTAAATTTATGGCCAAATAGACAGTAACTAGAGTTAGAATTGTTTCTTTTCTTCTATAAGTTGCCTAGAAACAAGCAAAAGTGTTGCATCTTTTCCTCACACTTGTTCCTCTACAAGGCTAGAGGTAGTGATCGGTAGATACACCCAGTACAACATATATATGAAACTCACTGTGGACTTCCTGAAGCCGCCAAACCTGAGGCTGGTGAATATAAAAGAGAAAAAAAAGGTCTTCCTGTTCAACAATTATCCGTAGTCCGTTTGTCCTTTGCCACAACATGAACATGTCAAGATCTGACCTGAACAGAAAGCGAGAGTAGAAATTTCTGGAGACGTCAGATAATGGCTTGTGGTGTCGGGAAATGAGTCCTACTTACTGGCTAACTAATTGTATGACTTCTGTTCCAGGGCCAGAGAGAGAGAGAGAGAGAGAAGAAATTGGTAACTCATGTAAAGCTAAGGCATCGCAAGTAGCTGCCATTTTAACTAAAAGTATACTCAAGCAGCTAATGGTACCTGTGTTTGGAACGAACATCACATCGGCAAGACTATAAATGTTACCTGTGTGCTCCCACTGGTCGTACTCACAACGATACTCCTAGGAATCTTCGTTGGCAAGGACTTTGAATTCATGCTGCAACCACAAAAATGTCTTAGTTTGCTTCGCATGAGACATGAGGTATAGCCCAGGTTTATTGAGGTCACTTCTTACATGTGTGTAGCCTTTTTCGTACTCTCGAAAGTACATACTCTTACTTATAATATACCACTTAAACGAACACGTCTATCCCTTTATCACTTTTTGTATACTTAAATACTAATTGTAAGATAATCTAATGCGACTTGATTGAATAGTTTCCATCAGAGCCCTTTATTTTGCTATATATATTCTTTTCCATATATAAAATGAGTATATAGGCAAATTATACAATAAAAAATGGATTTTGATGAATTTTTTTTTATAAAACTCAATTGGAGCATCTTATAATTATTATTAGAGTATGCTCAAAAGGATAAAGAGCTATAACAACATCATTTAAGCGGTATATAACAAGTGAAAGTACATACTCCTAGGAGTGCAATTATTTTATATATATATATATATATATATATATATATATATATATATATATATATATATATATATATATATATATATATATATATATATATATATATATATATATTACAATTCTATGCACAAAAATTTACTACCGTGCATGAGTAAAGTTACTGTTAAATACATATAGAGTTACTGTAAGTTTTAACAATACACAACTGACATTAACTTCATTCACGTACGACAATAGTTTTTGGCGCACAAGGTGCAGCGGTGCGAGAATAACATGCTACCAAGCAGCAGTGCGAGAATAGCATAGCCGTGTGTGTGTATAGACACACATATAATCACCCTCTTCTTTGGACTTGTGAAAAGTTATTTGTCTCTCTTATGAATCAAGCATAATCAGATTAATTCCCATTTTCTAAGATTTGTATCTTCATTAATTGAGGTGTAGCTTAAGCTAGTTTAACCTATGACTGCTTTTTCACAAGGCAGTGGTCAGTAATAGTTAAGGGCATGCATGCAACTTGGGGCTCTAGAAGATTAGGGTAGCTTTCTCTACTTTCACAAGCTACCCATCCTTCTCAGCTCCAACTAACTATTTTTTAAATCTTATACCGTTTGCATGTTATCGTATGCATCTAACAAGGTTAGTGATGTGTCTAGCTACTAGTCAATGCTCCTCAAACAAGTAACCTCGTTTTGAAAAAAGATCTACATGTGCATGGTTGATATATACCATTCCTTTTTTTTATTTTTTCTATGCACTATATATATGTATATATGTGTGTGTGTGTGTGTGTGTGTGAAATTGTCTAAACCATTATCTTAGAACATATATATGAAATGGAAGATCTACATGCAGTAGTTTAGACTAAAACTGGTTTTTTTAGCTAAACATAGTTTATATGAAACAAATTAGGCTATCATAGCCATAGAATTTTTGTTGCAAAGTATATATGGCCGGGGAGATTGAAATGGTCCATGCATGGAAGCGACTCTCGACAACAATTTTAGAATTTTTGTAGAGGACAATAGTTTTGGACTGACAGACAGCTAGCTAGCTCTAACAGAGAGAATTAATTAATCCAACGAAACAGGGCAATGTAAAATTATTTCAATATTATACCGTGACGACCTGAATTTAGCTTCATCACGCAAGGAACATTAGTTAACAGTAATCTTGTGTCAACAAGTACATATATATGAATAGTCACACTTGGGATTGGAAAAGGAAGGTGCTTTTAATTTATGTCACAAACTAATCATTACACGTATTTTCCTCATTATAAAAGCAAAAAAGGAAACAAGAAAAAAATAAATAAACAAAAATTAAACATTGCAGTGAGTGTAACTAATCCAACAAACAAACTTCACATCTTCGAAATGTGCAACCAATCCAAGAATTGTCTCTTTTTTTAGTTTTTCATTCTTCATTTAGTATGAAGAAATATATCCCTTCTTCCCTTCTAGCTAGCTCCTCATGCATGTGAGTTCAACCATGACATTTGCCTGCGTCAAAATAATAACTAATCATGTGAGATAAGTAAGCAGTAAGAGTTCTCTTTACTTTGTTTGTCAAATTTTGCAGGTTTTATTCCTGCCAGGTTGTTTATATTAATCAATATTTTATAAAACATGAGCTTGTACTATTCCTAAAACAAGTGCTGCATGTCTTAATATTACCATGTTATTGAGAATTTGATTGTCTGCACTTTTTTTAAACAAGGGATTGTCTGTATTTGTGTACTACCCAAGTGAACTATAATAAGAGAGTTCAATAAAGAAAATAAAAACCAATCAAATTGGATGGAAAGCTTGTTGTTTTTTTTTAGAAAGTTGATGGGAGATCGAAGTACTCACTCTAGCAAATCCTTCCAACCACCATCGGTGTTGAGGTCATCCAGGTTCAGGCTCTCCAGCCCCTCGAGCGGGCTCGACGCCGGCGTCACCTCGCACGACATGCCGCCGCCGCCACTGGTGCCACCGGCATGACACTCGTCTACCGCTACCAATGGTGGCGCCATCGCGGCCGTCATATTGCTCCCGCTGGCCCCGCCGTGCCCGAGCTCCGTCGAGCTCAGCCCGTCCCCGGCGAGGGCGCTCCCGCCACTGCCACCGCCGAAGCCGTTCAACAACCCGGCGAGGGAGACGCCCGGCATGGCCGGCGCGCTGGTCAACGCCGGCAGGTTGAGCAGGCCGTCGTACTGGAGCCTGCTCTGGTCAAGGCTGCCAGCGCCGGCGGGTTGTCCGACTCCTCCATTGGTGGCTGCGAGGAGGGCCATCAGGTCCACGCTAGGCGCGGTGGCGGTGGCGAGCGCGCAGACGAGGCCCTGGAGGAGCTGGAACTTGGCGGCGTCGGCCTGGAGCCTGAGGGCGTTGATGTCCCAGGTGTGCGCGGCGGCGAGGGCGCCGCCAAGGTTGGCGACGGCGAGGAGGTTCGGGAGGTCGTTGCGCGGGCGGTGGGTCACCGGGTCGATGCCTATGCCGAGGAGCTTCTTGCGGAGGTGCGTGTTCCAGTAGTTCTTGATCTCGTTGTCCGTCCGCCCCGGAAGCTTGGTCGCTATAGACGACCATCTGCGGCGGACACAGAGGAAAAGCGTACGTAAGCTTTTTGCTAGGGGAACCAAGGTAGACGAGACGACACGTACGTCGTTGTGCATACATACATACATACATACGTACGTACATACATACATACATACATACATACATACATACATACATACATACATACATACATACATACATAAATACGTACGTACGTACGTATAGCACATGTATAGCTAGCTAAGATAGTGGGAATGATGCACCACGTACGTACTTGTTGCCGATGATGGAGTGGAGGTGGATGATGAGCTTCTCCTCGTCGTCGGTGAAGCGGCCGCGCTTGATGTCGGGGCGGAGGTAGTTGGTCCAGCGGAGGCGGCAGCTCTTGCCGCAGCGGTTGAGGCCGGCCAGCTTGGGGAGGCGGCGCCAGCTGCTGTGGCCGTTCTTGTGGATGTAGTCGACCAGCAGCTTGTCCTCCTCCGGCGTCCAGGGACCCTTCTTCACCCCGGCCTCCTGGTCGCAGCACGGTGACCTCCCCATGGATCAAGGAAGGGAGAGAGAGAGAGAGCCGTAGACAGACGCAGGTGAGATGAGAGTTTCCTCGTTAATTCGTTGGGCGGATATATGGGAGAGGGGGGTTTTATAGAGGTTTTGCATCATGAGGATGAGGTGATGATGCATGCAAGCAGGCCTAGCTTACATGAGCAGCTTAACATCACCAGGGAGGCTCTGGCCTAGCCTACCTTTGTGTGCAGGAGACGCAGCCTCTCTCTCTCTCTCTGTGACTTTAGAGTTAAATTGGTCTAAGACGTACTGTAACGTCTTAGACCAATCTGGTTTGGATCTAACCTTATTCTAGATAGATCATGCACATGTAGCAATCCGCTTGCGCTTTCGTCCTCGTTTTTACGCAAAACGGTGTATATGCATATAAATTTCTATGTTAGTTCTATCTTGCTAGTTTATACGTAGAGGCTCTTAATTAGCTAGCTAGCATATACGGAAAATTCAAGACCAAAGCTTCCGTCCCACGCAAAACAAGTACGGACGTACATGTATACGCATATATACATGCTAGCTCCATGCATGCATCCACACCTGTATAATTAAGGCGCACGTACGTGATGGTATCTGCAGTATGTCTACTGCTGTAGATGATGGTGCATATTAGTACGTACATGGTTACTGTGGATGTGAAAACTGGTATATATATATATATACTAGTTTGGTTGTGAGCAGTGGCCAGCTGAGATATATACAGAAGCAAAGAGGAATATATACGTCAAGACTCTTCGATATGTACACATCATGAAACTGTATAGCACTGTGTGATGCAGGCATGCATAAGCAACGAAGCGAATATAAAGCGTAGGGAAATTGATTGCAGGAAAGTGACTCCGATGGAGTCCTGTTCATGTAGCTCCATGGCAAGATAACCACAGGTAAATGGTTTCTCTAAGAGAGCACTCCATTGTACTCTGGTGGTCTAGTTGCAATGCTCTGACAATACTTTTGCTCTCTTCTTTTCAGATTATGGTTTATGGTTTTCTCTGAACAAATTACAAATGGAAAGATTTCTTCATCGTCTTTTCGAAACAGCTTATCGGTATAATATTTTCAAAGTGACTTATCGACATTCGGTTTATTCGTACAAGCACTCACATGGCAGACAGTGTGCGACGACAGCCCGTGCCTCGCTAGCCGATCTGCTGTCCAGCAACGGTCCTGTATAGCAAGCCAAGTGAAAAACTTGCACTTTAGTGTAGCACAAATTAGCATGCTTATTAAAGCCTAACAAAGATGATATATTGGGAGAGACACTAATCTTATATGTGACTTCACCATCATCAGCCACCACCCAATATGGTTCCAACCAAAACGGTTATGGTGGGTGGATCAGCATACGTACACATGCATGTACTTCTGTGGAAGTTTCAGGTCTTGTGCAGCTAGCCAGGTTTCAGTCAGTATATATGAACTAATCATGCAGACTATAATGTGATCTATGCTTGCATAGTATATACATGTATCAATAAATCTTGTTTGATCCCCTCGTCGTTACAATCACTATCACTGTCAAGAGGGCCTATTAAACTATGTACACCTGTCCTAATTGCCATTAGCATTGTTGCATGAAACATCCTAATTGGTTAGACTTCCCTTCAACAACCTGGTTGTTTTATAATTGTTTCTCTGGTTTAAACAGTTATGTAATATGATCAAGCGGGTTCCAATGATAGCATCCCCAGTTAACCGTTTTGCGCGAAGCGAGGACGAAAGTGCAAGCGGGTTGCTACGTGTGTGTGGCCTATCCAAAATGAGTTTAGGTCTAAGCCGGTTTGGACCCTAAGGCGTTACAGTAAGGTTCAGAAGTAGCACTCCAGTTTGCACTCCAGTATGTTTGTACTCACTTCATATAAGTTATGCAAAAAATTGAAAATACATAGCATATTCTCGTTGTGTTCAATAATGTGAGTAGACGTGACAGGAAGAAACTTTGTTTTCATTTTGGTAGCTTCTGCAAGTAATCTAGCTAATGGATGAATTAGCAAGCATGCCACAGTAGAATTCAGATATATAAGTACCTAACTAGACATCTGGCCAGTAGGGCAAAAGACACCAATGGTTGTCTTGCCGTTGTTAGTATCATTGAGACGCCACTATATCCTTTTCAGTAACTTCTATTCGGAGTAGGGAGGGTGACATGATGAATCTGAAGGCTACTGGTCTCTTCAAATCATCCATGATTATATCAGCATATCTTAATGTAGAATCTATGGCATAATAATACACTAAAATTACTGAAAATTCGTGATAGATAATGACATGCCCTCCTACACAATGGTGATGAGTTCATACAAATTATGTTTCTACTAATCAGAGGAATGATTGTAGTGTCTAGAGATTCAGAACTATATGATAAACATTTCATCAGATCTTTCTTGTAAGATTTTCTTTTATTTATATTCCTTACCTGTTTGGGCAAAAGCTTGACAGTTTCTTTCGACTCAAGAGTAACTCATTCTGATAAGAAATCTGATATGGACATCTTGTACTGCCATGTGTTTATAGTGAAACAATCGTTTTCAGCCCATCACTAATGTGTATCACTGGAAGCAACAATATTGCAAATATGACAGAACAACTTGTCAATTATGTATATCATACAGCGAGCTAATAATTCCCGCCTTTGGCTGTTTTCTTCTGCTCCATCATTGGGCATTTCTGGGTTCTGGTTTGCTCGATCATAACCAAAACTCCAAAAGTTGATAGGAGTATAGAGATACGTTCTTGCTGAATTTTGCTATCACCCTGAGGACAATATATATATACCCTATCCATTGAGGACTACTGGATCACACATGGAACTTTAAGATGGCAGAAAAGGCATTTTGTGTCACCTTTATTTTCTTCAGTTACATATTATATACATAACTGAAGGCTTCATCTTGCAAAGCCTAATCAAGTAATTAACTGACGCAAGATGTGATGAGTTGTGGAAGCAAACAAGGATCCAAACGGTTAAGTCAACCAATGGGGATTTCTTTAAGTTAATTAGGATCTTAACTTAGTCTAATATAATGCTGCCTTAAAATATATGAAGAGACTTGTCATCACGTCTTTCATATGATGGCAACATTGCGAATTAATCTGGATCAACAGGGAAGAGCTTAATATACTGCAACCTGCATCAGACTGCATCCATTATATAATAGTGTAGTTAGTAAACGGAATCTGGTAAAGAACTGGGACCAAATCTTTGCGTGATCCAATCACTCACCACATGTCACTGTTAGCTAGGCCGTAGTTGTTACAATTTGGTGTGGCTTGTGTCCAAGTTTCTACGCTGATTTTAATTAGCACTTCACGTTTATCTCCACGCATATTACATGCTAAACAATCCCAAATAGGCTCTACTTTTGCCTTCTGTTGATGACAAGTTTGGGCATCGATCTAGGTCAGATGGATTAAGTTTGGAGTTCCCTTGCAAGACAGGGTTGGATTAAACAATGTTAGGCATTCACTTCAATTAACCGTACACTGTTCTAATGCAGACGTGTAGAAAGCCATTAATATGATACGATAATATAAGTGAGTCAACAGGGACTGTTTCGAGACTGAATTCGCTGCTCCGGTCCTTGATCTGTTCCTCTTGTTTGGCATCATCAGTTATATGTAATGAAAAATTTGCTTCTTCAATTGGAACGGATCAGATGCCATATGACATATATACCAGTAAAATCATATCTGTAATTATCGTGGGCTTCTGGTAAGAAATCAGATCAATATACATTATTTGATTTGGATTAGCCATGGATCTTTATGAATGGATATAAACTATATTTATCCATGTCGTCTAGATTAGAACAGCGGCGACAACGGTCGATGGACTTCGGCCGGTGGGGAGGCAGCCTGGGGCAACAGCTTGGTCAGCGCGGTCGGTCGACCCTGGGCGGAGCGGGGCAGCGGCGGATCTATCGACCTAAGCGACGGCCTGGGCGGCGGCGGTGTGGTCCGGTGGTGGTGGTAGGATGGCAATACAAGGAGTTAGGTTAGTGTCTTAGCTCTGATACTATGTTATGAATATTATGTGTATATTCATAAGGCTCAATGGACAGTATATATAGCGAGTACAAGGGGATATTATATGAAAATATACTTTACACATATAAGAAAATGCAAAGGAATTCATATTCTAACACTTGTTTCCTAATGAAGCAGCATGCCAAAATGTGCAACCAGAGAAGACACTCCCTGGGATCATACTCATGCATATTATAATGTCAGCCAGATAACTTCTTGGCTGTCTTAATCTCGTTACTATTTTTGAAACGCCTTCTTCTTATTACCAATGAAGTTAATTGTTATGTTCTTTCTTAGAAATCCAAATAAGTTGGAGGTTCTAGTTCAACAGTACCAAGGATAGCATGTTACCAATTGATTTTATATCACCAGTATCTCAGCACAAGCACGTGTGCACGACACTGATGAGAAAACCGTTATTTCCAAGTCGTAAAATTTATCAACTGAACTGCAGCCAATGAGCAATGTGGCTTCAGAATTTGATCCTTGAGATCATACACTCTTGCATGGATAAATACATAGGGATGCAGCCAATTTAGCAAGCAGCAACCAGCTCTTTTTTTAGGCAGAAGCCTGGGTCAAAAGCGTAGTTGAGAAGCACGGGAAAGCCATGTCACAGTGGCTGACAACGATCTGAACCATGTACTGCATACCCATGACAAGCAACAGTGCTTGATTCATATGGGGGCACAAAAGTTGTTTAAAAATTTTCAGCTTGAGCAACTCGTTTCGGTTTTAGCTTTTAGCTTCTGGTTTATTTTTCACTGTTGATAAATATCGTCTTTTTATGAACTTTTGGTTTTTTTTGCGCTTTTTTGCCGGTTCTTTTTTTCCGTATTTGTTTGCGTTGTCTGTGATGAGCTAGCATATTTTTCTATTTTTAAATTCAATTATGTCAAATAAGTCACCTTCAGCTACAGTGAAATTTCAGCCGGTACAACATAGCTTTTCAGCCCAACCGAGGGGTCAATAAGGCACTTGATTAATTGTTGGATCGATTATTCTCCCCTTGTGTTGTGACTGGCCACTCATGAGCAGAAACAGAGTGCAGTGGAGTAGGTAAGTAGCTTGCTAGTTGATTGTGGATGAAGGCAATGGAGGAACAAGAGGCTTGTCCGCATCCAACACATGATGCTAATTTGGAAGGGACAAGCTAGCGTACGTTGTACCTTGCAACATGGTTAGGTGATGGCATTTGTGTAGCTTGGCAAGGGAAGCTTTTGAGCTGTGCTGAGTTGACACAACAAAGTGGTGGACCAGGAGTGACAAGCAACTCTTCATGTGACAACAACAATGTCGAACCTGGGTTTAACAATCCAGAATTCTCTTTGATTTTACTGTACTATTTTCTAAATCAGTAGATAGTGCTCACAGATATATTACTGAACATTAAAGTATATATCATACGGAAACGTAAATATAACAGTAGACTTACTCGGAGACCGATCAGGCCAAAATCAATAAAATGCAGCAGCAGAAACAAAACACACAGGTGGGACCCTCAGGACGTGTTGGGTTTGCCACCTAGTTTTTGGTCACTTCAGTTTCTTTACCATCACGACCAGATGTATTGCTGGAGCGTAGTAATTTGACTCCTGATTCTGGATTAATTGAGTAAGCGAGGGTGAGCACAAACTACTATGCTCCGCGAGCCAACACACAATATGTAATTATATAGATGCATAGCTTGTCAAAGGAAGACTTGGGCTATTTTTATTTGCCAAATGCTTTAAAATTTACAATAATTAGAAATTCGTAAGACTTAGCAGATTTAACTAAAAATAATTTTCTAAATGCGTGAAAGAATACAATAATAATAGCGATATAGATTTCATCCACCGTTACATGGTTTCTGCACCTCATGCTAATCTTTCGGTGTCATATCTGCCTAACTTTATCATTGGGGCAACACCCAGGGTAACACAAATCAGGGCTTTTTACGGCCTGCCACTTTTCCAATCCCACCCACAAAGTTTTGAAATAGAATTATATCAAGTTAAGTTCTCATGTCTGCCCTTGACTATGGGCATGTCTATTCGAATAGTTTTCGCACTGCGGAGTTTATACACCTTACCCACAAGAAACAATTAGCTCATTTCGCTTAACATGATTCCTTAGTCATGTAGCTGATCCAATCGTTATAATAGCTATTCAAAATATCTTACCCCTTTTGTCTCATCTCACCCTATAGGTTGCTCCCACTTGCGGTGGGTCCTATACATTGCGCGGGATTATTACCATGGATACTAGCGCATTCGAACTCCACTCTCCACAACGCTAGTACGACCGGCAATCTTCACCCTCCCCTTGTGTATCTTTAGCCCCTCCTTGCCCTTGTACTATTCCACTCCTTTCCCCTATCTGTGATGTGAGTCTGATGGTTCGATAGATTTACTTAGCCAAGTTGCAATTTGTAGACTTATGGTTGTACTATTTTTACAATGGGAGGTCATGATCGGATTCAGTCCTTAGGCTTATCTGGGCGGTTCTACCCTAAGCCACATATTCCCATGCATCCACTGCACCACCCTTCTTAACATTCGCCCAGATAAATAAGCAAGTTGAGGGTTTTAGGAGTATAAAATATCCATATCAAAATATACCAGCTATTTTCACTCATGACTTCCCATATTAGTTTTTCATGATTAAAAGTGATGCTTGGGGCATTTTAGTGCCCTTGAGTATCTAAGTAGTACTAAACATGACCTGTAATTATAGACTTCTTTTGGTGCTGAGTATTTAAGTAGCAAAACTTCAAAGGTCAGCAAAATGCAAATTTTTTTAATTTTTTTTTTATAATTTTGACCATCTGAAATTTAGATATTACAGACAACAGCATCATCGACCTTCTAAACATCATCTATGTCGAAGCTTGATATTACTACGCTAACTGACAAAACTAGAAGGGATAAAAAAAATCGCCGTTGCCGGGGATCGAACCCGGGTCACCCGCGTGACAGGCGGGAATACTCACCACTATACTACAACGACCTTTATTAGATTTGCCCTGATACTTTCTTTTCTAAACTGAGAAGCACACACAGAGTTGTAGCTTGTACACCTCATAGATTGGCTTAAATAGTAAACTCGATTAGCGTCTTCACCCAAGACTCACTTCAAATTATGATTAAACAGAGCCAAGAACATGTTGATTCCGGCGAACACCACAAACAATTGCAGGATGCGCAGGGGGCGGTGGTTCGGCACAAGGCGCGGCTGGTGGCTAAGGGTACGCATACGCACCGGGCGTGGACTTCGATGAGGTTTTTGCACCTGTGGCGCGACTCGATTCCGCGGCGCAGACCGGCAGCGGTGATGACAAGACGAGGGTCGGGCACTCCACCATCTCGACGTCAAGTCTGCGTTTCTGAACGACGACCTCATGGAGGAGGTTTACGTCGCTCAACCGCTGGGATTCATGATCGCCGAGCGAGAGCGGCAAGTATTGCGGCTACGCAAAGCACTCTACGACCTACGACAAGCTCCTCAGGCGTGGAACGCCAAGCTCGACCGCACACTGCTGGCGCTTGGGTTCACGCGCTGCGAGGAAGAGCACGGGGTGTACACACGTGGCAAGGGGCAAGGACGTGTGCTCCTAGGTGTGTATGTTGATGATTTGATCCTCACTGGCGCCGACCAAGTTGAGATCGAGTCGTTCAAGGAGGAAATGAAGCGCTCGTTCAAGATGAGCGACCTCGGGCTGTTGAGCTACTATCTCGGCATTGATGTCAACCAACTGCCCGGGAAGATCACCATGAGCCAAGCTGCGTATGCGGCAAAACTGCTAGACAAGGCTGGCATGGCCGGCTGCAATGCCGTGCAAGTGCCCATGGAGGCACATCTTAAACTGAGTAAGGAGAGCTCCAATCCACCTGTTGATCCCACATTCTACCGTAGTGTGGTTGGGAGCCTCCGGTACTTGGTCCACACCCGACCGGATATCAGTTTCGCGGTCGGGTACATGAGCAGGTTCATGGCGAACCCGACGACGGAACACCTGAGCGCCGTCAAGCATCTACTCTGTTACATCGCTGGTACGCTCCACTTTGGCCTTAGCTACACCAAGGGGGACAACGACATCGAGCTCAAGGGGTACAGCGACGCGGACATGGCCGGCGACGTGGATGATCGCAAGAGCACCTCTGGTATTTTGTTCTGCCTCGGCAACGCGCCTGTGTCGTGGCAGTCACAAAAGCAGCCGGTGGTGGCGCTATCGTCGTGCGAGCCCGAGTACATCACGGCCTCAGCGACGGCATGCCAGGGAATTTGGCTCAGGCGGCTAATCGGCAACTTCTACGGGTGAGACGTCGGTGCCACAACAATCTACATCGACAATCAGCCGGCGATTCAATTGTGCAAAAATCCGGTCTTCCATGGCCGGAGCAAACATATAGAGACACGCTTCCACTACATCCGGGAGTGCGTCGAGAGTAACCAAGTCGCCATTTGCAAAATCCACACGGACGATCAGCTGGCCGACATCCTCACTAAGCCTCTCGGCCGCGTCAAGTTTTTGGAGCTCCGTTCCAGGATGGGCGTGACCGAGCTCAAGCCAAAGACATCGGCATTAAGGGAGAAATGTTGCTGAATAATCTGATGTGCATGTACATACGCAGTTTGTTTGGTTATTCACGTTTGTAGTGTATGCGTGCATGTGCAGCATGTTGCCATGCACGCGATGGAGCTCGATGGCGCAAGCCGGACGCCTGAGCGCGTCTTCCGCGCGCACGACGCGAGTAACGTGGCGCACGTCGCAAGTAACTGGCGTAACTAGCGCCGTGCGTGTTGATGGCCGAGGAAACGGCAAGTCAGTTTAGTTCTTGTTAACTCCTATATAATGTTGCAGATAAAGTCCAGAAAGTGAGGGACTTGCAGCGCCAAAACACCAAGAGTTCACGTGAATTTCTTTGGGTGCTTCTTGTCTTGATTTTGAGTACCGCAGGCAACGTCGGCTTGTTCAACATAGGCGTTGTCCAGTTCCCGCAACGTTTCGAGGGCATCGATCCATCAGATCGCTATGCTAACCACAACACAGTCTTCTTTGATGTCAACATGCGAGCTCTGGATGGTATCATGGGGCCGGTCTACGTCGGCACCGGCTGTCTGTTCCGCCGCATTGCTCTATATGGATTTGACCCTCCACGCTCCAAGGAACATGGCGGCTGCTACAGCTGCTGCTTCCCCCAGAGGCGCGTGATCAAGACTAGCTCAGTCGCATCTGAAGAGACACGAGCTCTACGAATGGCGGATTTCGATGACGAGGAGATCGATGAACCTGTCGACATTTCCCTGTTAGAATGATCTCTCCCCGATTAGCCCAACGGCTAATCGGGCCCTTGACCCGCATACGATCGAGGCGCTCGGCCCACCTTGGTGATGGGCCCTGTCGTCACTGCGCTATAAATAGAGGGTAGGGTAGGGGCTCTTGTCACGAGGTTGATCGCACCGCCACCCCACCAATATTCTCATACCGATCTAGGAGGCGCGATCCATGCATGGAAGTGTAACATCTGAAAAGTTGAATTCGGATTATAAAATTTTCTTGCCTTAATTGCTGCATTTTGATTTGAAATCAGTCTCCTTTAAAATATTTCTTAAATAAAGAATTGAGAGAGAAGTAATAACAACAAGGGTTTTTATAAAAATATATGTATGTAGATAAACCCCTCATAAAAATCTGGAGTAAAAATATGTAAGTATGCATATATATATAGATATACATATATATATGTGCATCTTTGTGTATAAAGGAAATGATGAAATAGAGATAAAATAAAATAAAAGAAATCTTTTTTAGGCGCACAAGCCGACCCATGGCCGGTAACCCCCCCACCCGCCACCCCACCCCGCCCCCTCCTGTTTATCTTCCCGCCGCCTCCGCTCGCTCTCTCTCCGGGCCGCTACCGCCCGCCTCTCGCGGCCCGGCCGCGCCACCCCTCCCGCCGGACCCGGTCCGCCCTTCTGACCGGACCGCCGCCTGTCCGAGCACGCGCCCCACCCCTATCCCTCGCTCGCTCGCCGACGTGACAACACGGCAAGACTGTCGCTAGCCTTGCCAAGACGGCTATAAAAGCCTCCGAGTGTTCCTTCGCACTCCCCACACTCCCGGCATCCTCTCCTCCCGTAAATTGCGCCAAAACCCCCTAACTCGCCGTCGTGAAGACCCACCCGAGTTGCCGCTGTTGCCGCCCGGCCGCTGCACCCCCCCGTCGACCCTCCACCGGCCACCGGTGCAAGGATTGTATTTCACGCGTCGCCCACACCTCCCGGCCCTCGCTCCGCCGCCGGCCATCGCCACCTCGGCCTCGGCCACCTTGCCCGGCCCGCCGCAGATACCTTAAGAGGTATTTAGCCCATAAGGGTAGGCAATGCCTCCCGCCCACTTGGTTAGCGCTCCTCCCCCCGGCTCCTCGCTGCGTTCGAGCCCCGGCTCCATGTGTTGGGTTGAGCCATTTCTCTTATTCATACATGACAGTGGGCCCCTTTGTCACCGCAACCAACCGAGGGATCATCGCCGGTTGGGCCCCACTGTCGGCGGACCATCGACAAGTGGGTCCACCGCCCGAGGGGACCCACCGTCGATAAAGACAAGGGTGGTACCATCGCCTGCATGCCCCACATGTCGGCCGCCCCAAGAAGACCGAGCCATCGACCGATGGGCCCCACCGTCGATGCACAAGAAAAGAGAAAGAAAATATAAAATAGCTATGTGGGCCCCACTGCCGATTTTTGTTATTTTAGCAATTTATTTGAAGCGAGAACTTTGAAAATGCATAACTTCTCCATTTTAACTCCAAATCGGGTGAGGAAAATTTCTAAATTCATCTAAATTCAAGATCTATCAAATGGCACTGGAATCATAATTTTAGATTTTATCTGAATTTCTGGTGTTATTTGGATTGATTTGTTGCTTTTCTTTCAATTGCAAATTTTAGCGTCGGATTAAATAGCTACGAGGCTCAAGAAGAAGAGGCCGAGGCAGCATTGCAGATCCCAACCCCAACCCTCCGAGCACTTTGACCAAGGCGAGTTATCACTTGATCATATTGAACCTGTTTATGCAAATTACTTTTCTTTAAACTATCCAAGTGCATGCTATTATTTTATGTGCTAAAGTATGTTCAAATTCCTTAGATTCTAGATATAGACCCATTACTATGCTTGTTAATAGTACCGTGAAACCTTTGAGATATGTGAACCTTGTCGCCTTAGCAAAACTAGCGTAATGTAGTTTTTCATAAATAAGGATGATAATATACCGCATTGCTTAGTTTGCTAGATAAGCGGGATGCTAGTTATCCCAAAATATTTCATTTGCAAATATGACGATAATTTGGGCGATCATGGTGGGAATGATGGAGAAAATTTGGAACTGTTATTTTATGCTCCCAAAAGCCTCAAACTTGCTTAGTATCCGAGTGGATGATGTGGAAATGGTATGTGGTGCGGGGAAGCACAAAAAAATGTGGGGTGTGGTAGAACCACTCGAGATAACCCTAAGGATGAATCTTGTCATGTTAGCCGTGTAAAACAAGACAACCACAAGTCATATATTACAACCGACTAAGTAGATTTATCGAAACCCGGACTCATCTCACTTTGGTAGTGGATAGGCGTGGATCCGCAAGGGCAAGGAAGGCCTAAAGGGACACCAAGGGAGGTGAAGTTTTCCATTGTTCTAGGCGTTGCGGGAAGTGGAGCCCGGCTGCGTTAGTAACTGTGGAAAACATCCCGTGCAACGTATGGGACCCACCGCAAGTGGGATAAGCCCATAGGGTGAGATGACGAAAGAGGCTAGATATCTTGAAAGGTTACGGTGACGGTCTGCTCAACCATATGACTAAGGAATCATGTGGGGCAACGAGTTGGCAGTCTCTTGTGGGGAATGTGTACAAACTCTGCAGAGTCAAAACTATTCGAATAGCCGTGCCCACGGTCATGGGCAGACATGGGGACTTAACTAGATATAGTTCTGTTTTAGAAATAACTTGTGGGTAAATTGGAAAAACATAGGGCAGGAAAGGCCCTAGTTTGGATTTGTCCTGGGTGTCGACCCAGTGGTAAGATAGGCAGCTATAATGCTAAAAAGTGCTGTAAAGTGCAGAGGCTATGTAACGGTGGATGGACTCTATGCACTATTAATACAATTATTTCGAGAAAATTTTGTCCTTCATAAGCGGCTAGGTCATAGGATTTCTAAGTATTGTATTGAAAAGGCGTTTCGGCAAAATAAAATAAACCTAGAGCCTTCCTTGATCGACCAACATTCTATTATCGCATTACGTGTGATGATTCACGAGCACGGTGGTCGGTGTGCTCACACTCGCATTATCAAAAGCAGAGAGAGGACGCAGGATCATTATGCATATGAAGATGCCCGGTCTCGGGAGGAGAGAAGGACGATGGAAATTAGGTCGTCTTGCGTATTTTTACGAGCTTAGACAAGTTAGACCTAAGGCATTGTGTGCGTATATTGCCTATCCTAGGTAATATATACTGCACACATTACCCCCCAGTCGCTTGCCTGAGGTTATGGCCCTACTTTTGTTTTTCTCTTCCGCTGTTCACATGAAATGATGACATTCGGCCGAAGTGCCCCCTTTTGTAAACTATTGCCCGACGTGGCTTAATTTGGAGTCATGGTTTGTAATATTATTGATTAAGCGATGTATGACATGATTCAGCAATGTACCTGTGGGCATTATCTACTGATCCAGGGAATAATGCCGTAATCACAGAAGATTCTGGATTGAAAAATCCGGTCCGACAGCAGTGGTATCGAGCATCTGTTGTAGGGTAAAGGCCTTAGTATGGACGTTAGCCAAAGGATAGGATTAAAATTTTATCAAACTTATAAAAGAGTTTCCAAAAATATAGTGTATTACTTCTTTCTCTATCCTTCTTAGACTGCTCATTCTATCCTTCATTGATATTTTGAAAAGTTACTAACACTAGAAATTTAAATTACAGATGGCCGGAGCTGGAGATGAGAGTAACTGGACTATCGGCCCACTGAGTGTCTGAGGGAGTTTGCCGGCGTGCGCAAGCTCCTCCATTACGGGCTATCCGAACACACTGTACCGTGGTCTCAAGACCACGGTGGAGGAGAGGAGTCTTGGCGATCGAGGTGTTCATCTACCCAAGGCTGCGCACGACCAGCCCCCGTCTTCCGGACGAGCACCGGCGGACCATCCGGCCGTGGCACTTGAGACGCTGCCGCCTTGCCGCCTTGCGGATGTGCGACATCTACAAAGCCGCCTTGGCGCACCCCCTTCTACTACCCTCGCGCCGGGAGAATGCGCGATACAATGAGACATACATGCCGGTGAACGAGAACAACCCGATGCTCACGCATCGAGTTGACTGACCGAGGCCATGGGGCGGCCCACTGCCGCCTTGGAGGAGATCACCGCCCTCGGGTTCACCTCGTCGCACACACACCGAGGTGGCGACCCTCCGCAGCAGCTTCGCCCGGTCGCGAGCAAGCCTTGGCATTGCCAAAGCGGGCGGCCGCGGCCGGGTGCGGCCCAAAGAGTCGGCTCTGCTGCTACTCCACCCCCTCCCGCCTGGCCGGCCGGGGACGCGGTGGGCTCGTACCGCTTGACCGCACGCAAGAGCGTGCGACCTCGAGCCCCAGTCGGCTCTTCGCCCGAGGAGGTCACGCCGAGCCGCAGCCTGCACCGCCGCCCTCGGACTCGACACCGACCCTCTCGAGTTCGGGCGGCGGTCCCGCTCGATGCGGACTACACCCCCTCTAGCCCCGGCGTCGGCGATATGGAGGAGTAGGTAGGGTAGCACCGTACTCGCCGATGTAGCGCCGATGCCGTTGTTGTATCCAAGACTTTACGTATCGTAGTAACTACCCGTTGAACTTTAATTAATTGTGTTGTAATCGTAAGTCCGACCTAGAAAGCGGCTATGTGATGTTCGGTTTATGCTTAAAGAAACCGGCCTTGTGTTTAAAAGTGTTTTGTCGTTTATCTTGTTGGCTTCTATTTACTGGTAACCTTCTTTTATTCTTTTAATTAGCCTAATGATAATATTAGGTCATAAAACTATGACTGCAGATGGCCAGTCAAAGGATGACCAGGGCTCAGGCTAACGCCACCCTCAACCAAGGAGTGGTGGACTCCACACCCGGTGTCATGCCAGCGGGGCATGAGCAAACCCACGATCAGGAAGCCAACCTTCCGCCCCCTCCAATCAACCCCACCATGGCGCAAGTCATGGCGCAGCAGACCCAATTGCTGCAAGCTATATTTTTAGGGCAACAAGGTGGCCCAGCAGGTCTAGAACCGACTGGTGACTTTCAAAGGACCCGCCCCTCACTTTTCCTCGGTAGATGAACCTCTCGTCGAAGATTGGCTTGGGATACTGAAAGGAAGTTGCGCTTGGCCAAGTGTCTTGAAGAAGACAAAGTATTATTTGCACCCATCGACCTGAGGGGTGCAAATTGGTGGGAGAACTACCTTGCGGCCGAAGTCAAGAGGAGACCTCCTGGGACAACGACATGGAGGTCATACCTTGGTCGGAGTTCAAGCGACCTTCAAAGCCAACCGTCCCGGTGGAGTTCTAAGAATGAAGAAGAACGAATTCGCAATCTTAAGCAAAGAGGCGACCATTAATGAATACCTCACAAGATTTACCCGACTTGCTCGTTATGCCTCGTGACATAGCTAATGAAGAAGAAAAGATAGATAGGTTTCTTGAAGGCATGAATGAGGAGCTAAGGGTGCAGCTGATTGTGCAGGACTTCACCAGCTTCCACCAGCTGGTGAACAAGGCCATAATTCTGGAGAATGAAAGGAAGAATGAGGCCGGTCGGAGCATAAGCTAACCACTCGGCGCCGCAAGGGAGATTTATTCGAAGTTCTTTGGCAACCTCATTCTCAAAACCCAATCAATCCGGGCTCCAACTCCAAGACCCCGATCAAGTGGAGGTTCTTTCCAAACTCCACGACCCGGAGTCGATACCGGTATAAACCCGCCGCCAACCTCAAGCGCTACTGTTGCGGAGAAAAGGGCATTTCGCCAACCGGTGCCCACACAAGCAGAATGCCTCTGTCGTAGCCAAGCTTGGCCTTGACAAGGGGCCTCAGACCTCGCAAGCTAGCAGGATTACCCCAACTCACAACCGTGGAAGAGTCAACCATGTCACGGTAGAAGAAGGCGAGGAAGCTGCGGAGTCCTTATGGGTGCGTCTCTGTCAAGTCCATACCGGACAAACTCTATTTGATTACGGAGCTTCACATTCATTTATATCCAAGGGTTATGCGGACAAACTAGGGTTACCTACCTATCCTCTAAAGAGGCCATGAGTACTTAAGTCACCGGTGGTATGATAATGACTACCTTAGTGTGCTACAGGGTAATAATGGTCATGGAAAGGTGTGACTTCCAGCGGATCGATAGTACTAAGCTCCCGGACCACGGACATCATCTTAGGAATGGGTAGCTAGCGGATATAAAGGGGTTATAGGCGTGCCTCCGGGTGACAAGAAACCGACTAAATGCCTTGGGATGACCATAGAAGTGAAAGTGGACCGACCGCATCATTGGGCCGGAAATAAATTATCTTGAAGATGTACCCTTAGAAGGAATGATAGTGGTGCAAGATTATCGGGACGTATTTCGAGGACCTACAGCATGCCCCAGACGAGACTTAGAGTTCGTTATTAATTTGAAGCAGTCTTGCTCCCATTTCCAAGCGACCATATAGGATGACGGTGGAAGAGCTAGGAGAGCTAAAGACCCAACTCCATGAGCTGCGGAAAAGGATTCATTAGACCCAGTTCCTCACCACAGGGATCTCGGTATTATTCAGAAGAAGAAGGATGGCACGGCCGAGAATGTGTGTGGACTACAGGGCATTAAATGAGGTAACCATCAGAACAAATACCCTCCCGGGATCGACGATCTATTTGACCAACTTGGTGGAGCCACCATCTTCTCTAAAATAGATCCGAGGTCGAGGATACCACCGGTGAAAATTAGGGGTGAGGATATACCCAAGGCGACTTTTACCACTAGGTATGGGTTGTATGAGTTTACGGTCATGTCTTTTGGTCTAACAAATGCCCCAAACATACTTTATGAACCTTATGAACAAAGTATTCATGGAATATTTGGACAAGTTTGTAGTGGTGTTCATTGATGACATCCTCATCTACTCCAAGGCTGCAGAAGATCATGCGAGCACCTCGCCTAGTGCTAGAGAAGCGAGAGAACATCGGTTATATGCTAAGTATAGCAAGTGTGAATTCGGCTAAGTGACATCGACTTCTTGGGGCATATAGTGTCCGCATGAAGGAGTATCTGTTGATCCCGCCTAAGATTGCGGCGGTGACGGAGGAAGCCACCTTCCTCCGTCCTTTGAAGCGAAGCTTCACAGGATTGGCGGGATATTATAGAAGATTCATAGAGGATTCTCAAGAATAGCCGGGCCAATGACCCGCCTACTCAAGAAGGAGCAAGTTGAATGGACCAAAGCACGTGAAGGAAGCTTTCAAGAACTTAAGAAAAGATTGACTACCACCCCGGTGCTAGTCCTTCCCGATGTACGCAAGGATTTTGAGGTATACTGTGATGCTTCCCATCAAGGATTGGGATGCGTCTTGATGCGAGGAGGCAAGGTTGTGGCATATGCATCCGAGCAACTCCGTCCTCATGAGGTTAACTATCCCACCCATGATCTGGAATTAGCGTCAGTGGTTCATGCCTTAAAACTTTGGAGGCATTACCTGATCGGCAACCACTGTGATATATATACGGATCACAAGAGCCTCAAGTATTTCTTCACTCGGTCACACCTTAACACGAGGCAAAGGAGATGGTTAGAGTTGATCAAGGATTACGACACAGTGTCCATTACCACCCAGGGAAGGCCAATGTGGTAGCAGATGCTCTGAGTCGGAAGACCTACTGCAATAACCTTATGGTCCAGGAACACCAGCCCGAACTCTACAAAGCGGCGGCACTCAACTGGGATCATAGAAAAAGGAGCCCTAACCACCTGGGAGAATCAAACAAGCATTGAAGAAATGATAGAGGCTGCACAGAAGGAAGACCCAACTGTTTTAAGATGGAAGAAACTAATGGAAGAAGGGAAGGCCCCTAAGATGAATATGGATCATCAAGGAGTTCTAAAGTATGGAAACCGAGTTTTCATACCTCCCCAAAAGGACCTTAAGGATATAATGCTCAGGAAGCCCATAACTCTGCGTATTCCCTTCATCCCGGAGTACCAAAATGTACCAAGATATGAAGCAAGATTCTTGGTGGCACGGAATGAAGAGGGACATTGCCGAGTACGTTGACTGCTGTGATGTCTGTCAAAGAGTGAAGGCTGAGCACCAAAGGCCGGCAGGATTGTTGCAACCCCTGAAGATACCTCAATGGAAGTGGGAAGAGGTAGGGATGGATTTTATCACGGGATTTCCCCGAACAAGGTCGGGATACGACTCCATTTGGGTCGTGGTGGATAGACTGACCAAGGTTGCTCACTTTATCCCTGTCAAAACCACTTACAAGGGAGACAAATTGGCAGAACTATATATGTCCCGCATCGTGTGCTTACACGGTGTGCCAAAACGGATAGTCTCAGATCGAGGGTCCCAATTTACCTCGCATTTACAGGCTAGCTTTGCATGAAGCCCCTGGTACTCATCGGATTTTAGCACCGCCTATCACCCCAGACGGATGGTCGACGGAGAGAGTAAATCAAATATTGGAAGATATGCTCGGGCTTGTGCCTGGATTTCTCAGGATCGGGATAAGTGTACGCCATATGCGAATTAAACACAACAACGACTACCAAACTAGCCTTGGATGTCCCTTTTGAGGCATTATACGGAAGAAAGTGCCGCACCCTCCGCATTGGTCGAGAAGTAGGGAAGGGTACATATTTGGGCCGATACTCTAAAGCAAGCGTAAGAGAAAGTTCGCGATCGAGATCGGTTATTGGTGCTTGATCTAGGCGAGAAAAGTTATGCGAGACAAAAGGAGAAGGCCGTTAAGTTTTGAAGTTGGAGACCACGTCTACTTGAAGGTGTCACCCCTACGAGGAGTCAGACGATTTAAAGTCAAAGGCAAACTTGCCCCTCGTTATGTTGGGCCATTCCCAATCATAGCTAAGAAGGGAGAAGTCGCTTATCAACTTGAGCTGCCTGCAAGTCTATCAGATGTGCATAACGTCTTCCATGTGTCTCAACTCAAGAAATGTCTTCGGGTACCAGAAGATCAAACCCCGATGGAAGCAGTAGAGCTCGAGAGCGACCTAACCTACAAGGAGCGTCCAATTAAGATCTTGGACCTTTGTGGAGAAGAAGACCAGAATCAAACCATCCGTACTGCAGAGTGCAATGGAGTCACCACTCCAAGAAGGAGGCCACACAGGAGCGTGAAGATCGCTAAGGAGGACTACCCGAACTATTCACCAACTAGACGGGATCTCGGGGTGAGATTCCTTTTAAGGGGGGTAGGTTTGTAACATCCTGAAAAGTTGAATTCTGGATTATAAAATTTTCTTGCCTTAATTGCTGCATTTTGATTTGAAATCAGTCTCCTTTAAAATATTTCTTAAATAAAGAATTGAGAGAGAAGTAATAACAACAAGGGTTTTTATAAAAATATATGTATGTAGATAAACCCCTCATAAAAATCTGGAGTAAAAATATGTAAGTATGCATATGTATATATAGATATACATATATATATGTGCATCTTTGTGTATAAAGGAAATGATGAAATAGAGATAAAAATAAAAATTAAAAGAAATCTTTTTTAGAGGCGAGCCAATGACCCATGGCCACCGCCCACCCCACCCGCTGTCGACCACCCGCGCCCCCACTCTCTGTTTATCTTCCCGCCGCCTCCCTCGCTCGCTCTCTCCCGGGCGCGCCCGCCCCCGCCCTCTCTCAGCTGCCCCGCCACCCCTCCGCCGGACCGGTCCGCCCTTCGACCGGACCGCCGCGCCGCCCGAGCACGCGCCCCCCCCCTATCCCCGCTCATGGCTCGCCGACGTGACAACACGGGCAGCACCGTCGCTAGCCTTGCCGCACGGCTATAAAAGCCTCCGAGTGTTCCTTCGCACTCCCACACTCCCAAAGCATCCTCTCCTCCCGTAAATTGCGCCAAAACCCCCTAACTCGCCGTCGTGAAGACCCACCCGAGCCGTCCGCTGCTGCCGCGCGGCCGGCCGTGCACCCCTACCCGTCGACCCCTCCACCGGCTTCACCGAAGTGCAAGGATTGTATTTCACGCGTCGCCCACACCTCCCCGGCCCTCGCTCGCCGCCGGCGCCATCGCCACCTCCGGCCTCGGCCACCTTTGCCAGCCCGCCCGCGCCGCATACCTTAAGAGGTATTTGCGCCCATAAGGGGTAGGCAATGCCTCCCCCGCCCACTTGGTTAGCGCTCCTCCCCCCTCGGCTCCTCGCTGCGTTCGAGCCCCGGCTCCCATACTGGGTTGAGCCATTCTCTTATGCCACGACAGCGGTGGGCCCCACTGTCACCCGTAACCAACCGAGGATCACGCGGTTGGGCCCCACTGTCGGCGGGCCAGCGACAAGTGGGTCCACCGCCTGAGGGGACCCACTGTCGAAGAATAAAGACAAGGGTGGTACCATCGCCGCATGCCCCACATGTCGCCCCCAGAAGACACCGAGCCATCGACTGTGGGCCCCACCCGTCGATGGCACGATAAAGAGAAAGAAAAATATAAAATAGCTATGTGGGCCCCACCTGTCAGATTTTAGTTATTTTAGCAATTTATTTGAACTGAGAACTTTGAAAATGCATAACTTCTCCATTTTAACTCCAAATCGGGTGAGGAAAATTTCTAAATTCATCTAAATTCAAGATCTATCAAATGGCACTGGAATCATAATTTTAGATTTTATCTGAATTTCTGGTGTTATTTGGATTGATTTGTTGCTTTTCTTTCAATTGCAAATTTTCGCGTCGGATTAAATAGCTTACGAGGCTCAAGAAGAAGAGGCCGAGGCAGCACTGCAGATCCCAACCCCAACCCTCGAGCACTTTGACCAAGGCGAGTTATCACTTGATCATATTGAACCCTGTTTATGCAAATTACTTTTCTTTAAACTATCCAAGTGCATGCTATTATTTTATGTGCTAAAGTATGTTCAAATTCCTTAGATTCTAGATATAGACCCATTACTATGCTTGTTAATAGTACCTGTGAAACCTTTGAGATATGTGAACCTTGTCGCCTTAGCAAAACTAGCGTAATGTAGTTTTTCATAAATAAGGATGATAATATACCGTACCGCTTAGTTTGCTAGATAAACGGGGATGCTAGTTATCCCAAAATATTTCATTTGCAAATATGACGATAATTTGGGCAGTCATGGTGGGAATGACTGGAGAAAATTTGGAACTGTTATTTTATGCTCCCAAAAGCCTCAAACTTGCTTAGTATCCGAGTGGATGATGTGAAATTTGGTATGTGGTGCGGGAAGCACAAAAATGTGGGGTGTGGTAGAACCACTCGGATAACCCTAAGGATGAATCTTGTCATGTTAGCCTGTAAAACAAGACAACCACAAGTCATATATTACAACCCGACTAAGTAGATTTATCGAAACCCGGACTCATCTCTTTGGTAGTGGATAGGCGTGGATCGCAAGGGCAAGGAAGGCCTAAAGGGACACCAAGGGAGGGTGAAGTTTTCCAGTTGTTCTAGGCGTTGCGGGAAGTGGAGCCCGGCTGCGTTAGTAACTGTGGAAAACATCCCGTGCAACGTATGGGACCCACCGCAAGTGGGATAAGCCCATAGGGTGAGATGACGAAAGAGGCTAGATATCTTGAAAGGTTACGGTGACGGTCGCTCAACCATATGACTAAGGAATCATGTGGGCAACGAGTTGGCGGTCTCTTGTGGGGAATGTGTACAAACTCTGCGAGTCAAAACTATTCGAATAGCCGTGCCCACGGTCATGGGCGAACATGGGGACTTAACTAGATATAGTTACATTTTAGAAATAACTTGTGGGTAAATTGGAAAAACATAGGCGTGAAAGGCCCTAGTTTGGATTTGTCAGGTGTCGACCCAGTGGTAAGATAGGCAGCTATAATGCTAAAAAGTGCTGTAAAGTGCAGAGGCTATGTAACGGTGGATGGACTCTGTGCACTATTAATACAATTATTTCCAGTAAAATTTTGTCCTTCATAAACGGCTAGGTCATAGGGATTTCTAAGTATTGTATTGAAAAGGCGTTTCGGCAAAATAAAATAAACCTAGAGCCTTCCCTTGATCGACCAACATTCTATTATCGTGCATTACGTGTGATGATTCACGAGCACGGTGGTCGATGTGCTCACACTCGCATTATCAAAACAGAGAGCGAGGACGCGGGATCATTATGCATATGAAGATGCCGGTCTCGGGAGGAGAGAAGGACGATGGAAATTAGGTCGTCTTGCGTATTTTTACGAGCTTAGACAAGTTAGACCTAAGGCATTGTGTGCACGATATTGCCTATCCTAGGTAATATATCGCACACATTACCCCCGATCGCTTGCACGAGGTTATGGCCCTACTTTTGTTTTTCTCTTCCATTGCTCACATGAAATGATGACATTCGACAAGTGCCCCTTTTGTAAACTATTGCCCGACGTGGCTTAATTTGGAGTCATGGTTTGTAATATTATTGATTAAGCGATGTATGACATGATTCAGCAATGTACCTGTGGGCATTATCTACTGATCCAGGGAATAATGCCGTAATCACAGAAGATTCTGGATTGAAAAATCCGGTTCGACAGAAGCTCCGTCGCCGTCGCCGTCGACCTCGCCGAACAAAGACCGCCACCACCGCCACCGCTTCCCGACCGCCGCCGCTGCGCGCGAGACTTCCCGACCGTCACGCTGCGGCGCAGACTTCACCAACGAACCGGCGATGGCCAACGCCCACGCAATCCGATGGTAACGCCTCTCCTCTACCCTCTCTCGATCCATGCACGTAAGAAGAACAGAGAAGATCAACATTGGTATCGAGCCGATGCCGTGCGGCGGCCGCCGTGGCGCCACCCGCGCCGCCGCCGCCCGCCGCGCCGCCGCCGCCGCACACGCCGCCGCCGCGGCCGCCTGGCTGGGGCCCGCGCCGCGCCGCCCGTCTGCAGCGCCCGCTCGCCGCATGTTCGCCGCTTTGCCCGGCGAGTCGTCACGCCCGCGCCTCGAGGGCGCCGCCGTCTGCCGGCCGCTCCGCCGAGCCCGGTCTTCCTGCGCAGTGACCGCCGCCTTCCGCTCGCAGGTGGGCTCGCCCGCTGCCGCTGCTGCGCCGGCCAGTGCGCGCCATGTTGCCTTGCCGCTTTGTCATCGCCACTCACGTCGCGCCTGCCGGCCTCGGCTGCGTCGCACGCTTGCTGGCTGCAGTCCTGCGCCCGCCGCTTGCGCCGCTGCCCCTGCCCACGATCCGGGTTTTGTGGGGAGGCAGTTGAGGAGTCAAGATATTTTGAGTGGAGGCAGATTTTTTTTTCTGGGGCAATGAGTGGTGGAGGTTTTCCATTTGACCAGTCAAAGAAAGTGGACTAAATTTTTAAATGGGTGATGGGGAGACAGGCTGTGTGGGAATTTTTTGCATGCTCTGGTGGCTACTCGATGCTGTCTCGAATGGAATGTTAACATTAAGCGTACTGGGCACTTGTTTTTTGAAAGAAATTTGATTCAAATCTCTGTTAATTTTTGCACCAGCGTGTTAATTTTCCAGAGATTAGATGAGTACAGTAATATTGCTTCTAAGTAAGAATTATTTTTTGAATAATTTCATGTTTCCGCTGCAAAAGTTAATGTTGATAATTCTTTTAATTTAATTCGAACCAACGGGAGAATTTAATTTTAAGAATTGTTGTGAATTATGATATTGTTATTTTCTGACCAACGTTGATAATAACAGTATTATAATTGTAATTGATGTTTTATGCATTTTTCTATTTACACTAGCGGTGATGTAGATTTAATGTATAAATAAAATTGTATGTCGTATTTTGACCAACGTTAAAATAAGGCATATAATTTTGTTGTTAAAAATGTTATAATTTTAATTGATGTTTTATGCATTATTTCTAGTTACGCCTAACGGTGATGTAGATTTAATGTGTAAACAATCGTATGTTTTAATTTTAACCAACGTTGAAACTAAGGCATGCGATTATTGTTGTTTCACTATATATGAATTGTGTTTTCGGAGGATACTTTTGATGGGGTACATCGAGATATCCCTTCTCAAAGGAGACAACTATGGTGAATGGAAGAAAAGATTGATCTTGCATTCATCCTAGGCGAGGTGGATGGTAGTCACCACACCGTGTCCCATGAGCCTGTGGCACCGGTGAAGGATGAAAATGAGGTCGATGTTGCTTGGCGCACTGCATGAGAGACTTTGCTCCCATAAAGATGTCATATGATCTTGATCATAAAAAGTGGGTCCTGACCAACAAGAAATGTTTGGTCGTGATAAAGAACACGATTGAGCACGCAATTGTGGGCTCAATCGCAGAGTGTGACACCGCCGAGAGTACCTTGATAAAATAAAGAGTCGGTTCTTGGCTCTTCAAAGACTTATGCTACGGTGATTAAGCGACTTGTGATGTAAAGGTACTACGGTGGTGGCGGTGGCATAAGAGAGCACATACTAAGGATGAGTAACTTGGCATCCAAGCTTAAACCAATAGATTTGGCTCTCAAGGATGAGTTCCTTATTCATTTGATTTTGCTTCTTTGTCGAAAGAGTTTGACACCTTTGTTGTCAACTACAATATGCACCCGAGAAATGGGACTTAGAAAAGTGCATAGCTATGTGTGTGCAAGAGGAGGAAGATTTAAATCCTCACATGGTGGTTCTATCAACTATGTGAAGGATAACAAGAAAAGACTTTCAACAGTAATTTCTCCTCAAAGAACAAGGAAAAGCCTCGTTTTCAGCCTCAATGTAATAATTTCTCGGTGGAGAAAGATCGGTGTCTTCATTGCAAGAAAAGGGACATTACAAGAAAGATTGTCCCGATTTCTTGAAAATGATTATGTCAAAGAAAGGTGAGAACATTATTACGTTCATAAATGAATCCTGTATGTACAATATTCAAAATCTACTTGGTGGATTGATTCGGTGCAACTGTTCATGTTGCTAATAATTTCTGATTCCGTTCGACGAGGAATACGCAAAGAAAAGAAAGATGCGTTAAAGTCGCAAATGGAGTCCAAGCTGAAGTTGAAGCCGTTGGTGATCTTTCATTAGAGCTAGCTGATGGCTTCAGTCTTTTACTTAGAGATGTTCTTTATGTTCCCTCTTTACAGAGGAATTTGATTAGTGTTTCATGTTTGGACAATGATGGTTATGATTGTAATTTTGGAAATGGCAAGTGTGAAATAATGTTTAATAAAGCATGTGTTGGTCTTGCCATTAAACAAGATGAGCTTTATTTATTGTCACTTCGTGAAAGTGTGAATTCGTATGTGATGTGAATGAGCATGTATCCTCGCCCCGAGAATACGAGCAGAAAAGAAAGAGAACTCATAATGAATCGTCGAAATTATGGCATTGTCGTTTAGGCCATATTTCGAGGGGAGAATAGAAAGACTAGTTAAGAATGATATTCTTCCTCTATTAGAGTTCTCAGACTTAGAACAATGCAGAGAATGCATTAAAGGAAAATATGTAAAGAAAATTAAGAAAGACGCCAAAAGAAGCACAGAAGTTCTACAAATTATTCACACAGACATTTGTGGTCCTTTTACGTGAAAAGTGTGGATGGATATGACTCGCTCATAACATTCACGGATGATTACTCCGTTATGGATATATTTATCCAATCAAAGAAAGAAATGAAGCCTTGGATAAATTCAAGATATTTAAGGCTGAAGTTGAAAACCAACACGATTTAAAGATTAAGATAGTCCGATCGATCGTGGTGGGGAGTACTACTATCGACATACCCCATATGGACAAGTTCACGGACCTTTGCAAGGTTTTACAGAAAATGGAATAGTGGCGGTATTCTACAGGCGAACCTCAAAGAAATGGAGTAGCCGAAGAGGCAACCGTGCCACGATGGATATGGTGCGAAGCATGATGAGCTACTCACACCGCCGCTGAGTTTATGGATGGGCGTTGAAAACCGCCATTCATATCCTCAACAGAGTGCCTAGTAAGTCGGTGCCCAAAACACCGTACGAGATGTGGACAGGAAGAGTTCCCTCACTAAACCACTTACGTGTGTGGGGGAGTCCTGCTAAGGCTAAAGTATTTAACCCAAGCCTTGGGAAACTTGATCCCAAAACAGTAAGTTGCCATTTCATTGGCTACCCTGAAAAGTCAAAAGGCTTTCGTTTCTACTGTCCAGACAGATATACAAAGTTTGTAGAGACGAGACACGCTGTCTTCTTAGAGGATGAAATGATGAGGGGGAGCATGGTAGCTCGGAAGATTGACCTTGAAGAGAAGCGGGTGTATGCGCCCACTCCGATGATTCAAGAGCCATTCTTCGCACCACTGTCGCGCTACACCGACGGTACAAGACAACGTGGTGCCAAGACATCATTGTTCCTCCTGTGGCAACAATAAATGAGAATGAAGAACCCATTCTTGAGGATCATATAGAACCAATTGCCACAGATGAGGGGAGCAACAAAGACCTCAAATGAAGATGTACCAAATGTGGAGGCCCCAGGAGGTCTCAAAGAGTAAGAAGATCACTATTTCGATGATTATCAGATTTATCATACAGAGGAATTTCAAATGGAGGATGATCCCACCTCATTTGAAGAAGCCATGAGATGCGAAAATTCTTCAAAATGGCTTGAGGCCATGGAAGAAGAAATGAGGTCCATGAAGGCTAATAAAGTCTGGGACTTGGAACTTATTCCTAAAGGAGCCAAAACAGTAGGCTGTAAATGGGTCTACAAGACAAAGCTTGACTCCCAAGGGAATGTAGAAAGATACAAAGCGCGACTTGTGGCAAAAGGCTTTACGCAAAGAGAAGGATTGATTACAATGAGACCTTTTCTCCGGCCTCATGTAAAGATTCTTCGAATCATAATGGCATTAGTTGCACATTATGATTTAGAGTTACATCAAATGGATGTAAAGACGGCATTTCTTAATGGGGATTTGGAGGAAAATGTTTACATGGCACAACCGAAAGGTTTTGTCGTGGAAGGAAATGAAAGAATGGGATGCCGCCTAAAGAAATCGATTTATGGGTTAAAGCAAGCTTCAAGACAAGTGGTACTTGAAGTTTGACAGTACAATAAGAAAATTTGGGTTTAAAGAGAATATAGAGGACAACTGTGTTTATGCAAAGTTTAAAGATGGGAAGTTTATCTTCCTAATCACAGACGTGGATGACATTTCTCGGCTAGTAGTGATGTCGATGCCATCGAGACAAAGAAATTTTGTCCTCAAACTTTGATATGAAAGATCTTGGTGAAGCTTCGTTCGTTCTAGGGATCAAATTCACCGGATAGATACAAAGGGGTATTGGGACTGTCACAAAAGGCATACATAGAGAGTATTAAAGAAATTTGGTATGCATAAATGTAGTCCTTCACCGCACCTATAGTCAAGGGCGACGAGATATGGGGATTTTCAATGCCCCAGAACCAAGATGAGATCGATCAAATGAAAGCGGTTCCATATGCTTCAGCTGTCGGAAGCTTGCAGTATGCTCAAGTGTGTACGCGCCCTGACTTAGCGTTTGTTACCGGGTTACTTGGCGATTCGAGCAATCACGAATAGAACATTGAAATTGATAAAGAAAGTCTTATGTTATTTGCAAGGCACAAAAGGCCTCATGATGACATACGAAAATCGATACACTCCATATAGTGGGGTATCTGATTCGATTTTATGGAGATGATAGAAAGTCTACATCCGGATATGTATTCACTCGCAGAGGAGCTATATCGTGGAAAAGCTCAAAGCAAACCGTCACTACATCGTCCACAATGTATGCCGAGTTTGTAGCATGTTATGAGGCTACGGGGCAGGTGAACTGGCTTAAGAAGTTCATACCGGTTTAAAAGTGGTTGACGACATCAATAGACCACTTAAGTTGTACTGCGATAATGAACCCGCAGTAATGTATGCCCACAACAATAAGTCAAGTGGTGTGCCAAACACATTGACATAAAGTATTATGTTGTGAAAGATAAAGTTCGGGATCAAATTATAAGTCTTGAGCATATAAGTACCGCAAAGATGTTAGCGGATCCGCTTACTAAAGGCTTACCACCCAATGTGTTCGAGAGAACATATAGCGGCATGGGTTTAAGGAAAGCCTATGATTCCTGGACTAAAAGATGGCCCAAAAGATTAAAGTAACTATTTCAGAGCAGAGAGGTGTATTGTAGCTGTTGAATCTATCGGCGATTGACCGTGACGATGAGCCATGTTCTATGCACTAATCTGTGATGGAATGTGTAAAGGCAAAAGTAATTAAAGATAAAGTATGAGAGGAGATCAAGGGGGAGAATGTTAGAATGATCTCTCCCGATTAGCCCAACGGCTAATCGGGCCCTTGACCCGCATACGATCGAGGCGCCACCCACCTTTGGTGATGGGCCCTGTCACACTGCGCTATAAATAGAGGTGGGGGCGGGGCTCTTGTCACGAGGTTGATCGCAGCCGCCACCCCCACCAATATTCCCATACCGATCTAGGGAGGCGCAGTCCGCGGCGGGAAGCTCCGTCGCCGTCGCCGTCGACCCGCCGAACAAGACCGCCACCACCGCCACCGCTTCCCGACCGTCGCTGCCCGTGCGCAGATTTCCCGACCGTCGCACGCCCGTGCGCAGACTTCACCAACGAACCAGCGATGGCCAACGCCTCCACGCAATCCGATGGTAACGCCTCTCCCTCTACCCCTCTCTCTCAGATCCATGCACAGAAGAAGAACAGAGAAGATCAACATTCCCAAGAAATTCGGTAGCTCCAACTTCCTCATCAACTCTATTCCTATTGCCGAATTCCAGGGGCGCCCGCTTGCTGATCACCCTGGTGTCAAGAATGGCCGTCCTCCTGGTGCTCTCACCGTCCCTCGCGACCTTCTCGACCAGGTGCTACGGTGGGCTACTGGTTCAGTGGAAATCTTCTTCTCCCGCAACAACGCGCTGCTCGCGAGCCCGAGGATGAAGTTTCTTCAGAGGATCGCCTACCTGAATGTTGGCATCTACCCCTTCACATCGATCTTCCTCATCGTCTACTGCTTCCTGCCGGCGCTGTCCCTCTTTTCTGGGCAGTTCATTGTGCGGACACTCGACGTGACCTTCCTCACCTATCTGCTCATCATCACTTTAACGCTGTGCATGCTTGCGGTGCTCGAGATCAAGTGGTCGGGCATCAGCTTGGAGGAATGGTGGAGGAATGAGCAGTTCTGGCTTATTGGAGGAACCAGCGCTCACCTTGCTGCTGTGCTTCAGGGTCTTCTCAAGGTGATCGCTGGTATTGAGATCTCCTTCACTCTGACATCCAAATCTGGCGGAGATGAAACAGACGACGAGTTTGCCGACCTCCACGTCGTCAAGTGGACGTCGCTCATGATCCCACCGATTGTCATCATGATGGTGAACCTGATTGCCATCGCCGTTGGGTTCAGCCGGACAATATACAGCGAGATCCCTCAGTGGAGCAAGCTCCTCGGTGGCGTGTTCTTCAGCTTCTGGGTGCTGGCTCACCTGTACCCGTTCGCCAAGGGGCTGATGGGGAGGGGGGACGGACGCCGACCATCGTCTTCGTCTGGTCTGGCCTCCTCGCCATCACCATCTCGCTCCTGTGGGTTGCCATCAACCCGCCGTCGCAGAACTCGCAGATCGGTGGATCCTTCACGTTCCCTTGAGCTCCTCTTCTTTCATCTTATCACATGAATCTTCTTATATCATTGTTTCCAGCAGCATTCTGATGTAAATATTGCGGTATGAGTATATATTAAATTTAATTTCAGCATATTCAACAGAGATGCAAACACGATATAAAAGACATATAAATAGCTTAGTTAACATATAAACATATGAACTTTCTAAGTTATTGAAGCGGAAGCTTATGCCCAACATAAACATAACATGTATAATCAAATTCAGCATGCTAATCAGATTTTGAAAGACATATATTGCTCTGACAAGGCTAGTTGCATAAGATTTAATCTTAGCCATCTCTGTCATGACAAAATGAAATCTTAATTATATATGATAGTTAAGGATTAGATTTTGAGCTCAAATTAAACCTTGCTATCAAAAGAGGCTAACAGATCATGAACACAACTTGATGAGAAAAATGTGAACGACCCCAAATCAATCTAACATTCAGCTATCATGAATTTTATTGATTAAACAGGGTCCGGCAATCAGCTTAAGTGACAGAACTTATGTAACATAGTGAGCAACAAGTAGTGTATAGCAATCTTCAATTATCAGAGCATATAAAACAGCAAACTAGCACTAAGCTCAAGATCCATCTACCATCACATTCATATATAATTTCAATAATATGTCATTTCATCATCGAGCAATCTAACCCGCAAAACTTCTTCACAATTTCTAATAAGAGATTAACCATAAATATCTGATATAAATCAAGCAAAGAAACTAAGCACTTAGAAAAACTCGCAAAGCCGATGATACTCGAAATCACCGAGAAGAAATCAAAGCAAGGCACGCCTCAAGGCGTTGTCCCAGAAAGAGGGTTGGGTGGACGCCGCACAAGACCTACGGGAGCTTCGACCAAAGAGCACCCGAGAACTCAAGCCTCGGATTCTCCTTTCTCTACTCGGCAAACAACGAGCTGAATCTCCCTTCTAAATCCAAATCTCCAAATCCTTAATACCAAATCTCAAAGAGAAAAGGTGGGTGGAGATTGCACAGGAAAGGATCCAAGGGAGGCGATTCGGATCACATAGCCACCGGCGCCGGGGAAGAGCTCAACGGAGCGGCTGCTCCAACACTCAGATCGAGAACCAGCCAAGGGGAATGGGAGAGCGAGGAGGAGATGAGGACTCACTGCTTTTGGATTATCCCAAGAAGAGAGGAGAGGTCATCATTTATAGGGGAGCGGAGTGAAGGCTGGTGGGATGCAGCCACCGGCCTGCGCCGAGGCGGTCGGGCTGGTAACGCCTCTGATGCCGCTACTAGATCCGCAAGACCCGGTCGCCCGAGCGACTTGTTCCGCCGAACGGTCAATCGCGCAGGCTAGACGCAAGAGAGCAACAAAGGCCATCGGCCTTATCTTCTCTTTCGTCCCACCGACAGGTGGGACCTCTCTCTCTCTCTCTCTTTCGTTTACATCAAATTGAGAAATTACTCATTTGCCTCACGATTCCAACACATTCATCCTCAGAGCTGATGGAGAGTAAAATCTGACTGTTCCCTATGGTTAGGTGTTTTTGTCGGAAATGATACTATGATGGATCATAATAGTTCTTTTGTTCGTTCGCTTTTGTTTCAAGATGAGAATTGGTTCTGTTTGGACCTGGACATCAAGTACAAAAAATTCGGAGTTTAGAAAGAAGTTTCATTTCTTGCAGCACGTTGAGATGTCTGCATTCGCTCGCCATTCTTCTGTGCAGCTTTAGTTGTTCGTTCATGTCACTGTGCTCAACTAATTGGCATTGTCTCCTGAAACAAAGCATGTTTTTTGTACTCTTCTTGTTGCATGTAGCCATCATACTCTCGGCCTGAACGAATAGGTAAAAATTGCTGGTTTTTCTACACGGATTTCTCTGACCATGGAGTCCTCTGCACCGGCTTGTGCTGTTGGCATGGCCAATTCAGGCTTCGCGTTTGTTATAGTTAGTATTGACTTGGTGTTTTTGAAATGTCAACATGCCGAACCGCTCGGAGCTAAGGGATGCAGGCCTCCGAATCTCAGCAATACATGGTGGGTCGCCAAAGCCCTGCAGGAATGACAATAATAATAATAACGGTTACACACGGGGTGAACGCTGAGGTCTTTACCGGAGATCTTCCATGTTTCATTTGCAGGTATGGAAATCTAACCTTCACCAAAGCATCAGCAGCTTCTGCACTCATTCGTTGTTGATTGTTCCAAAGATCAAAGTGCTCACCCATAATTTCGAGCCTGGCCACTAAGCAGAACAGCTCAATTACAGACAGACCAGCAAATACTGTGCTACTTGCCAGGAGGACGAGGTTCTTGTTGCGGAACCATAGCAGGATGAAGATATGATGTTGAGCAGCTCGGTATGGCAAGGCAAGGCAAATTATACACACGCACGCCAATGAAACGGCTTTAAGCTATGTGGTGACCGTGAGACAATGTAGCCGATCATCTCTGCATCCAACAAAGATGCGCCCACCCACCATCAAGGGTGATGAAAAGATGTCTCCTGGAAGATCTATGGCTGCCAATCCTTGCACCAATTCATCGTTAACACTTTCATCAACTTTCTCCTGCTTAGCATCAGCTCTAATCCTAATGACATGGACCTTTCCAGAACTCGTGCAGATACAAGCAAATCTGTATTAAAAAAAAAAGAGGGTCATTTTCTTGATATTTATTTGCTAGATGACTGTGCTATTAATATGCTCAATACCTTTCAGATGATCCAAATGACGATCTTAAAACTTCATCAACAAAAGCAGATGCGGTAATCGGGTCCCCAACTTCATATGCCCAAAGAAAAGCACCGGATGCCTGCAATGGGAATATTGGATGTCTAGGTTGCAAAATAAACAACCACAACAAACCATATATAAAGCTCACCATTCCTGCATCATCTTACCCACTACTTGTATATCTTTGCGAAAAGCTGGGATTCTTATTACCAAACAAATTATTTTAAGAGAAGTGCTTCTGTGCTATTTTAAATTGCCAGCAACCACTTACTGTGAAGATAAGCTCTGTTGTCCTAGCTATTCAGAAATGCAATAAACACGGTTCAATTGCTGAAGACAAGGGCATTTTAGTAATTACTTGCAATGGCTAAATAAGCATCAGAAAACAAGTACAAATCTTGAGCAGAAACACAGCAGTGAAAGAGGTCCGATATGATCACATTAAAAACAATTTGGAAGTGCCACGTTAAAAACATAATTGAGGATATGATCACAAATTATAATATGGGACTGTTATTTAACACAAAGTGTTTATATGATACTGTCATCATGCAACATACTCTTTAGTATGCTCAATTCATTACTCCCTACATTAAGCTTGTGCTGCCTCTAAAAAATTTTTAAAAAGTTCAGGGAATCAAGACTTACAATATCAAAAGAGTATAAGCTTCCATCACGTGAAGGTATCAGCACCTACCAATAATACAAAATATTTGTTTAGTTTACTTCAAATTGGGAACATACCAAGTTATGAATGGTAGTAGAGCACAAGCCAACAGTTCTTTTGACAAAACAGGCATTTTTCAAAGTTTGCAATGTGAATAATTATATACTGAAGATTTATATGAACATAAAACTCCATTAGATGAGAGTTTGATCATTGAAAATGCATATATAAATAGATATCATACCTGAGAAGGGAGGGCAGATGACAAACATGCACCAGTAAAAATAGGACCACCAACAGTTGCCTGTGTTTTTAACAATTAGTTAAGACTGTGTGGTAAGCAATTGAAGACTAATAAATATGTTTAGACAGCACATCACAACAAAAGAAATCTGGCTGAATGCGGAATCTCAGCGTGAAAAAATCTTGACAAGATTTTAACTAAAACAAGAACGACCAAAACTTCATTAATTGACACAACACAAACTATAACTGTATTCTAATTTCTAAGAGTTATTTTACTTGAACTCTCTTTGTTCAACTTTGATACTCAGATTTACAGAACAAAATTATAGATAGCCCAGAAAGTTATTTAGCAACTGGAACATGGGTTATAACTCCTCTCTAGGAGTTAATTTACATGAACTCTCTTTGTACAACTACAATAGCCATATCTACAAAACAAAATTATAGATAGCCTAGAAAAATTCTCTATTGATCCATTGCAACATGCCCTGCATTTCATCTACTGTAGTCTCTTATGAGCAGCAGGACACATTAGTGGGTTGAAACTTGGAAGCCAACCTATACCCACTCAACCCCCAGCAATACATTTACTCCAAACCCAGCCCAGCCCACATATCATCCAGCACCACACCCATCCCTACCCAGATGGCACTAAGCCCAACTCAACCCATTTGCCTCACATGGGAACTATTTCCGATCCCTAACCAGTGTTATTAAGGCGTCGCCTAATCGGCGCTTTGGCGTCGGAGCGGCCTAGAGCTGCCGCCACGGCCGTCGCCTCGCCTCGGGTGAGTATGGCATCCGCCTCGGAAGGAAAGGCGTCGCCTAGTCGTCGCCTTGTCCGCAACGCCGCGCCGCAAGAGAAAGGTGGGCGCCATATATCTGTGCCAGGCGGAAACGGCGGGAAAACGGAGGGAGGGGCGGGAGGCGGGAGAAACAAGTGAGGGGATAAGGGAGGGAGGCGCGGGACAAGCGTTACCAAAAAGCAAGCGGGAGAACAGGCGGCGAGGCGCCGCCTCCTCCGGGCCTCGGCCGCCGCCGCCTCCTCCGGCCTCCGACCGCCCTCCGCAGGATCTCCACGCCGCCTCCTCCGGGCCTCCGACCGCCTCCCTCCGGCCTCCGACCGCCGCCCTCCGGCCTCCTCCACCCGCCGCTCCTCCGGCCTCCGACCGCCGACTCCTCCGGGCCTCCTCCCACGCCTCGCCCTCCGGGCCTCCGACCGCCGCCACCCTCAGGTATGTCGGATGCCGCACCCGCAATCCCGAATTTATAATACGGCTGTTTCATGCAGTAGCCAGTAGGTATTATTGCTAGATGTTGCTATTTCCACCGGTTTCTAGATATTGCTAGATGTTGATTCTTGATTGTTAGATTGTTGCTAGATTGTTGCTAGATTGTTAGATGTTGCTAGATTGTTAGATGTTGGTTTCTAGCTGCACCATTATTCATGTTTAGTTGCTTTGTTACATAGTTAAAATAGTCACACTGTATGTTCAACAAATTTGCTGCTATAAAAGGTTAGGATGTGAGTATGGCGTCGCCTCGCCGCACGCCATACTCGCCTAAAAGGTGTGAAGGTAGTCTGGCGCCTCGCCTCGCCTTATCGCCGTGATAACCTTGTCCCTAACCCATTTATCTAACCCACCACTTGCTGGCTACAGCCCAATTTACAATGGTATGGCATCTACCATACGAGGTACCTAATTTGTAAGCATTTTAATAACATTTGTTTACTTAGTCGACTGTTGAATATGAACTAATGTAGTTCCGCTTGTCTTCCAGGTGATCAACCCAATGGCAGAATTGTTATTTGTTAACAATGGCTTCACAAACAAAACAAGCAAAAGAAAAGCTGCTTCACCTTCCAAACAGCAGTGCCATGTGAGTTCAATGCGATCACCAGGCCGCTAACCAAGCAACAAATAACTGCAAATCACAAGTCTAGTAATCAGCATAAATTGGCATGTATAACTGCACAGAAGGCAAAAATAACTTCTTAAAAGAAAAGAAAAATGAAAGTACATTGCAAATTCCCGAGACATTCCCAAAGGAGAAAGCCTACATTGGCTCAGATTGGAACTAGCCAACTAGGCACAAGGTATAAGATATTGTCAATGGAGAATATTTTAAATTAGTTTTTGATTTATTATATTAACCAAGATGTAATACTTCATATAGATATAATATGGTTTACAGTTGTATGATTGAAGGTACCCTCCTAGCATTGACCTTGCCACCTTAAAACATAATGTCATATAACCAGCAAAGTATGCTTGATCCACACACAGTTGTACTACCACATTCTGCGTAATATTGTTCTCATTTATGCTGTGGTATATATTGCATTCCCACAACTCCTTGTTTTGTGGAGAAAATCTAATCATAACATAAGTATGGACATAATCCACGATATCCGTGAGCATGGCAACTAGTTCGAGAACTACCGTTTCCACTTTGATGATCTATGGCAAGAGAGCCAAAAATTGGTGCCCCAGCTTCGTATTGCCAAATTATCCTGAATGATGGTACCTGCTACCACCACACAAAAAAACAGTGAAGACTCTAAATATTCAGCAGTTATAAATATTTTCATTTGTTTTAAGTTTTGTTGAAGACATTTCCAATAGAACCAAACAAAAAACCAATGAGAAGAAAAAACAAGTGTACTTTCGCCTTTAAAGTCATCCCATAGAACAGGTCTTAAATCACCTTAAGTGATATTGCAGTCACGAGGCCACTCGTAGATGCAACATAGATCGTATTGTGTGTCTGCAAGGGAGCAATATAAATGACACAAGATTAATAGAACCCACACAGATTTAATAAGTATGTGTACTGCGAATCAGTAAGAATACCGTGTCTATAGCAGGAGAACCATAAATGCTTCCACCACAAGAAATTTTGTAAGTGCAGCAACGATCTTTGTAATTTAATGCATATAAATGATGGTCATAAGAGCCACACCTTCAAATTATAAACAACATATTATTAATAAAAAAATATCAGCTGCAGAGACATCTTTTGCGCAAAATTATGTCTTGGTATGATTGAAGAGGGCAAAGTAGAGAGACCATTGGTTACCCCTTCATTCTAGTTAGTTAAAAACTAGACAGTTTATTATTGGTCAATAAATATGTTTTCATCCAAACAGAAAGAAAAGATATATGCAGGAGAAAATATGACGACTACTAGCGTACTATGGATGAAAGGAACAACGAAAGGAAGATTACAGAATGGCACCATATCAAGTTCCTTATCCTGTCCACAACTGGTTGCATTTTTACCTGAAAGAAGATTCTGTGAGATGATAAAGATCAGGTTCATAGTAGGAATGGATGCTTTTTAATATGTTCTGTCATGTAAGCTACATCAGAATAGTCATTGCATAAATTAGTAACTGCATTATCAACTTAGATATCCTAACAATGCTACTTCCAACATAGGTCACCCCACCTTCTTTTACTATTTCACTAGCAGCAGTTCAAGAACTATAACCTATCCAACATGAACATACAATTAGGGAAATTCTCTGAAAAACAAAGTTACCCAGGTAATTGTACATTTATTGTAGTTATTTACATTTAGCAAGCAAATAATCTGTTCCACGTCATTTTCGATATTTTTTTTGAACTATTCATTCTCAATATTACTCAGAAATGAAATGTACATACAACTATCAGGTAACTCCGTAACTGTTGGGCTTAAAAGATACTTGAAACAAAAAAAGATGTGGCAGTTGCACCTCTCCATCTGTTTGAACGATCCAGGATAGTTTTCCCGTCAACGTATCAAGAAAGTAAATTTTCCCTTTGTAACATCCAACTACAACCTGTCCAACAGATATACCATCAACTGGCTGCCAGAATGCTTGGTAAGTTGGTGTGGGGATTTATTGGGAGGTCCACGGGTTACTATTACCTCTGAAAAATCACCAGTTATAGCGGCAGAACACTCTACACGTCCTTCCAATTTGACACTCCACCTAATTGAACCACTGCATGATAAATTGGGAGCAAATTCTAACAACAGTCAGTATGCATATAATAAAACTAGCTGCCTCATTGAATCAAATTTAAATGAAAAAAATCACTGATCAAATATGCTACATAAGAACAACATTAGAGCATATAGGGCACACTAGACTGTCCTAGATTCAACATTCAAAGTAAATGTTGTGGTCGGTGGTTGAGTACGGGTCCGAGAACTGAGGGTAGGGCGCTCGCCCTCTTCTAGCCACCGACAGGACTCTTCCTTAATGAAAAAGAAAACAAATTGAAATAATAAAAAAACTAATTATTATATTCCTGATCTGCGATATGCTGCCAATGCTATCGAACTGCCCAAATCTGTATCAGCACTATAGTACAGCGCAGATATATTCACATGTCACTACAGTACCTGCAAGGGTACTGTCCATGTGCCGCTGCGGTGTGGCGCCATAACATTAAATCAGGAAAATAAAAGAAACAGTGACTAATAAGACCATGATTCCATGTAACAAGCAAAACTCACCTACAACCATCAATGCAGAGAAACAAATGTGAATGGGACCCAATAAATATGTTCATCATCCCATTGTTCAGGACAAGCAAAGGTGAGGCATCAACACATGAATCCAGAGGAATGTTCCAAAGTTCCCGAAGATAACCTCTTTTGTTGTATGAAACATATGAGCAAGCATCTTCAAGTTGCAGGTTTCCTTCATATCCATGCATAAATCTATTGCAGCGTCCAATAGACCACTTCTTTTGTAAACAAAAATTCAAGATCCATTGACTGCTATTGACACTGTTTCTGTCATTCGAGCATGTATCCAAGTAGAGGTCTTTTGCCTGGTATCTATCATATGGAGAAGTCATTTTGTTGCTAAGCTGGCCGTCCGTTTCATTTTCATATTTCCCTGAAATGCAATCATGTGCACACTCTCCATTTATCTGTGCTTTGCATTCATGAAAACTATCATCCACATTTGCAGAAATTGGATTAAAGGAGCTCGGTATGCTTGCAGATACGTTCAACCCCTTCCTAGGGTGAGGCTCATGAGTAGGAGAAATTACATGACTATGCTCCACAAATAAAGCTTGCAAAAGTTTTGAAGGGGTGGAATAGATATAAATCAGTCTCATGTCAATCTCCAACTTGTGGGCTACATGGGCAGCAGAAATTGAGTTACCACCCAAGGTGAAGAAATCATCAAACTCAGAAACTTCATCAACAAGGAGGGCATCACAAAATGCCTATTGTAGATAAGAAATGGTATCAATACAACATTAATATGAATCAAAAATATTCAAAGAAAAACAATAACTTGTAAGAGCAACAAATAGAAATAGCAGAGTTAACAATAAAGAATAAGTTTATCAGGGAAATAAAAAACGGTAAAAACAAGATACTGCAAATATAATTAAGAACAAACCTTTTTGATAGCTTGTAAATGTGGATTAACTGTACTGCTTTTAGACTCAATTTCACACGGCTCCAATGCACACTCCAAGCTTGATAACTTGGCATAGTCAATCTTTCCTGAAGAAGTCAAAGGCAATGATTTCATGGGGAAGAAAAGGCTTGGAATCATAGCTGGTGGAAGCTTCAAGACAAGCCAACTTCGAATCGATGTCATGATATCTTGAGAAGAACTTAATCCTCTACACTGCAGATTGTCTTTTACAAATTCATTATTACTCTTAAACACCAGGTATGCCTTAAAATCCGGATATCCATTACCATGATAAGTAACTGCAGCATCACTGACATCAGGATGTTCCCTTAAGGTGGATTCTACCTCCTCCAATGAAAAACGTTGCCCATAAATTTTCACAGTGCGGTCCTTTCTCCCAAGGAAAATTAGTTCACCAGTCTTTAGGCGTCGAGCAAAGTCACCTGTTTTGTAGTATGCTAAACTTTCACTGCCTTCAGAGTGATTACTCCTCATGGACTCTGCTAAATATCCAGTAAATAAGCATGCTCCACTGACACACATTTCACCTTCATCTGCTACCCCAGTGTCAGTGACAAGACAAACTTTGCAATTTGAAATAGGAAATCCAATTGGTACACTGCTTAGTTCTTCTAGCTTTAAAATTGTAGGCAGATCTTTGCAATCAAAGAATGTACAGTCACCAGAAACCTGAAACACGTGTGAATTTTGAATAAAGCTAGTCCCTGTGTGCTGTGTGAGGAAAACTGCACAAAGATAGCATAAATGGAACAACAATAGTTTCTAACTCACAGCTAGATGGATCTCATAAATGAAACAATGACATTATCAAGCCCACAGATTGATGGATCTAAGGGGCAGACGTACGCTATTCAAGTTCTTCTAACATGTCGCTCAGATTGTGTGAATCTGTATCTTTTTCATGTATAATTCAACATCAATTTAACTTCTCCCGAAAGTGACGAAACACATAACAAAAATTGAGCTTTTGAAGTTCAATTCATCGTGAATAAGAAGGTAGAAGAGAACCCAAGTATTCAATCCTTACAGTATATCTGCTCCTTATGACAATTCCCCTAAATTTCTGTTTAATAGATAGCACTAAAATAGTGGTTAGTAAATGATGTGTACAACCAAACCAGGAACTAAGCACCCCTGGTCACAAGCCTAACTTTGTATAAAAATTCTACCAAGTTTGAGCTAGCCTATCGTAAATATGGCACAGGTTACATTCACGATTCTGTGTAGGTGACAAAAATGCTGTAAGAAGTCCATTTTATTAAGGGTCATGTTAGGAAAAGTCAGCCAAATGCACACCAAAGTAGTGTTGATTTTGGTTGGCAGCGACCGGTGAGTTCAATGGGAAAGAGTAAGAATACATAGCGAAAGAAAATTAGACTTAACCTCATCTGAGACAGCAGAATATAGCAAATGGGTAACTTCTCACCTCTGTTGCTCCATACAGATTTATGATAGTAGTCTCTGGCAGAATTTCATGGACTCTCTTCCACAACAATACAGACAGAGTCTCCCCGCTAAATATTAAGATCATAAGAGGGTTGTAACCACGTGAAAGATTTTTCTCCAGGGTAGGTAGTATTATCTCCATCAATGATGGAACCAAAGTCATCCTTGATATACAGTATACCTAAGACAAAATAAGCAAAAATGCAAGGACAATGTCATACCAAAAAGAACAGAGGGTAACAGCTAGCATTGTAATATGTAATGATCGACCACAAAAACCAGGGATAACATTATAGGGGTTACCGTTCTATTAAGCATCTCTCTAATTCTCTTATCTAACCAAAAGGAGCTACAGCCTATAGTGCCTACCTTGATTACACTGGCACTATATTAAAATAGCTGTTTACTACCGTAGTAATATAGTGCTATATCTTTGTCAATGATAATGAGAAAAGGAGAAATAGTATGCTAAAACAGTAGAACACATTAAAAGTTAGGCACAATTGGACATTGATGAACACATGGCTTGTATTAGGAAAATCGAAAACCTAACTGCCTAAATTTTGCAATGTGGATGGACAGTAAGATTCTTTGTAACAAGCTAGTTTGCAGCATGCCAACAAAATGTGGACCTGCGCTTTCATCCTCGTTTTCCAACAATAAATGGTGATTCTGTAATTTCAAATTGAACACTCCAAAATGCAGCTATATTTGCAAAATTCCTATGAGATATTGGGACCGTTCATATTGGCTTTTGATGATAGTTTTTACCTTTAGCTTATGAATGGTAACAACTTGTAGAGAGCGTACAGAGAGAGAGAGAGAGAAACTCGCGTGCTATTTTCGCCGATATAAATGAAATCATTACATTGTGTACTACAATCGACTAGTAGACTCTGTCTTGAAAAGACACTTCGTTTGAAAACTAAGTACTGCAAAAAAGTAGCTTTTAGAAGCCAATACCATGGTTATCGACCTGATCGCCCGGCGGTTGACCGGAAAACCGACCCGTAGTACTGTTGGGCGGTCACGTTCACGGGACCGTCGATGTAGTTAACCCGGAAAAAACCGGTCGACCCAACCGGGTTTTAAGTGACCCGGCTGACCCGCCCGGTTTTGACCAATCCGGCCGGTTTTTGTTCATGGGGCTAAAGAACAAAAGTACCCTCAAATTAAAGGAATTCTCAAGAGAAAATGGATGGGCAAACTTGTCTTTTGAAGATACTAGGGTTTTTTGACACAGCAAGTTGTGTCCCAGGCTCAGCTGCAGCCAGACGAAGCGCCGCCACGGCAAGTCTTCCACGGTTCCACCCCTCAGTCCCTCACTGTCGCTCCATACCTCCACCTCCAGGCCTCCTCCAGTTGTCTGGCAGCCACTCACCGGCCATCCTCTGGTGCTCCGCCTACCGCCGGCGCCCGCGATTGGGGTTCCATTTCCATCCCTCGCGAGGCCGTGACCAAATCTAAAGTTTTGAACCCTCTCGACCTCCCGGTCCCTACAGCGCCTTGGCCGTGGTGCATCTCCTCCCCACGCTACCGGCCGTTGACTGCATCTCCTCTGGTCCTCCCCACCCACGAGCTTCAACTCAATCTTTAAATCTTTAATTCTCTACGCTGATGTAAGTTACAAAGTATTCGGTTCTTTCCTCCTATATTCAGTTATTCATTTGCAATATTACGCTACATACAGTCATACACTCTGCATCTCCTTAGTTCCTGATCTGTTCTCCAAGTGGTAGTGGTAGTGGTAGTGGTAGTGGACTATCATCAGTATCATGTATGTGCTCTTGTCCCTCCTTTTGGTTGTGGTTCCATGGTTTTGCATGCTGTCAACTAGTACATATATCATGTATGCATTCAGTTCCAAGGGAATGCGCGAACGGGCCTCTAGCGTGATGGCTAAAGCGCTCTAGTAGCACCCCCCAGGTCCTAGGTTCGACTCCTAGTGGGAGCGAATTTCAGGTTGGGGGAAAAAATCCCCTCGCCTGCTACCACACCAAAGCACAGGTCTAAGGCCCGCCCAGGTCGTTGGTCGTTCTCACGCGGACGATGGTGCCGCTGTGTAAGGGTGGAGCAGGGGTTCGGGGGTTTTCTCGATCTGCGTGAGAAGATCTTCTTCTTAAGCTAATGCCCGGGGGCCGTCTTACCCTCCGCAGGACGAGTTTTTTTTAGTTCCAAGGGAATGTCATAGATAGCACAGATTGGGAGGCAGGGTTTTGGAAACTGGTTGTGTAGAAAGTACAAACAGCCAGTTCAGAATTTTGTTTGTAGATAGAAGATCTAGAAGGTTTCTTGGTTATTAGAGTTGTATGGTATGCTTATTTCATTTCCTTTTTATAGTGTAGAATTTCTTTTGCTGATTTGCTAGTTCTTTATGTGGCTTACATGTAACAATAGGAACAAATTAGCTGGACCACATACTTGCTGGACTTTGTGGGGTAGTGTTGTCACAATCTGATCATTTATTTGTTTGTTTCATCTTGCTAGAGACAATAGAATTTAGTGCAAGAACGTAGTTATCATCAGCTATCCTTCATTCTGTATAATATGGCTAGTTCGACTATACCATGTGTAACTATGTTATATCTTGCCTACTTAATTACGTTGAATCTGTACTTCTGCAGTTCTTGTAACACCCTGCCCATCCTCTGGGCCTAGAGTGCTACCATCATCGCACTATAATAATAATATTTTTTTTAAAACAGCTGCTAAACAATTTAAGCAGACTCTACTTTTTCATAAAGCAAAGACCACTTACACAATCCCCTTTTTTTTAGCAACTATTCTAACTCGCTAGAGGAGTTAAACGTACTAACACAAGTTGGTTAAGTGACGTGCTGCAAAAACGTGAAGATATTCATGTGCTACACCCGCCCATGCATGTCGTCCTCAACGGTCACCTAAAAACAACAACAAAGCAAGGGTGAGTCGAAAGACTCAGCAAGTACATAATAGGACGATAAAAAAAATACTAACACACAACATGAAGACAATTTTAATCCAATCAATATACTCTGCACACATAGCCATACTCGTACCACCATTCTCAAGGTTTCACATTGTCAAATCATCAATGCAATGCAATGCAATTTATCCCTGCTCTACATGCACATTTGCTCATCACATTGCAAATACGAGATTGCCGAGTGAACACCGTCGATGTTCACCCATAATCTTGGGCCCGTCCATTTCTAAGACGGGGTCTCTCCACTCCGTGGAGGCTCACAAGTAGGTCTTACTCAAGAGCACTCCGGATTAGTCCGCTAGCTTTACTCGTAGCTAGGGACTTTCTCACCACCCTCACTCTTGAGTGCACATAATGCAAATGCATATGCTCATTGTCATAATCATGCTCATCATTAACATCATTAGCAGGTAAGCATAATTGCCCACCTTACTCCATCATCATTACCATCACTTACCATGCAACTTTACGTCATGTAAACATCACATTTCCACATAAATATCATGTAATCATCGCATTTCCGCATAAACATTATCACATCATGTAAACATCGCATATTCATGAACTCTATGGTCACCGCTCTACCATGCACTTGCTCGTTAGCCAAGCGGAGCGAACGACGTGAGGACGGCGTCGACTCAGGACCTCCACCTGGACAAGCAATTAATCTGACTCAACACATCATATCGAAGTCAAAGCCTAAACAAGCGGTGTCAGTCATACACGCATAACCTGATCTTGGCATAAAAATGCCCGGGGTTAAGGACCCATCAAGCAAGTACCAAACCCCCTTTTTTTCTTTTCTTTTTCTCCTCTTTTCTTTTCTTTCTTCTTTTTTTTCTCTTCCTTTTCCTTTCCCTTTTTCTTTTCTTTTCTTTTCTCTCCTCTTCTTTCTTTTCTTTCTTTCTACCGAACGGCCTTATCCCTCCTCACCTACATCTCTCTCTCTCTCTCTCGTGATTGCGCTCTCCAGCGATTTGGGACGCCATGGTAGCACACGGCCGAGCTCTGGCTCGTCGACCGAGCTCGCCACGGTGGCTCATTGCTACCCCGCCTTCCCTCCATCCCCACTTCCTCTTCCTCTCGTGCGCGATCAAGACACGGTGCCTCCCGGAGGCTGACGGCGGGCGGGCGGTTTCCTACCACTGGCCTCGGGCTCAACGCCGGCCACCCCCGCCGCCTCCGCCCGCCTCGGATCCGCCTACTGGCAGCAGCGGGTGGGCGGGGCGCCGCCGCCCCAGACGGCATGGCTGCGGCCGCCGGACCGGCTCCGACTGCGCCCCACGCCCCACGGCTCCCGGCCACAGCTTAGCTCGGCCGGCCACGGCCTCTACGGCCGCCCTACCGCTACCGGGCGGTTTGCTTCTTCTACTGTGGCGGTGCACCCTTCCTTACTTTCTACAAGATTGTGCTTGTGCGACCGTGTTGGATGAATATGGGGACGGGCAACCTACTAGTTTTATGGGATCGAAATGGAAGTGGTCGTTGTGAAGGTTGGGGTTCCGGTGGTCGTGGACTTCCGGGTATGTCGACGGCGACGTTTGCTCCCTTCTTCGAGCCTCCTCCTGCCTTCCCTTGTGGCTTGGCTCCTCTCGCCCGACTCCCTCTTCCTCATCGCTGATAGGCCGAGGCCCACGCTCGGTTGTGCTCGATCGTGGAAATGATGATGCTAGCGGTGTGTGGCGAAAGTGGCGCTGAAAAAGAGTCGTGTGAGGTCTTGTCTACTCAAGGCTATCACACTCTAAGACAAATGCCGCTTCTACCCTCCTCTTTGCCTTGGTCGACTATGGTCCTGAGGGCTTTTGGTCCAACAAGAACCCTACACTATTTGGTGCTCTTCACCGTGGCGGGTTAAGCGGTAATGTAAGAATAGAATTTCTGCCGAATGACGAAAACCCACGACGCGAGATCTTGCGACCGCCACGGACGGTCTGGGAACCTCTCGAGAGCGCTACCTTTAGTCGCTTTCTAGACGGTGCCGACCGTCCCTGGATGGTCTGGGAACCTCTGCGAGCGTTACTAATTCGGCATTCTAAAAGCCGAAGGGTCTGACGGCAAAAACCACATTTTCCTCTCTTAATCCTCCCTTTTGCAATTCTGTGGTATTACAGTTCTGTTAGCCAGCACCATGCTAATGATGTTGTTCATCTGAAAAATTGGTTCGAATTTTCTAAATAGAGTTGATGCATGAGAGTGATAAATCTTAGTTTCTTTCTTTCAAATTCAGCTTGTTTTAAAAGAAGTCAGTGGAATCCATCTGGATCTGGACTCTTCTAGAATGTTGCATTTATAAATTTTCTACTACCGATATGATTTTCCAATTAGTGCAGCTGGAAGTACTATGCGAAAATCGTATTACTGTTATTCTAATGACTTTAGCAACAGATTTTTTGTATGTTCTGCTACTTTAATGCTGAAGTTACTCTAAGCAGTGTTATCAGATTCTAAACTCTTTCAATTCTTTTGTTTCCAGATGAGATCAATTTGGATGATATTCTTTTGTTATGTCATTTGTCATTTAGTTTTTAGTATTGCTTATTGGCTATGGACGCCATGGTTCTATACTTCCCTAGTTCTACTATTGCATTGTTGATCCTTTTTGCTATTTTTTGAGATATATATTTTTACAAAAATTAATTTAAAAACATGCGGTCCGACTGATGACCCACCAGTCCGACCACCAGGTCGATGGCCAGTCCGGTTCTGATAACACTGGCCAATACAAACAGAGCCATTATCCCTGTACACCAGTGCAATTTATTCATCACGGAGAAACTTTGGGTCAAATATTTTGAGGAAAAATCTAACTGCCTAAATAAGGAAATCATTATTTTCTCCCCTACTATTTCATGTCAAAAAAGCATAGCAATATTTTTCACTATAACAAAGATTAACACATATATGAAGGCCAAGTAACCTTAATCAAGTTGGCCAAGGATGCTGGATTAGCTCTCCAATCAATGGGAGGAGGAATGACAAGTGTTGTGCAAGTCAACACAGCAGAAAGGAACTCCTGCAGATGGTCAACGAAGCTGACAGACGTCTTAAACAACAGCACATCGTCTGTACACAAAGGACTCCTTCTTTGCATCCACAAAAAGCGATTCAGAAGACCTACGGCATGATAGCAAAAGAAGCGTGTCTCAATAAGCTGGTTGCTCAGATCAAACCTAAAAAATACAATCTGAAACACCTAATGAGCAAGCCATCACAAAGCAACTCTGAGTCATATGATTTTGCTTGTCGCCAATGTTTTCCTATTAACTACTTTCAGGTATTAATACCTGCAGCTGTTCCTACCAAACATTAGGCTGGAATTTTTGGAATCGAATTCATTACACCAAAACATTACCATAAGACTATAACGACGGTGAAATATAGTAACACACTTTTTCCAGGAACAAGAGGTTATCATCTAGAAACATAGCAATCAACTCCTTTGCCAGGTCAGAATCAGAACAACAAAACAACCTCAATGTCTAAATAATTGCATAAGAATACCTCCACAGAGCACAAGCAACCAACCACCAACAAGGGACAGAGGTTATACCTTTCTCTGTTCCACAAACGCCCTTGGGTTTTCCGGTTGAACCAGAGGTGAACATCACGTAGCAGAACTCCCTCGTCCTCTCAAGTTCGCACGGCCAAACAAGCTCCTCTCGACCAATCCCACCCTTTTCATCCTCAAACCCTTGCCGGATGTCACCGTCCAAGTGCAGCACATGGAAAGCGCTGCCCGCAAACACCCGAGCTGCTCGCGAACCCCCTGATGATACGACGAGCGCGGCGTTAGACGAGGAGATGGCCGACCAAACCCTCTCCTCCGGCCACGACGGGTCCAGCGGCAGGAACGCCTCCCCGCACCTCAGCACGGCGAGGACGGCGGCGACATACTCCACCGACGGCGAGGCGTACACCCCCACAATCCTAGGCGTCGCGGCGCCGCCCCCGGGTCGATCCAAAGCGCCTAGGGTTCCAAATTCGATCGAATCAGTGGAAGAAACTAAGGAGGGGGGAGCGACCGAGCGAATGGCGGTTCACGAACCTGGGGATTCGTCGTGGTGGAGGTCGCGGAAGGGGCGGAGCGCCGCGGCGATGCGGCGGGTGAGGCAGGAGACGACGGCGAGGAGGTCGCCGCAGGTGAAGCGGCGCTCGTTGTCGGAGGAGGAGGCCGCGTGGATGAAGGCGAGGCGGCTAGGGTTCCGGCGAGCAGCGCGGTCGAACACGTGCGAGATGCAGCACGGCTCGTCCGCCTCCGCCATCCCGCCGCTGCGAGGCAGAAGCAGCTTCCTCTATGGAGAGACCCAAGCGGGCTTAGCAACTAGGAGACGATTCGAAAGCGCATTACAAACCGCCTTCGATCCTTTTATTATGTTTAGAAAATACGCCTTCGAGCTTGATGTGCGTAGCTGCGCGCTACACAGCCTTTCTCCTTCGATGCTGCTCGAAATCCGCCTTCGAGAGTGATTTGCGCACCCCCACCATGTATACATTTTACCGTAAATCCGCCTGTTCTTTTTGGCTGCAGCATATGGCTTTTAGCTGTAGCTTATGACTTTTAGGCTGTTCGTGCGAGAGATTACAGAATAACAGAAACTCACGTATAGATTTTACCGATATAAATGAAGTCGGTACAATGTGTACTACAATTAACTAGTAGACACTATCTTAAAAAAATACTCTATTTAAAAACTAGTTACTGTAGAAAAGCTGAAAAACAGCTTTTAGAAGCTGAAAAGAACAGTGCCGTATAGATTGTACGGTTAGCCTACTTCGTTTGTACGGTTAGCAAGTATAGATTGATCGATGCTGCACCGATTAACGTTTGATCGAGAATCTTAAGTTTGCCAGAATTTCCTTTCGACTAACTCAGGCCCTAACCACAGTTCAGCGTGTGCCAGCATTTTCTTCTACCGGGTCTCATGCCTTACAGAAAGATCCTCTTAGGCAAGCTTAGTTGTTGTTGAAGTATAAGCAGGGGCTTCGCCGCCGGTGGAACCCCAACCCCGGGAGCTGCGCCTGAGATTGGCATGGCTTGGTTGTAATAGTGGAGCTCTGGCGGCGGCGCTGCACGGGAGCTACAGCGGCTGAGCTGAGGAAGAAGAAGGGTTAACAGAGCTCTAAATGTCTGAATCAGTATAGGGGCTATGGCCTATGGGCAAACCAAACTTTTTCCCGAAAAAATGTATGTCCAAGAAACAACAGGGCAATACATCATAAGGCAGAATGGAACACAACACAAGGAGAAGTAAACACTCAACACATGTCAAAATGCCTTTTATTCATATAAACTTTAAAAGATCGTCGTATGAGTTCCAATAAATATCGATGTTCTCCATCCAGGACTGCTTACATGAAAAGAATGGAGAGAATTTTGGACCTCCTTATACGGATTAAGCATTGCACATGAAACATCAAATTTAACAACAGTTCCTCCCCTACAAGTATAGGACTCAACACTCAGCAGCAACCAAATATACCGAAAATACGAAAACATGCCATATGGTGCCGTCGGTGGAGCAGCAGCACCTCAGTTCTTCCGCGCAATCTTGAACCACTCGGTGTGGAACGAGCCCGGCATGTCGACCCTCTCGTAGGTGTGAGCCCCGAAATAATCCCTCTGCGCCTGCACCAGGTTCGCAGGCAGCCTGTCCCTCCTGTAGGAGTCAAAGTATGCCAGGCTTGCAGACATGCCCGGGGTGCTGACGCCATTGTTGATGGCGAGGCAGACGACCCTGCGCCACGCGGTCTGCCTGTCCATGATCTCCTGCGCGAACTCAGGGTCCACGAGCAGGTTGGCGAGGCCGGAGTTCCTGTCATAGGCCTTCTTGATGCGGTCGAGGAAGATTGCGCGGATGATGCACCCTCCCTTCCAGATCCTCGCTAGCTCACCGAGGTTGAGCCCCCACCCTTTCTCCATGCTCTTGGCCTTGATGATGTTCATGCCCTGCGCGTAGCTGCAGATCTTGGAGGCGTAGAGCGCTTGCCTCACGTCTTCAATCAGCTGTGCCTTGTCCACTGGCAGGTCACTGGAGTAGTCGCCTTGGAAGATTTTGGAAGCCTCAACGCGCTCGTCCTTCAGCCCGCTGAGGAACCTGGAATCCAAGGATGCCTCGATTGTAGGAGCAGCCACAGAGAGCTCAGCAGCTTGCTGCACAGTCCATTTCCCGGTTCCTTTCATCCCAGTCTTGTCCAGGACCTTGTCGACCAAGTAGCCCTCACCCTGCTCATCCTTGATGCCAAATATGTCAGCAGTGATCTCGATCAAGAAACTGAGGAGCTCACCCTTGTTCCACTTGGAGAACACCTGCTGCAGCTCGCTGTTTGTGAGCTTACCAACCGACTTGAGAACATCATATGCCTCAGCAATCAGCTGCATGTCACCATACTCGATTCCATTGTGAACCATCTTGACAAAGTTACCTGATCCACTTTTGCCAACGTACGTGACACACGGGCCACTATCAGGGACTTGAGCAGCCACCTTGAGAAGAATATCCTCAATGTACCTGTAAGCCTCGAATGAGCCTCCGGGCATCAAGGACGGGCCATGGCGTGCACCCTCCTCTCCTCCGGAAACACCCATCCCAAGATAGAGGAGGCCGCGCTCCTCCATCGCCTTCTCCCTCCTCTCTGTGTTCTCGTACCACTCGTTTCCTCCATCAATGATGCAGTCACCCTGCTCCAAGTGTGCTGCGAGCGTCGCAATGGTCTGGTCCACTGGTGCACCAGCCTTGACAAGCATGATGACGACACGTGGCTTCTGAATGGAGTTCACAAAGGATGAGGGGTCATGGAAACCATACACAGGAAGGTTTCCTTCTGCCTTGGCACGCTGAACAGTCTCATCAACCTTGGAGGTCGTCCTGTTGTAGACAGAGATGGGGAACCCTTTCTCTGCAATGTTGAGGGCAAGGTTCTGCCCCATGACCGCAAGGCCAGCAAGACCGATTCTCGTGAGAGCCATCACCTACCTAGAAAGAGATGCACCAAACACAATATGTATGGAACAATATTAATTTATGCATATCTCACCGAACGGTCAAAAAAGATGCATGGAAAACCCAGCAATCTTAAGATCCAGTGAGCATTTGGATGAATGAGAAGCAAGAACAGGCTCCATTCCAAGCAATCGTTTGTTATGAATAAAAGATTCAGAAACTAATACAGAAACTGACTGCCAACCGATGGATACAAGGGGAGGTCAAAAAGAGGAAGCTTGGAAGATAACACTACATGCAATTTTAAGATCCTAACCCACCAGCAAGGAGGTGACCAACATAATGCATTTCAGTAAACTATATAGATTGTTTAAGATATCAAGGAACCGATAGAATCCTGAAAATAAATCTACCTGTGCACCAATCATCCATGCGGTCAACACTTACACAAAGAATCCTACGCTCACTTCAGAGGTACAGTGTACAAACTAGTTAGTACAGAACACTCGACAATTAACAGAACTTGTGGCATTCAATAACTCAACTAGAACTACTACATGATCCATGATCCATGATATCAAGTGTTTGTATCTATTCAGGCAAGTGAAAGATGGCAGGGGAAGCGCATCTTTACATCGGGATTGGGGTATCTACTTACTAATAGCAACTACACCATCTAATTGCTAAGCACTGTCCAGGAACCAAAAGTCGCGTGCTACACCACACGTAAACATCCGCACTTGAAAAGCCTAGCCTAGCACCTATGCTGATTTATTTGAGACATGCAGCCAGCGAGAGGTTTCTCTGTCAGTTTACAACAGCAACTGGATTGCTCCCATGGATCTGAACTAGCACCGAACTCGGCCTATCCCCAAAATTAGCAGCGCCTAACTAGTACTAGCAGCGAAAGTCCATTCAAGAACACCACCGAGCAGCACACGCTGCTACCGAAGATGGTTCATTTCATCCAAAGATCGGCAGGAGGGGGACCGATTCTCGCACGAGCTCAGCGTTTCATCCAAAGAACCGACCGCCGCCTCCAGTCCCACCCCAGAAAAAAAAATAGGGAAAAATCCTGAGCAGACGAGACCAAAGCAGGGAGAAATCTAGCTACACGATGGATCAAGCAAGGGGTGGGGAAAAAAATCGCAGAAGAGATGGGGAAAGACGAGGCCTCGCCTCACCTGCCTTTGGTATGCCTGGACTGGATGGAGCCGGTGAGCTGCTAACCACCAACCCACCGCCCCAAGCTTAGATTTTTATCGCCTCCCCATCTCTGTCTCGCTTTGACACCCCGCACAGTTGGCAGCCAGCCTCGTTATCTCCCGGTGTGCGCCTCGTTATCTCCCCACGTGTCAGCCTCCATCGCGGCGGCGGCGGCGGCGGCGGCCTTGGTTAGGGGCCCGCCGAGGTGTGCGGCGAAATGGTTACTTATCGGATACTCGCGGTCTGCTTGTATTCTGTTCTGAATCCGGATGAAAGGTATTCGGATCACAATCCAAACGCGTATTGGAGATGTTCTTCCCAGATCCAGTTTCGATTGGATCTAGATTGGGTGAAAAATATCCGTCCGTTTCTCACCCCTGGTCCCAAGATCACATTTGTTTCAGCTTGTGATGTCGTCAGCACGAGGCCACATGACAATCTGGTTCGTAGACCCTAATTATGTACTATGTTGTTATAACCTTTTGTCCACATGGTATTTTGAACGAAGAGAATAGTGAACATGTGTACGCTGATTGAGCAGCCCAGATACCAAAGTTCACATATTCTACGCTTTTTACTCTTTGGAGCTCTTTTATTTTTCTTTTTGAGATTTTGCACACATGCACTCCTTAAATTTGTTTTAGATTCAGACATGCACCCCTTAGATCTGACTACAGTGAGAAGTTCATATCCTTCTCTCTTAAGGGAATGTACAACAAGTAGCTCTAGATGGATGTTTCGTAGACCCAGGTAAACTCGTATACCATGATGATGGAGACGAGATGGGTGCTTTGCAGGGTGTTCGAGGACTTCTCTACAAGTTACGAGGCTTCAAGTAAGAGAAGGTGGTCTAAGGTAGAGAAAAGAAGGGACAGAAGAGAAGAGAAAAGGAGAGGGAGCACCTCTGAGAAGATGAAGACATGGAACGAGAGGGTGGAGATGATTGGATCCAGCCGGATCTACATGGCGGCGAACATCCAGGCAGACGACGGTGATGATGACCACAAGGGCCGTGGTGGACGACGACGACAAGGACGACACATGCCACGGCGGAGGACATCACATGCCATGACGGGCGACAACGAGAATGGTGTGGGCCATGGTGGAGGAAGAGCTTCACGGGTAGTGCGCATAGGACGGTGAGCAAGAGAGGGAGGGGAAAAATAGGTGTCAGGAGGTGGAGAGTAAGGTGGGGGATGGGGAGGAAAAAGTGCTAGGAGAGAAAGGGGCAGGTGCGAAGAAAAAGATAGGTGGCAGGCTGATAGTGGGACTAAGGTAGGGATGGATTTGTAATATATTCTTTTAGGGTTTTTTGCCTTTTTTTATACATCACGTTCCTTTGTATTGTCTATGAGAGAATCTGTTTATTTTTCATTTTTTAAATTTTAATTAAACCAAAAAGTTTACATGAGCTACAATACCAAAAAGAAGCTTCAAATGGTGCTAACAATACCAAAAAAAAACTAAAAGCTAAAAGTTTGAATCAACTTGAGCACAACCTTAGACCACCACCTGACACCATACATGTTCGCTATGGCTTCTATACGTTGATTTTCTATCGTAAATAATTTTTCTATAGTACCTAACTTTCAAACAAAATATCTTTTCAAGATATGGTCTACTAGTCAATTGTAGTATATATTGTAATGACTTTATTTATATCGGTAAAACTCGTACACGAGTCTCTCTATAAACTTCTCAATAATATATTACTATTTAAAAATCAAAACTAAAAAATATTACCATAAATCAATATGAATATCCTATGTGTTGAGAACAAATTTGTGTAGAATGGCTTGGGCTCGAGTGAAACACTCTCTTTCATTGGGTTCTTGTATTGCACATAAAAAACGGCAAGCTTGACTTTTTGTTCACTGTACAATGCCTGCTCCAGCTCGTCAACTTCGATACTCAATAAAAACTTGTGCTGACCAAAACATGGCCACATCCGCTTTTGTTACGCCTGCTTGACCTACATGGCTCGCCCAAATATTCAGAGGACCTTCAGCTTTACATGGTAAAATTTCTGGCTTTTACCCGGTGTGTACACTGTAAAAAGGACCCAAAAGCCTCCCACGCAACTGTGAAAGGACTGTCCTTTCGTTGGCGAGTACTCTTGCTGTTACAGTTTCACTATTATTACCACTTACTCCTCCATAGTAGTACTTGCTCTTGCTCCATTGGCCATGGCTATTATTAGCCTGGTAGCTACAGTGATTGACTGTTAGGGCATCTTTAACAGTACATTACAGAAGTTACATGTGTGTTACTGCTCCCTGACCTTTCTGCTGTTGCATTAACGCAGCCTCTCTCTTGAGAACTCTTTCTGCTTTGGAGCACAGCCCAAAAGTTCAGTGCAAAAGTGCCGTTCGCAACAAAGAAAAAACACATATTTCCTTTTGCCTTTTGCAGATACGCCATGGAGTGCACTACTGAAGATTCACTAGACCCACAGGACGCGCGCACACGAGTGCAAGTATGTCACACGTGCAAGCAGAACCCACAAGCGTCGGTTCTGCTTTCAAGTTCATTTTTACGGTTGGTAATCTCTGAAGATTTTTCATTTTCCAATTCAGACTTCCGGTGTTTCGTGGAAGCAAAACCGCCGTAGAAAGGGTGCACTGTAAAAGTAAAAACATGCTGATGGGGTTGGTCTGCCATCCCGTCGCTGTCAGCGGTGAAAACTGAAACGGTCATCTACTGAAGTCTGAACCCTTGTCCTCTCCTCTCCTCTCCTCCCCCTCCATTTCGTTCCCATTCCCAGTCAAAAAAACGAGAAGAAAAATCACACCTTTGCTACTACAAGGCCGCTCGAAGATTGGTAGAGTAGGGTCATATTTTTTGGCATGGTTGGAGGTTGTTTGGTTGGTCAAATTATATCCCTTTCTTGGCGTCTTACTGGTTCAAAGATTTGCTTTTGGGGTTCTGACTGACCGGGGAGTCGTTGGGGGGTAGCAAGGTCTTCTTGGTTATGGTTGGTGGTGGAAAGATTGGGATTTGACCCAGTTTTTGACCGTCGTCGAGGCCAATCGAAGCGGCCGCAGTGAGAAATTTCTCTCTGCTTGCTGTGAAAAGATTGGTCTTTTCAAGCCCTCGAGAACTCAGTTCGGAGTAATTTTGGTTCTACTCCATGTTTATCCGATTTGGGAGATGGGAGGAGTACTAGTCTTGCTGCTGATGAGGAAGTAGGAGAAGGATTCATTGGGCAGTAGGTGTTCGACGGATTGCGTCGAGGAGATGGCGGGGGCGGGGGCAGTGGGCGGGAGCAACTTGGAGGAGATGCTGAGGAGGATGCTCCCTCCGGGGACTATAATCCCCGAGGCCCCGGCCAACCTTGACTACTCGATTGCGCTCGAGTACGACGGCCCGCCGGTGTCCTATGAGCTCCCGAGGATTGATCCGGTGGACATCCCGGCGATACCGACGGCGGAGCCGGTGTCCGGTCCCCTGGGGCGTGGGAACAGCGCGGTGCCGGTCATCAGACCAGTGCATCTGCCAGCGTCCCGGGTGAATGCTCAAAGTGCAGAGCCGCCGTCTGCGCAGGTTAGGGGAAGCTCAGATTCAGTAAATTTGGCTCTGCAGAATGAGGGGTTCTCTGATGATGACTTCCGCTCGGTGTCGCATGAGTCTGCGCAGAGTTTCCAGGGGCAGAAGGCTAGCAGGCCTGTTGTGCCGGAGGGAAGGAGACCTCAGGTGGTGACCTTTGGGTTCACGGAGGATAGCAAGTATGAGAGCAAGGAGTTTGAGGGGGTGTCGGAGCAGTACGTGGCGGTGACTAGGAAGGAGAAGAGGGGGAGGACCTGCAACCGGTGCGGGAAGAGGAAGTGGGAGAGCAAGGAGTCATGCATTGTTTGTGACTCAAGGTATTGCAGCTACTGTGTGCTCAGGGCTATGGGCTCGATGCCAGAAGGCCGGAAGTGTATCACTTGCATTGGCCAGCCAATCGATGAGTGCAAGCGGTCGAAGCTAGGGAAGAGCTCGAGGATACTGTCCCGGTTGCTCAGCCCATTGGAAGTAAGGCAAATCTTGAGAGCTGAGGAGGAGTGCCAAGCAAACCAGCTCCGGCCTGAGCAACTCGTCATAAATGGCTGCCCTCTTAGTCCAGAAGAGATGACAGACTTGCTTAGTTGCCAACGGCCTCCTCAAAAGCTGAAGCCTGGAAAATATTGGTATGACAAGGAGTCAGGCTTATGGGGAAAGGTAAAGTCTATTGGTAGGAGAAGAACATACCTTTCTATGCAATCTGAACTTGCGCTAATAACCTTTTGTTTTTGCTGATAGGAAGGGCAAAAGCCAGATAAGGTTGTCAGCACTAACCTAAACTTCAACGGAAAGCTTCAGCCCAATGCAAGTAATGGCAACACTCAGGTTTATATGAATGGAAGGGAAATTACCAAGATTGAACTGAAAATTCTCAAGGTATCAATGCTCTGTCATCATAATTATCTGTTTGAAAGCGGGGGCATGGAAGTGGAAATTTCATAAAAGAAGCAATATTGTACCATAGACAGTCTTTGGTTACTATCTCCATGATTGCCCTACTTTTATTAAAGTAAATGATATAGAAAAATTTCTTGTAGTCTGAAATATATTTGGATTTCACCACAGTAAAAAAAGGAATGCAACTAGGGATTATGTACATGTTCTTTAAGCAACTGAGAAAACAATTTTATTAAAGTAAATGTTATAGAATTCTTGTCCAGGTGCAATTTATGCTACCTACAGTTGGGATTGCTTATTGACTGTATATTATAATTCTACTCAGTCACCTCTCTAATTGAGTTTGCCACAATATCCACATTATTCTTGCAGATTGCACAAGTTCAGTGTCCCCGCGATACTCACTTTTGGGTTTATCATGATGGTGGCTACGAGGAAGAAGGCCAAAATAATATCAAAGGGAAAATATGGGAGTCAGTATGTATCTTGCTCAAAGGAGTTTCAATTAATTCCTTTTCCTTTCTAAAATTAATGCGTGTCTTGTTGTTTCCTTCTTTTAACAAGATATTCTATATCCTCTATTGAACAGCCTTTGACACGTTTTGCATGCGCCTTGTTTTCAATACCGGTGCCTCCTGCAAACTCTGATGGACCAAAAGAGGAGGCTCCTTATTCGGCAAGAACTGTCCCTGATTACTTGGACCACAAAAGAATCCAAAAGCTTCTTATTCTTGGATCACCTGGAGCTGGCACAAGCACCATATTTAAGCAGGTATGACTGAATTTCACATTTAATAATTCATTAGGTTTTGTTATAATGTTATTTGCTTCTTTGGCGTGGACCCCAACTTTGCGAACATGCCTTCTATGAAATAATACAGCTTGAAGTTAATTACTAAAGTTTCTGCGTTCAGTTAGTGCCTTGTTTTAGTGATGTAGAAACCCTTTCATTATTTTGGAGCGTTGGTTAATTGTTGTAGATAACACTCGCATACATACTGTGCACAACCTTCTGCAAGCTTAGCGTTGATCCATGTTTACACGTGTAGTCATCATAGGTATCTTGCTTTATTCAATAAAATGCCTGGAAGTCCTTATGGAGCACTTTCGGGCAGCACCACACAAGTTGTTCTTGTTCATTCTCATGAGTGGATGATACAGTTTGGAGTTGAGACTTGAGGAGTCAACTTTTCAAATGTTTCTTTATTTTGCATACACTTGCATGATGTTTGATTTTTATGAAACAGGCTAAGTTATTGTACGGCACTAGTTTTACACAAGAAGAACTTGACAGTATCAAACTAATGATCCAAAGCAACATGTTCAAGTACCTCGGGATTCTGCTTGAGGGCCGTGAGCATTTTGAGGAAGAGGCTTTGGCTGTCTCAAATAACCCAAGCTCAGAGGATGAGGATACTCAACAAGGTAGCAGTACAGCTAATATTTGTTCCACTAGTATTTTTCAGGAGCATATCGCACAGCTAAAGTTGGTTTTTTTTTCATGCAGATGAAAATAAATCTAGTGGTTCCAGTTCTTGCATATACACAATAAATGCAAGGCTGAAAAAATTCTCAGATTGGCTTTTGGACATCATAGCAATGGGAGACCTAGATGCATTCTTCCCTGCAGCTACACGTGAATATGCTCCAGTTGTTGATGAGATGTGGAAGGATCCTGCCATACAAGCAACATATAAAAGAAAAGATGAATTGCATTTTCTCCCTGATGTTGCCGAGTATTTCTTGAGCAGGGTATTTAAATAAAAGCTTTTAGATTAAATTAACACAGTTAATTCCATTGCTGAAAAACTGCATTAAAGACGGGCTTATCCCTTAATTTCATCTGTTCACAACTTGCGTTTCATATATTATGCTACACCAGCACTTCATATTATGGCTTCTACTTATTAGCAAACCCCTCTACATTCATTAATCATATTTGTTCTTAATAATGCTACAACAGCTTGAACTACTAAGCATTATGCTTGTTAATCCCGTAAGGAGCCTTTGTGTTTTTGGACTTTGCCTGCCATCCTTCTGTGTCCGAGAATGATCTCCAGCAAAACACAATGCACTGTCACCTGTTTTTGTGTACACTCTAATTGGTATTTGAGTACCTAAACGTCTAAACTAACTTGTCTTTTTTATGACATCCTTGCAGGCCATCGAAGTATCGAGTAATGAGTACGTACCTTCAGAGAAAGATGTAATATATGCTGAAGGAGTAACACAAGGGAATGGATTGGCCTTCATTGATTTCACTCTGGACGACCGCAGCCCTATGTCAGAACTTTTCAGTGACAATCATGAGGCACACTCTCAGGCGCAAACCAAGTAAACTCTTTCTTCATGGATCATGTCTGAACCGCATCTAAATCCTTCAGTACATATGTCTATATAACCTAAACAGTGCTTTTCCTTTCACATCCTTTCTTTTTCTTTCTTTCCTGTAATTAAAATATCCTTAGATATTAACACTGTTGTTGGAATTGTGGAATGCACCTGTTGATTGTGGTAAAAAGAAAAGCCATTGTAACTTTTTTACTACTGCATTAGCGCAATTCGTAGGTGTAGGTTGCCTGCTATTTGCTTAGGCTAATGACTTCTTTCTCCTGCCAAACAAGTCCCAGAAAGCTTAATTGTGTCATCTGCTTTTATCCCCCTCAGATATCAGCTGATTAGAGTAAGCGGCAGGGGCATGAATGAGGGCTGCAAGTGGGTTGAAATGTTTGAGGATGTCAGCATGGTGATATTCTCTGTAGCACTCAGCGACTATGACCAGGTGGGAGCCCCCTCAAGTGGTGGCAGCAGGCCCCTTCTTAATAAGATGATTCAAAGCAGGGACTTGTTTGAGGCTACAATCAGGTACTTATCATTGGCATTTGCATTTTGAAGCAGAACCCACCTACTGACCGCTGCATAATGAATACTCCATAAGACTGTTCACCTGACATTTTATCATCACATATTTGTTCCTTCGGCTATGACAGTCTGATAGTTTTCCTAAATCTAAGGTGTCTGAGGGAGGTTGGTATTTTTCCAACTAAAGTTTAATACTTTGGGAAATTGCATAGTCATATTGCGGAACACCATATATAGAAAATGAGAAACTTGTTACAGCTTTGTTCGGATTAGTTAAGCTCAGTTTCAGGACCAAATTTACTGACTTGTACTTTGGCCAGGCAACCATGTTTCCGCGACACACCGTTCGTTCTTGTGCTCAACAAGTTTGACCTCCTCGAGGAGAAGATCGGTCGTGCCCCTCTCTCCACATGCGAGTGGTTCAACGATTTCTGCCCACTCCGGACTCACCACAACAACCAGTCGCTGGCTCACCAGGCGTTCTACTATGTTGCGATGAAGTTCAAGGACCTGTACGCCACCCACACGAACCGGAAGCTCTTCGTGTGGCAGGCGCGTGCCCGCGACAGGCCGTCGGTGGACGAGGCCTTCAAGTACATCAGGGAGGTTCTCAAGTGGGAGGACGAGAAGGATGAGACCTACTACCCGGAGGAGTCGTTCTACAGCACCACAGAGCTCAGCTCCTCCCGGCTGATCAGAGCAGAATGACAGGGCCAGAAACTAGAGAAGAAGGGAGGAGAGTGCCCCCCATGGATCTGAACCAATCTCGTTGTGTGCAAGGATCACTACTAAGTGTATAGGATTACTGTATTGGTTGATGCTTTTACAGCTTGTTCAGATGAAGACGGTTGCTGTGTGTTCTTCGTAGATCGTTGTTGCCCATTGTTGTGTACTAATTTTCCAAACAAATACAGTGAAGAAATTGAGTTAGCTTGTAAACTGTCAGGGATGGAGGCCTTGGGCCCAAGGCCTAGTCGGGTTATTATTAGGAATTAGAGATTGGTTTCTATTTGAGTTAGAGATTAAGATTCCTTGTGTTAGAGATATAATTAGAGATATAATATTAGTTACTATATCTGTTAGAGATATGATTGGAATTAGACTCTATCTGTTAGGGGGGAGTCTATCTATATAATGAGGGCTACCGTATGCTATTGGCATCAATCAGAAATATATCGAAGTCTTCTCCGTCTAATCTCTCTCTCTCCCCCTCTACCCCGGTTCATGACAACTTGGTATCAGAGCAATCGATCCCTTCCCACGACTTCTACTACCATGGTTTCTATGACTCGTCCTACTGCTGAGTCGTTGATCATAATAAAAGTTAACGCCGACAAGATGGCGAAGCACGACAAAAAGATAGGGGATATCATCCTCAACATACATGCCATCCTCGAAAAGATGGTCGCAGATCGGGAAAAGACACAACAATGCATTTACGGCACTCATTCCAACAAGCGCTATGGTGCCACCAGATCTTCCTCCACCCCTCTGCAGAACACCAGATCGGCACCGAGCTACTGCGCCGGCCTCACCGGCGCCACTACTGCAACCCCCGTCGCCACCCGCGCCGCTACTGCCGCTCGCCGTCGCCGTCACCGTCCTCGGTCGTCAGCCGCCATCCGCTGCCTGGACCCACGCAGATCGTTGCCGGCGTCGCCGTTCCCGGTCGCTGGTCGCCGGAGATGGTCGCCGCCCGAAGGCCGACCGAAGCACCTGCCGCCTGCGCTTGAAGCGGCCGGCAGCCGCCGGCCGCCGTCGGCCGCGCCACCACGCCGCCGTCTTCGCTACTCGCCGCCGCCGCCGTTGTCGCCGCCAGCCGCCGCTCCGCCGATGCCGCCGCCGCCGACAAACCACCGCCGGTTCGCCGTCGCTGGGTCGTCTCCGCCGCCGTCCGCCGCCGCTTCCGCGCCGCCGCTTCCGTAGCCGCGACTCGAGTCGACGAGATCCGCCCGCCACCTCCGCCGCGTTGTCGCCGCCGCCATTGCCGCCCGCCGATGCCGCCGCCGCCGACAAACCACCGCCGGTTCGCCGTCGCCGTCCGCCGCCGCTTCCGCGTCGTCGCTTCCGTAAGCCGCGACTCGAGTCGACGAGATCCGCCAGCCACCTCCGCTGCGTCGCCGCCGCTCCGCAAGGCCGCTGCCTACGGCCGCCTCTCCGCTTGTCGCTTACTCGGATGCTCCGGCCGCCGCCTCTCGCCGCTCTGCAGGGCCGCACCACCGCCGCCGCAACCGCCGCCGCCGCGCAGCCGCCGCCGCCGCCAGCCGGGCGCCCGACGGCCATCCGCTCCTCCGGCCGCCCCATAGGCCGACCGCCCGCCGCCGCCGCAGCCGCCGCTCCGTCGACGTCGCGTCGATCCGCATCAGGCGCCGCCGCTCCTCCAGTCGCACTTCGGCAGACCGATGCGATTCGAGTGTCGATCGGTTATAAACCGACCGAATAAGTTAAGGAAAAAAATAAAAACCCAAAAAAAGAATTTTTTGCGGTATCGTATAGTGAAAGAGCTACACTCGTCGACGAGACCGCAACCATGGTCGCCGCTCGGCACTCGAGGACGAGCCGCATGTCCGAGAGGGTGTAATGTCAGGGATGGAGGCCTTGGGCCCAAGGCCTAGTCGGGTTATTATTAGGAATTAGAGATTGGTTTCTATTTGAGTTAGAGATTAAGATTCCTTGTGTTAGAGATATAATTAGAGATATAATATTAGTTACTATATCTGTTAGAGACATGATTAGAATTAGACTCTATCTGTTAGGGGGAGCCTATCTATATAATGAGGGCTACCGTATGCTATTGGCATCAATCAGAAATATATCGAAATCTTCTCCGTCTAATCTCTCTCTCTCCCCCTCTACCCCGGTTCATGACAAAACAATGTGCTTTTGAGCTTATGGTGATGGATCTGCTTGGGTCTTGTGTGGCTCCCCTGCCTTCAGAAATCAGAATCCTCTGTTTCTGATATAAATTTCCCCACACTGAATTGTGAAGAGAGAATGGGCTACCACAACAACATGCGGGCACAATCCTAGTTGTCTCAACTTCTAGAAATGTGGCAAAGACATCAAAACATTAGAAGATGGGATGCTAGTTTTTGAATTTTGAAAGTGCATCAATCTCAAGGCACATTTTGATGGATAGGATAGAGTATGGATATCCATATGTGGGAAACTATTTTCAATTTTTTTATATATTTTCTTTGGATTACATTAATTTTAGTGCGTAGTAATTTCAAGGTAGTTTTACAGTAGACAAATCAATTCCAGTATGATTTCTAAGTAATCAGGGTATGTACAATGGTATAGACAATTGCTGTCTAGAATATCCTCTATGTCACCTATAGACGATACAAAAGACAGCTCATACAATAGATTATTTTTTCCATGTCTCTATAGACACCTTCTTCATGACACAGTATATCTTGTTTATCATGTTACAGTCGACTACTGCATGAGAGATAACCTAATTCACTATGCTTCATCTCTCTCCTTCGCATCATTTCGTGTCCTACGTAGTATGATTTATAGACAGTTGCTACGACATCCTAAATGAAGCCTTCAACTAAACTAACAGTGTTGTCTTAAAAAATGGATCTCGCTGGCCGACAAGCGGGCCCCACTTGAAGTTACCCCAGCTGAAAAAAAAAATCTGACCTTATCTCGGCTTATCGTGTCCCTTCCCTTGATCCCTTCCCGCGCCATGGCGCTGGCTTCTGCTCCTCCTCACACTCCAATGGCCGCAGGGACCACCAGCGCCTCCGCATCCACCGCCATTTCCATCACCTGCTCCTCCTATGAAGATGACAGCGCTGCCTCCTGGTCGCTCTCGTCAGGCACGTCGTCGTCCTCCTCCCAGCGCCGGCGTCCGTACCGCCGCCTCCTCCACGACGAGGCGCGGCGCCTCCGCCGCGCGCGGCGGAGCCAGGGCCAGGGCGCAGACACGCCCCAATGGGTCCGCCGCACCACAGACCAGATGGCTCGGTACGTGGAGGACGACCGCGCCGGCCACGTATACGGGCGCCACGTGGTCGCCGCCGTCCGCGCGGTGCGCGCCACGGCGTCGCGCCCCTCCGCGGACATGCGCAAGGCCATGGCTTCGTTCGTGTCCAAGCTCACCTTCCGCGAGATGTGCGTCGTGCTCCGCGAGCAGCGCGGCTGGCGCCAGGCCCGGGACTTCTTCGCCTGGATGAAGCTTCAGGTCACACACACACTTCCATTACTTCAAGATTTCTCAAAAGATTGCAACTTTTGAGCTGAATTGTTGACAGTTTTGTATGGATTCATCCTGATGTTCTCGATCCATGCAGCTGTGCTATGAACCAAGTGTCGTCGCGTACACCATTCTTCTCAGATTGTACGGTCAGGTTGGGAAGATCAACCTCGCAGAGGAGACGTTTCTTGAGATGCTTGAGGCTGGCTGTGAGCCTGACGCAGTGGCATGTGGAACCCTCCTTTGCGCATACGCAAGGTGGGGGCAGCACAAGGATATGATGCTGTTCTACTCCGCGGTGCGCAGGCGCGATATAGTACCCTCCGTTTCGGTCTTCAATTTCATGATCTCATCTCTGCAGAAGAAGAAGCTGCATGGCAAAGTCATCCATCTGTGGAATCAGATGCTGGAAGCCAATGTAGCGCCAAATCAGTTCACATTTACAGTTGTTATTAACTCATATGTCAAAGAGGCTCTCTTGGAGGAGGCCATGGATGCATTGGGCGAGATGAAGAGGTGTAGATTTGTTCCGGAGGAGGCGACTTACAGCCTTTTGATCAGTCTGAGTGCCAAGCATGGAAAAGGGGAGCAGGCATCGAGGCTTTATGAAAAGATGAGGGCTCAGGGCATTGTCCCCAGTAACTACACCTGTGCATCTCTCCTGGCAGTCCATTATAAGAATGAAGAATACTCGAAAGCACTTTCGCTCTTCTCTGAGATGGAGCAAAATAAGATTGTTCCTGATGAGGTTATCTATGGCATTCTTGTCAGGATATATGGTAAGCTTGGGCTTTATGAGGATGCGCAACACACATTTGAGGAAACTGAGAAGGCGGGTCTTCTCAGCGACGAGCAAACTTATGTGGCAATGGCTCAAGTTCACATGAATGTTGGAAATTATGATAGAGCATTGGAAGTTTTGGATTCTATGAGGTTGAGAAATGTGAAGCCATCACAATTTTCTTACAGTGCTCTTCTCCGATGCCACGTTGCAAAGGAAGACATAGCTTCTGCAGAAGATACTTTCAGAGCCCTCTCCAAATATGGCCTCCCTGATGTGTTTTGCTGTAATGACCTGCTCAGGTTATATACGAGGCATGGCCATCTAGAGAAGGCCAGGGAGCTGATTTTGAAGATGAGGAAAGAAGAGTTCCAGCTTGATGAGGGCCTCTGCATGACTGTGATGGAAGTTTGTTGCAAAAGTGGGATGATTGAGGATGCGGATAAGTTATTCAAAGAGATGCAGACGAATGGAATGACCATGAGCAATTCAGCAATGGTTACTGTTATAGAGATGTATTCTAGAAATAGCACTAGTGTGCTTCAGAAAGAAGTGAGCTCGTCAAATGCACTTGATCGGACTGACAGTCCAGCAGTTAGCATGATGGCGAAATCCTTGTTGGACACCCCTGGGGGCTTGTCCAGTGCGTGCCAATTGATCAGAAAATTTGCTAGGGAAGGTGAGCAAGCTAGGTGGTAGGTGCCACACAGAACACGGTGTTCATGCCTAAACATACTCTCTCTTACTGCTGTCTATACATGTATTCTGCTGCAGGGAATACTGATGAGGCAAAAGCTCTTTATGAATTGCTTACTGAATTGGGAGCCAAGCCTGATGATTCTGCAATAGCTACTTTGATTGTCCAATATGGTCAGGCCCAGCAGTTAGGAAAAGCACAAGAACTGTTTGAGTCAGCATCGACATCGTTTCCAGTAGGAGGACCTGTCTACAATGCCATGGTTGATGCATTATGTAAATGCGGCAAAACTGAGGAGTCATATAATCTTTTCATGGAAATGGCTGACCAGGGCTATAATAGAGATGCTGTGACAATTAGCATACTTGTCACTCACCTGACTAAGCATGGTAAGGGTTTCCTGCTGCTTTCTATCTTCAACTGCTATATAACTTGTTTACGCTAGATGAAATGGTCGCTGCTTAACTTCTGTGCTGAAGAGATAAATATGTATCAATCGTTGTGCAATACGTTGAGTGAGGCATTTTATTATCGTGTATACTCACAGAGTCATATTACTCTCAGGGAAATTTCAGGAGGCAGAAAACATCATACATGGCTGTTTCCATGATGAAGTTGAGCTTGATACTGTCGTGTACAATACTTTTATCAAGTCAATGCTTGACTCAGGTCTGGATAATATCTTTTCCTCATTAGATGGACAAGCAAACATTTCAGGTTTCAGGTTGCCATAGCTAATTGCTACAGCTTTAGTATCCAAGCAGGCAAACTGTACTCAGCTGTCAGCATATATGATCGCATGATATCCTCTGCCATTCCTCGGTCCATGCAGACATTCAATATAATGATAAGGTAAGTTAATCTTCAGAAAACATCCCACGAACGTTGGAGCCAAAAGTCTGGAATTGTCTTCTTTTCTGATGTTTTGTTGAGAACATTATGTCATTAGCTTCAGTTTTCTCATTCAGTGTTTATGGCCGAGGAGGAAATCTGGACAAGGCTATTGAAATGTTTACTGCTGCACAAGAACTAGGCTTACCGATTGATGAGAAGACATACACAAACATGCTTAGCTTCTATGGAAAAGCAGGTCAAGTTCCTCTGCCTTGTAGACAAAGAAAAATCTCATGTTTGGCTCCTTTTTCCGGCGCTCTCCCTCGTTCTATTCAGTGCTAACTGCTAAGTCTCTGAATTTTCATTTCTGCAGGGAGGCACCAGGAGGCGTCTTTACTATTCAATACAATGAAGGAAGATGGTATCAGGCCTGGAAAGGTACTCTTTCATTGGCGATAACTTCTGAAATTGCCGTTATGAAGCATAAAATGGTATTGGCTCTGCCTTGAGATTAATCAGTACGGCTGATTCGAACCTAATCTCCAATGTGCAGATCAGCTTCAATTCCATGATCAGTGTCTATGCCACTTCAGGACTGCACGATGAGGCAGAGATTATATTCCAGGAGATGCAGGAAAGCAGTCATGCTCCCGACTCGCTCACGTATCTCGCACTGATCAGAGCATACACAGAGGGCAAATGCTACTCCAAAGCTGAGGAGGCCATCCATATGATGCTGAAGAGCAACATAACGCCTTCATGCCCCCATTTCAACCACCTCATTTTCGCCTTTCTGAAGGAAGGGCAGATCGATGAAGCCCAGAGGATCTTCAGCCAAATGAAGGAGACAGGTGTGGGTGCTGATTTGGCCTGTTGCCGGACCATGATGAGGGTGTACCTGGAGTACGGTCGCGTCGACGAAGGCATCTCGCTCTTTGAGACAGCACGCAGATCGCTGAAACATGACAGCTTCATCTTGAGTGCTGCATTTCATCTTTACGAGCATTCAGGCAGGGGGTCTGAAGCTGGGGATGTCCTGGATGCCATCAATCTACATGGCGCCTCTTTCCTGAGGAACCTAAAGGTTGGATCAAAGTTGGGAGCAAGTTAAAGGAGGTGATCGTATGTACATACGCATCTTGGACAAGCAGGAAAAGTTAAAAGAGTCGTTTATCCTTTCAGAAGAAAACAAGCTAAACATGCATCCTGTTACAAGCAAAGAGCAAAGCATCATATAAAAATGGGAGTGTCTATACAACATTCGACTATTTTTGGAGGCAAAAACAGTCAGATTTTAGTATGTTGGATGGTGATCCAACGCTCCAGATCCTTTTTTTTTTGAGAGGGTGCTTATATGAGATTTTTTTTGGAGGGGGTGCTTATATGAGTGGATCCGTTGGATTGAGATCCAACGCCTCCAGATCATCTGACTGTTTTTGCCTTCAAAAACAGTCGAATGTTTTACAGCACTTCTCTATAAAAATCTCTTTTCTAACCATCACTGCCTACTTGCCACGCTGTCCTTTTCCTCTCCAAACCGAACACCTGCCCCAGCCTGCCCAGCACATTTAGTTTCCTTTCTCCCCACCCGAACACCTCTCCCCAAGTCCCAACTGCCTTATTTTCCCAACTCCCAAGCCAGGAAGCAAGAAGCCAAAGAACACACTCCTCGTATGAAAATACTCACACCTTCTCTCCTTCCAATCACCACCAAAAATCGCAAATCGTTTGATGCATGTCATACCGTTCCTCATCGCGCGAGCATTCCATTCCACAACTAGTTCACGCATGCATGAAGGTTTGAGTGAGTTGCGGAGGGGGCAGCAGCAGGCTGGTCGTTGGCTACACCGCAGCAGCATGAGGAGGCGCAAGGCGTGGTCGGAGCATGGCGAGCCCGGCCGATGGGAGCAGGAGCTAAAGGCCTAGCCATGCAGCGTAGTGGCGGCGACGGACATGGCAAGAGCCGCCCGGTGAGCCCATGTCGAGCGGCGTGGATGGAGGCCCATGGCGTGGTGGCCGGAGGCCGGACTCGGCATAGTCGGCTGGAAGAAGGAGAGTGGCCGTCGGCAGTGGAAGATAGAAATGGAGAGAGGAGAGCATGGCTTACGGGGAGGTCGTCGACTCGTTGCCATGTTGCGCGCAATCACCGAGTCAGCTATTTGTGCCAGCCATGCCCGTCGTGTCGGGTCGGCCCGAGCACGGCACGCTACACCGGGTTGTGCCGTGCCGCCCGACGGATCGGCTTTCCAGACCCAGCTCGGCCCGTTTGTTTGGGCCGTGCCGGCCTGACCTGCCATATGGTGTATCTGTGTCATGCTTAGGCCGTATCGTGCTAGCTAGGCCTCAGATTGGCACGAAATGGTCTGACCCAACTCCCACCTCTAGTAAGAGCCAACTTTCCAATGGAACAGGGGAGTTCCGATTTGGACGAGGAGAGATGAGTATGTGTGGGATCTTTTCACTTATGCTAAATTTGGGCTTTTATTTCTACAGTAACTAGCTTTTAAACAGGATAATTTTAAAAGCGGGGTCTATAATAAGATTGTAGCAGACGTTGTACTGAGTTCAAATATACCTACCAAAATCACATGCGACTATTTTTCTCTGTATACTATATCTTGTAAATAGACAGAATTCAAAAAACTAAAACCATTGTAGAAAAAACTCACTCTATGGCGATGCAAGGGTCACCTAAGGCGACACGCTCGGCGAATATTAGAACACAAACAAAAGGTGGATGGTGTTACTTGAGGTTTTTTTTTTATTTAAGACGGGATCCAGACGTCAAGGCCCAACATCCAGGTGGGGTGGGCTGGGCCTGTCGATACAAACGAAAGGTGGCCGCTTGGGTCTCTCCTCCCCTCGGCTCGGACGCGCCGCCGCTTGCTTCGGTCTCCTCGCCGCCGCATCCCGTAAAAGACGCCACGAGGCGGAGCCACTGGTAGGGAAGACAAGCGCCCATGGCTGGAAGCCGCCGCCGCCATCGCCGAAGCGCACGGCCGCCGCAGGGCGAACCCTCGCCGCGGGAACCACCCATCCCCAGGTCTGCACGATCACCCTAACCCTAACCATGTATGCCTCTTTTCCCTTCTTCCCAATTCAATTTTGTTGAGGGTATGTGGATCCAATCCAGAATAAAGAAAGAATGCATCGATTTTACTAGCCTCGTCTCTTGTTGGTTTGGTCATGTTCGTGGTGCTGCCCTGAACAAAGCTGAACTGAAACTATTGGCCTAGAGGAGGGAGAATTACTGAATGCAATTTAAATGCGATTTGAGTTTCGGCATTATTCTTTGCTTCCAGAGTTCCGGGTCGTTTGTGACGCTTGCGATTCTTCTATGGTGACGCTGGTTGATCAGAAATGGTCTCCAAGAAGGGGGAAATTAGGTCATTGCAATACTCAAATGCGTTGCATAAAAGTTGTCGAAACAAAGATGGGAGCATGTCGCCACAATTTTATGTCATGGAAACATTTTCATCGCTTTATGTTGTAAGTCTTGAGGATACATGCTACAAAGTACCATGTTTAATATATATATAGGTTTGGCTGGCATGCTCTTAGTATAACTATCCTGTTGTACAGAAACATCATGCTGTAGGTAGCTCTGGTGTAGCTTATTCTGGCTGAAGTTTAGAATGTTGATGTATATCTTATCCCGGGAATGGTCCCAGTTCAGTGAAATAGAAATCCTTGTTTGCCTTGGTGTGTACCAAGAGCCTTCTGCATATCTAACAATTTGCTAGTTATGTCCCCACTATCTGAATTCCTGCTTCTGATCTTGAATTTGCTGTGCTTGACAGACAAGTTACAGTTGCACCAAGGCCCTCCAAGAAAACCTGCTGTGCCTCAAGCTCTACCTCCTCTGGCACGTCCGGACCCAATGCTTGGGCAGATCTCCTGGACAGTCTGCTTCATCAAATCATTCGTCTCCTTAGCTCATTCCATGACCTCCTTGCTTTTACTGGCACCTGCCGCTCTTGGCGCGCCGCACTCTCTTCCTTCCCATCTGTGTATACCTTCACCTTCCCACCTCTCCACCTCAAACCAGATATTCATTATACTCATCCTCGTTGCAACAATGCCAAGTACAGCCTTTTATCTAATTACAAGTGGCATCTTTGTGATCCTGCCAAAAGAACCTTATCCCTTCGCTGTTCGGCGCCCCGAAATACTCCAAATCGCATGCGCTATTTGGGCTGCTCATATGGGTATCTTATCTTCTCCTATCAGGAGCACTGCCTCCTTGTCAATGTTTACACTGGTACTAAGGTGAAGCTTCCCAAACTCCGGTCCACCAGCAACTTTGAAATCTACTATGGAATCCTTATGGCTCCACTCAATTCACCCAACTCGCATCTCCTCCTTTGCTCGACATCCTCCATGTTCCGGTGGCAGGTTGGAACAAAGTCTTGGTCGGAGCACCCTCTTGGTGGTGAACGCATCCTTCAGATAGTGTTCTTCAAAGGTGAGATGTTTGCCATGGACTTTCTTCACAGGCTCCACACCATACGCTTGTCACCTCAGCTCAGCATGCAGGAAGTAGCGGTTGTGTGGGGAGAAGACATGGTTATAGGACTGCATTTTAAGCCATGGCTGGTGGTCTGTGGTGACATGCTTCTCATGGTTGACCTCTCAATGAGGTTTGACCCATTGTTTCGCTTCTTTGGCACCTTTCAAGTCTTCCACCTCGACTTCTCGGTTGAACCAGCTAAGTGGGTGAAGATGGAGAGCCTGGGAAATTTGGCTCTCTTTGTTAGCCTTGATAGGAGGAACCCTACATTTAATTGCACGAGCCCCGAAAGATGGGGAGGAAAGAGTAACTTCATTTACGTCGCGAGTGCATCTGAAGATGCTGATGAACTTTGGACTGCGGTCGAGCTTGGTCAGCCAGTGCCCAGCACAATCCGTGCCGTTGGATACAGTGCTGCACGTGCACACCCTGCGGTGCCCGATGGCCATCGCAGTCAACTTGACAGCCTCTGGGTGCTCCCCAGTTTGGCTTATGGTGTTGGCTAGTGATCGATCATATTTGCTTTGTCGCAGGGTTTTGGCTAGTCTTGCATAAGCCCTGTCAATTGCTGCCTTTGTATTTAGCAACTAGGTTCTGTAACTGTAATGGTTTCTTGACTTGGCGTCAAACGTTTGCGTACAAGTACATTTAATCTATATTGGCATTTAGTTGATATGCCTGGTTCATATGTGGTGAACAACATAATATTGGAGTTGCATTTGTCATCTGCTTTCCCCAACAGATCATCACTCTAGGAGAAAAGTAGGACAGGGTCGCCCGATCTTCTCGACAAGATACTCACATGTAGCCTCTTAAATCGTAGTGATTTTTCGTTGCTAATGTAAGAACAAATACTCTTTAACTTGTAAGAATACACATGTCAGACTTTATGATCACCAAGCGAAGCTTTATCATGCTCCTAACTCCCCGCGGAAAGTTTGAACGATCTTGATTATCGATATATTCCCAATTTTCCCTTAAGATGGTTCAGTTATTGTGGAAGAACAAAGTAATCTGCTATTTTAATATATTATTAAAAATATCTAGGGCATGTTATACGGTTGCGGTTTTTGGCTGAAAGTTTTGAATTTTAGCTGTTTGCGACAGAGATTATGGAGAGAGATACTCACTTGTGATTTTGGTTGATACATATGTTGGACTTCGTTGTCTTGCTTCTTCGTGTACGCAGAGGGGTAGGGGGAGAGCGCGTGCTGGCGTTCTACTGGCTGGACACTGCATTCCTGAACCATCAAGATAGTGTAACTGCATTCAGAGCTCGACGGACCGTCGCCTCGTCGTGGTCCGAGAACGGCTCGCCGGCTGCAGAGGCCGCCGCCATCAACGGAGGACTCGGGCTGCGGTCTGTCATACGATTGGGCCCACCAGTCAGAGACACAACCTGGCGATTCTTTTCCCTTGCTGCTAGGCCCAGCCCAAACTAGGCCCTTTAACCCCCCTCTGGCCCATACAGTTAAACATGGAGGCGCCGCCGCCGGAGACCGACGCGCCGCACCATCGTCCTCCCCGCCGACGTAAGCCCCCCCAAACCCTACCTGTCCTTACTCCCCTCCATCTCCACCTGTCCCCTCTTATTTTGTTGTTAACTTCGTCTCCATCTTCATGGAAAGTGTAGATAGATTGCACGGTGCAATTAAAAATTAAACCTTGCATCTCGTCGCATTGTGTTTACCTCTGATTTTTTTTGCATGGGATGAACTTACATTTTTACAATCTTAGAGTAAGAGATGCCTCAGTAGTCTTGTGCTCAAATTATATGGAAACAAGGGATTGAAACGTACAGGATTGTTACCCAAGTCAGCACAACCCAGAAACCTACCCTTTGCTTTTGCATCTTCGCTTGTTTCTGTCTATTTTGTCGAGATTGCACAGAGGCAGGATTGGTGACATACCGTAAAATATGTTTTACTGCCTCCCAGTGTACATCAGTTGGCTTCGACAGATATTGGCAAACCTTGTTTACGACAAAAGATATGGTTGGTCTGGTCAACGTGAGATTCTGCAGACCTCCTACCATTCTGCGATATTTGAAAGCATCATCTTCAGTCAACACTCGTCCAAGTTCTTGAGACAGCTTGTCCTGCACAGACATAGGTGTTGAAGTGGTTTTGCAATTCTCCATATGCACCCGGTGAAGAAGTTCCACGGCATACTTCTTCTGAGTCAGAGAGATTCCCGCTGAATGCACAGCCACTTCAATACCGAGGAAATAATTAAGTTGTCCAAGATCCCTGAGTGGAAAATCAGCACCAGGTTGATGAAGTAGAGGCGATGTGGCGTCAGAACAAGAACTGACAATAACTATATCATCGGCGTAAACAAACGTATATATGATAACACTGTCATGGCAGAATGTAAAGAGGGATGTGTTTGCTTTGGATGGTACAAAACAGAGTCTTCTTTATTAATGCCCTTTTTCCTCAGAGGGAGAAGAAACCAACCAGCTATGAATCTATGATTGATGTCCTGTCTTCTTTAATGTCACACAGAGACAGTGGTTATCTTTCTTTCTTTTGCGAGTACACAGAGGCAGTGACTAGTCCTACCCTATGTTAACCTGACCAATGCCTGGTGCAGTTGGAACATACTTCTCACTATGCCTACTTGTGCTCTCAATAATCTCTCTTTTGCATGCAGATTCTTAAATGTATTCCAGAACATGCAGCAAAACATTTCAAGTGGAGTTAGTATCTTACAAACCTTTGCCGAGCACTTTGATTTTTACAAACCAGATTCTTAATACAAGTGCATTAGCCAGATTTTCAAAGGTACTAACAAGATCACCCCCAATTTTCCAAAGTAGAATGCAAGAAGAATCTATCACCACATCTTTTTTTGCATGTGGATGTGATCGCTCATCAGCGTCACCTTTTGTCCTTTTAACCTTTACTTTCCTCTCCAGCATGCCCCATCATTTGGAGCCCTGCGAGGCCTCAACATCTTGATGGCGTTGAATTGCATCAAGGGAGAAGAAAACATGTCCATGGATGGAACACATGTGGACTCTGAATCTTTGGCCTTCTTTGGCCTGGGGTGACAAGAATCAAACTAGTCCATGGATGGACACACCTTGCCACAGGCCATTCAAATAGACTGTTGATGCAGCCTGCCCAATGTTTATATGCTATTGTTTTATACATAACAGTTCACAATCTGGAGAGGAAATGAAGAGCTTCTCAGAAATATATATTTACATCCTTTTGCTTTAAATGAAATGATTGGGTGATAGAAATAAGAATGAAACGAGTACGCATTTGAGGTTGTACAAGTCAGAGCAGTACCAAATGCAAGTAAAAAGCGGTGGTCTAGAAGCTTGTAACCTGTAATGTACAGTATGCGTTACGTCGAATACCGGTAACTTGCTGCTTTCCTACGCCTACGGTATCACTGAATTCTTGAGGCATACTCATGCTGTCGCTTGCTGCATCTGCACCAACTTTGGCACTAGGGAAGAACTAGGGCTTTGTGGTCAGGTGTCCTGTCGATCCATATGTCTACATTATCCACTAAATGTTGGCTGTCGAGGGTACACACACTACACAACCGTATGCATCAAGCTAGTGACAACAGTATATACTTGCCGATTAGGATGAGTAGTCTATTGCCTTTTGACGGTTGGTTTGTTGATGAGGTGAGAGATTCTTTGGGCAGTTGAAGACAAGAACATAACAAAAATCTTACGTAGAAAGCTGATCCCAACCTACTCTGAAAGAGCAACTAAGGCTTAATTTTGTCATGATGCTGTTTTGTTAAACCTTGCTGACTTGTCATACAAAGGGTGCAGCCACTATGTGTCAGATGCTCATCAGATATAATGCACATACCAAAAAAAAACAGAGCTAAGTATTAAACTTAACGAATGGGTGCAAGTACAATGTGCTGTGCAATGATCAGATGATCAAAAGTCAGAAGGAATTGCATCATACGCATCCTTTCGCAAGATTAAAAGAGTGGGTTGAACAATTTACAATGGCCACTGCAAGCCTCATCATTTGGCAGGAAAAATCATTAGCATGGCATCACACTGGAAAATGCTACTAAAACCAAGCCATGGTGTGTTTCTGATAATGACAAGGTCTGTATTTTTCATCCAAAAGCATTCGGTAAGTTGTTTAATCAGGCTGCCATACAGCTATATCTGACGAGCTAACCACCAAAAAAGGCCAATTGCAAGTAGCATTTCTCTGGAAAAATACAATGTTGCGCAGACGGCTTGCGCAAGGAGTGGCAATGGATGCATATGAAAGCCACTATAGTACAATTGAGTAAAGTAAACACTACAAAGATTACAGCACAAGTTTATTTCACCCTACACAAATCACATTTTTGACAGAGATCACGAAGCTTGACTGCTAGAGATTTTCGGTGGGTGATGAACAAAGAACCATATCATCGGTTACAACTGTCTTCCAAGCAAAAGAATAACACATTAACAACTAGCAAGGTCCTCTACCACTATGTCAGCATCATCATGCATCAAAGGGGCAAAGCACCGAATTAACAGTGTCACTGAAACATGAACAAGAAACAAGAAAGAAGCACAAACACAACCTCCACAGCAACGCGATCTTTCCTCCCAGAGCCCCCATTTAATCATCATACCCTCCCCCTTCCTTCGCCTGAATCGGCAGCTGCGCTCATGCCGTCCCCTTTCTCCATGCCAAGTCCGCCCAGCCTCTTCTCATCTTCCATCCCCTTCAGATGCCCAGCGGCCTTCAGCGCGCCAATGTTGCTGACATTGCCGAAAATCAGCACGATGATGCCGAGGAAGCTGCCCAGGAATGCAGCAGCAAATGCTCCTCCCGCACGTCCAGGGCCAGCCGACGCAGCTGCAAAGCCAATCATGGCACCGATGCAGCGTACAAATGCATACCAGACGGCAAAAGCACCCTCCTTGCCCGGCGGTGAGGCGTCGAGCAGCAGGATTTTACCAAATGAGTACAGCACACCGTTGGCTGTGCTCTGGACAAGAGCAATAACAATGATGTGGGCAGCCCTCCACCTGTGGTTCTTGAAGTAGAACCCAGCACCCGACACGAACAGGCAGACGATGAACCCAAGCAGCTGCATGCGAACAGCGTCAGCACGGATGATGATCTGGATTGGGTGGAGCAGTGGAAGTGAGATCAGGGGGAACAGGAAGTAGAGGATCCACAGCACAAGCACAAGAACAGGCTTGATGCAGGCACCGCCGATAGCATAGAGTGTGCCACTGGTGAAGATGCACATTGTGGCAAAGGACGACAAGAACACTGCAACCAAGCTTCCGATGGCCTGTGGGTAACGCACGAGGGTCATGCTGTAGCTTAGCTTGGTGAAAAAGTTGGGCTCAAATGCTGTGGTGGGCGATGAGCTGCTGGGTCGGTTTGTGAAGAGACCATGGCAGATGCCAAGGAACCAGATAAGGCCACTGAAGATGGAGACGACCCAAAGGCCAGTGAGCTGGTCCGTGCGACGTAGCATGTGGTACATGAATGCAGCCATGAGCGCTGCCCCGACACCACCAATGGCAGTGCAGTACAGAGCGAGCTGGCTGGCAGCGGCGCGGCGGCGAAGAACGAGGTGCTTTCCCGAGTCATGCGCGGCCAGGCCACGGATCATGAGTCCAAGATTGCGGGTGTGAACGGCCTCGGCAGCAATGATGGATGCAGCGATGAAGAGGATGTAGAAGAGGAACACCCAGACTGTCTTGAAGAAGCCAGTGAGGAGGCAGAAGAATGAGCCAAATGATGTGGCGGCGATGAGGATAAGCGACTGGTACTGGCCACGGTCCAGGTGGTGCGCAGCCTGGGTGAGGATCGGCGCGGCGATGATGATGCCGATTGCCCATGACAGACCGCTCCAGCCCAACGGTGACAGCCGGGATCCATCGATGGCGATGGAGTGCTTGGCCAGCCTCTGGTACCTGCCCACAATGCACAAACTTCTTGTGAACATGGATGGTTTGGTTGCATGACATGAGCATGCACAAGCAAAGATTTGTCTGACATGAACTTTGCATGGTAAAAACTGCAAGAACAGAGGTGTGAGCATAAGCTGCAGGTGCATGCACATTGCCTAGTGAAAATTACAGTGCCAGACTTCCTAGGGTGGATGTCAGATTTGTGAGTTGAGTTGTCAATGATCACACATTAATGTATCAACAATCTCCCTGTGCAATCAAGGACAGTTAGTTGGCCCTGTGCAGTTTAAGCATGCCATCGTGCTGTATGTAGCACACACCTACCAGTTGGCTGGACCTGCAGTTAGCCATCAACAACATTTGGGATAAAAGCAGAGAGCTGCTCTGTAATTGCAACGGTTAGGGGCCTCTTTTCCTGTTCAAAAGAAAAAAGGGCCCAGGCCAAAGAGCATGGGCCTGCTTTTGGGCACTCTTTTTCTTAGTTCTATCAAAAGTGAGAGAAAAGTAATGCAACCCCAGCTATACAGCCTAGATCTATCAGCCAAACACGTTGGGTTTATTAAGCCGGTTTTTTTCTATTTTTTTATATTATCCGCAAAGATATAATAGTTTTTTTTATTTTTTTTCTTATTTTTTATATTTTTGTTTAACTGAATGACTCAACCAAAAGCTAATAGTCTCTATCAAAAGCTAGCAACAAAAACTGTTCTGAATGGGCCTAGATCTATCAACCAAGAAAATTACCGATTTCAGATATACCAGCATAAACATATACAACTATTTTCTCTACGTATTATTTCTCACAAACAGTTAGAATTCAAAAACTTTGTCAAAGACACAACATAAAAAGAACCCACCCTATATCTCCTATAAAACACTCTGCAGATTACAAAAGAAAATTAGTACTACTGTTTGAAAATGAAATATGGACACTTTTTGAAGCATGGAAGCAAGTCTCAGAGGCCATATTTAATGAGAAACGAGATACACAGGCCTTCTTGGCACCTCATAAATTTCACACTTATGGCTTCCACTGCCTATTCAGTACCCTTTTCGATCTCCTCGCCTAATGTTCAACGTTCCTTAAATTTTAAATGAATTTTACACAGACCCCTAAGAATTTCTTGTTTGACTTTTATCCTCCCCAACAATCTTGTGACCCTCACCATGACAGAGCTAATAAAAAGAAACCGACTAAAAAAAGTAGTTTAATAAAATAATGCCATGCCTAGAGAGAGAAAATCTTAAGAACAGAAAAGAAAAAAGAAAAAAATGGAGGGCATGGGAAATGACCTCACTGAACTTTCTAGGACCAAACAGTAGCATCTTTTGGAGCTTTGTACAAGAATCTCTTATCTGCTACCAATAATGGAGAGCAAGGAAACATGGAATCTCTCAGGAATCACGCCCTATTTGGCTATTTCTTTTAGGATTTTTGCATATACGCCACATATGCACTAGTGGAGGAAAAAAAATCCTTTCTTTGTACTGAACCACAGTTTCTTTTCACATTTAGAGTAGTAGAAAGATAGAGAAATAAAAGAGGTAAACTAGAGTAAACAAGTAAAGATCACAAAATGAAGGCAGAGGAACAGCCAAAACAAGTTGAAAACTTCAAACCGAGGAGCAGAACAGGGAAGAGCATGGCGATAAAAAACAGAGCAAAAATTAACAGTTTTTCGGAGTACACTATGGTTCCTCGTTTGCAAAACAAAACAAAAACCTTTTTTTCTTAAAGAAAACATCAGGTGGAAACCTGAAAGCAGACACCACCTTAGAGCTCTTAAACAAGAGGGGCTAACGGGGAAAACACCAGCGCAGAAAAAACTCACAACAGAGATACCAGTATTCACAAGTTCAGAGTCCTAAAAGGAAAGGAAAGATTACAACTTCCCATAAAAAAAACACACACAAAAAAAACTTGGGAGTTGAAGACACATCTAGCTTAACTCAAACCCACTGTTAACCCATGCACACTCTTAGCTCTTTGAGAAAAGGAAAGGAAAGAAAAATACAGCAAGAAGAAAACAGATGAAGAAACCACCAAGAAAGAAAGAAACTACAACACCCATCAAAACTCAAAAGGGTGCCCCCAAAACCCTCCAGATCCAAAAGGAAAAGAAAAGAACTCAAAAAATAGAAAACAAACAAGAAGGAAGAGGGAAGGAGTGGTCTGTCTCTTACATGGACATCTCATGGACGGAGCACGTAGCGCCCTTGACGATGTACTTGGTGTCCGGAGTGAAGTCGGAGGCGGGGAAGGCCACCTGCGTGACGATGGCCGGGAACAGCACCGGGAGCAGGAGGTGGGTGATGAAGTAGGAGCAGAAGCCGTACAGGTACCACCCCACCAGCTCCACCATGGCCGGCGGCTCCTCCAGCATCACGTACGCCGGCGCCGCTGGCTCCCTCCGGTACGCCTCCCTCACCACCTGAATCTCCCTCGTCGTCTCCTCCACCGGCTGGCCGCCACCTCCCCCGACGCTCTTAGGAACGGCCGCCTTCTCCTTCTCGTTGAACGCTCTCATTGTCCTTCTCCAGCGCCTCCCGCATGCTGCTCCGAGGCTGCGGCAATGGAGGTGTGGTGTGGGGTGGTGTGGTGTTTGCCATTTGAGCCAGCCGATGGGGTGGGCACACTATTTGCTAGGGGGACCAAGGAGGGGCTGCACACTACTGGCGTTCCAGCGGTAATGGGGCCGTTCAATTGTTTTTTTCCCCTTCTACCTTCCGCTTATTGGTTAAAATTATACTATACTATCTGTTAATCTTTTAAATTATTTAATTAAAAAATAATACTATTATATCTCCATAGACAATGCAAAGAAAAAACAAAAAACAAAAATTCAAAATTAACAAGCCGACGCGTGTAAGATCGAGGAGACCAACTAGAGAGGGTGAATAGGCGGTCTTAAAAATATTTTCTAATTATTAATATCAATTCAACACATTTTCTATTTGTCTAAACTAAGTAAACAATACGAAAGGTTAAATCGATTTAATTTAGCACAAATAGCGCCTAGATTACATAAGTTCACCTAAGAGCACTAACAATTTGAGGCTATGTCAAGTTATGCAGTTTTAGATGATAAGCAATCAATTTAATTCTATGAAAACAAATTAGTTGAAACTAAATTGAGCACAAAAAAACAAACCACAAAGATACGGTCTCTTTTTACTGTGGCGATCGGAGGCTTGCCGGTCTCTCCTAGTCCATGTTGAGATAAGCACAAATTAATTGGACCGGCTCCACAAATTAAGCCTTTCACCTCAAATTTACTAGTGGTACCTCTTTCCAGCTTCGGGTAGGTAAGCTCCAAGCTTCACACTTCACCGGGTTTTTTTCACAACCTTCTTTGAGATGATCATCGCGCACCACATCTCCAACGCCATCCAGGAAATGAATACTTTTGGATTATTTATGGAGTTCAATCTATATTTTGAATCCAAGAAATGCATTAGTATATGAAAATATGATTTTGAATGCATACCTCAATGATTTCACCTTTTTATCTTTGTGAGACTAAGTAATATCATAATCAATGAACAAAATTAGTCTCACAGATGTATTTATTATTATCACTAAAATCTCATAATAGCATTTGTCATTATCATCAAAATCAACTTGAATATAGTTTGATCTTTCAACGCGTTCATTACTGCTTCTGATACGGTGAGGTTATAGGCATGTTTTCTTGCGGTTTTTTACCACGTGACTCTGATACGGTGAGGTGAAGAATCCAAAAATGTGTGTTGTGTTTGTGAATCATTTTTAGGATATAGCACCAACGAATTTACAATCTTGGCACATTCTTGAATAGTGACCACAGGTGATTGGCATTTTATAGAATATACATAATTACAAGAATAGAGTTGGTTAGTTTTTGTAGTTATCAAACAAGATGAAATATGAATCGCTGGCAAAAAAGGATGCCCACTCTGTTTTCTTCCAAGGTGATTGAATAAAACGGACGGTTTACCGTAGCCACATTTTAATTAATTTCATTACTAATTAAACAAATATCACAAGAAATCAATACTTGCAATACCAAATATATTGCACTGTTTTGCAACGTGTGATTGTAATATTTAGTACACATATTTTCTATATTTCACCATATAAACACGTTTATATCTTATCGTACAGTTATCATAATAACGTAACATAGGGTAGGAGGAGTTGTCTCAGAAGAGGCTGTTTTTGGGAGCCCTGGCATGGGGACCCATAGCAGTTCCTGGTAAAGAGTAAGATGGGCCTTCGGATGCCTAGCTAAGCTTCATTTCACTTCCTTATCCCCTGAGTCTAGGAGACCTGCATCCAAAGACGGAAGGATCCCTGCTTCGAGAATGGTAAGCCTTGGGTGGTGATTATTTAGACTTATTTTTGGTGGCTTATGGCTGAAAAATATTGTAGTTAGTTGAAAAAATATTGTAGTTGACAGAGATTTATTTAATATAATTAAAATTAAAAAAATTAAAAAATATGTTAGCTCATCACAGACAACGCAAATGAATACGAGAAAAAAAGAACGGGCAAAAAAGCTCAAAAAAAACTAAAAGTTCAGAAAAAAACGAATTTATAAATAGTGAAAAATAAGCCAGAAACTAAAGCCGAAACGATGACAGCCTTATTCTGTTTTTTTTTACAGCTACAGCACTGTTCTTATTCTCTGTGCCAAGCACATCATCTCTTGTGCTGTCCATCAGTCCATGGGATGGGATAGTGTTCTATGATAATCTCACTATCTACCCCTTTCTTCATCACAACCCATTTTCTGAGGCTTTGTTTTGCTTGCTAAGTGCATCTCTCACACACGACAATGATAAAGATGAGTCTGCCTAACAGCGACATTTCAAGCAATCGTGTGAGCAAAAATATGTTTCTAGCATCGACATCCAGCTGCCCTCTGATGGACAGCGATACGTCGCCATACGCTCACCAACATAGTCACAAGGCATCCAAAAGAAGTTTGCGTGAACATGTATGAATTATATAATACAGCACGGGTGGAGATCAGGTTAGTATTTGTGCGACGACACAAGCAAAAATTACGGACACAAGCACGTGAACTAGTACCACGGCCCTTTAGGCTCATATGGATTTCATGTGAACGTCTTCACGAAACTGCAGCATTGAGACACGAGAGTGAAATCGAGCCTGGTTTTTTAACCTTACCCCGGTTAGGACCTACCATGTGTGTGTGTACATGCATGCGGCTGCTCCAAGCAGCCTGCCTGGTCACATGTTAGCTCAAGCTAAAACTCTCCTCGAGTTTATTTTTCCTGCCTGGTTGCGGCAGGAAACAACTGCTAGTATAGAGCAGAAATAAGGACCACCCCTAGACCAGAACGTCACTCATCTTCATCAGCTTGTATGTGAGCAAAGTCGAGCTCGCTACAACAGTCAAGCTCTGCTCATTTTTCACACAATTCAGAGGAAAAATATGTATCACCTGAGCTGGGGAAAACATGCCTAGCTGATGCTACTGTTAACTGGGTATATTCTGATCTCTGAACAGCTCAAAGCCTCAAGCAGACGGCAAACCAAACCAACTTACACAAAGTTAGTCCATATATCCTCAGTGAATAAGGCAAGCCATCACCCTCCATTGCTCAATCAAGAATGAAGATAGGTGAATCACCCTATCTTACAAAAAATGCTCAAAGCAAACACAAAAAAAAAGGCATTATTAGGAGAATTACAAGGGAGAAGTCCTGTCCTGTATCTGCATGCTCATTTCTGTAGGGGGTCCAAGAACCTGGGTGTTCTCTTCTGCCTTTACAGAGGAGCCGTCTTGGATTCCAAACAGAGCAAAAAAGAGAGAACAGGGGAGGGGCTTGGGTTCTGCAATGATGCAGGCATGCCCCGGCACTGCAGCCCAGCCAGCCCTAGCTCTCTTTTCTTTCCTTTCTCTCTCTCTCTCTTTCTTTCCCGGGCGGCAATTTTGACTTGGAAAACTCCTCTCCTCTCTCACCTTTTGCTCCCCAAAACTCACCATTATTCTGCACGAAAGGGCTCTCACTCTCTCTCCTCCCTTAGCTTTTGCCCCGCTAATCATATGCAAAGGCCAGACATCTGTTCTTGCTGTTCCCCAGGACCCCAAAGAACCCTAACTGTTAAAAAAAGTTTAGAGGTAAAAACTACTCATCTTCCTGCACTGCAGCAATCGTCTCTGCAGCTAGCTGTCCTCTGCATGAGTATTACTTACTAGTTGCAATATGTTTTTTTCTACTAGTTAATTGGCAAGACGGACTATACTATCTGGCTGCTAGAGAGCAGGTGATGTACATGTGGTTGGAGTTTTCTTCCTGTGCTTAGGTTTGCTCATTGGAGAATATTGCCGATCTTTCTTTCTCTGCAATATTTCTTCCTCGCTTTTGTGCGGGTCAGGGTCACCTCCCAGCTCGTCATTTTCAGCTGGAGAAGCATTACATTTACATGGTTGCGTTCTCTTCGGTTATAGCTTATAACTGTGACCGATAGCTTTTGATTTTATCACGAGCGTTTGTACGAACGAACTAAATGTCGAATTATCCTGATAAATCACTTCGAAACGGCGACAGAGAAATCGTCCTACTTATTTATTCGGACGAAGTCATAAGTCATAAACTTAAAACTAGCTCATGCGTTATGTATCATTGTCCCGCTGGAACCAACCGAAACCAACAATCGTGTGAAATATATATCCTGAAACCACCGGTGTCTCCTCATCGTTGGTTTGCTAGGTATACATCGGAGTTAGAAGAACCTGATTGATAGCATCCCACTGTGCACAGTTCCGCATTAGGGCATCCATGGTGTATATAACCTAAGAGGTCTTAAGGTGGGTCTCATCTAAACCTTAAGGCCAATGCTGTAATGTATATAACCCACTAGACCTTAAGATGGTCCCACTTGTCAGATAAAGAAAAAATGTATTTTAATGCTTATGGCCAGATCTTTAGCTTGAGAACTGGTCTTAAGGTTTTTTTGCTTATGGCCTGCTTAAGGTCACCCCTGTAATGTATAAGGTCGATCTTAAGGTGGCTTAAGACCCTCTATTTTTATACACTGTGGATGCCCTTAGACCACTCGATACAGGGAGAAGATACTGCAGAAGAGACGGCCACAACTGGCACATGACGTTATCACTCCGGCTCAAGTACACAACGTACAATGTCCAGGTGGCACTAAAGATGATGGCCGAGAAAATCTTTTCAGTTTTCTCCGCATCAAGAATATCCTAAGAATTGTCCAATTGGAGTTTTTCATTGAATATTCTTTTGCATCAAGGAGGCTACAACGTAAATGGCCAAGAACTTTGTAGTAGTGTATAGCAATGATATGCCAAGTGTAACAGCTGTGAAATGGAGCTGTGTTAGTAGTTGTTGTATAAGCACATTGTAACATGGCAAGTTACACTAGTTGTTGTATGGCTTCCTTAGAAGGTACCAGTGCTCTGGGTTTGTTTATTTATTCTAAGATTACGTTTTCCCAGGTGACTTGATTTGCATTGCTTTTTTGCGACGGCATTTGCAATTAAGGAAGGTAATGTCATAACATTTCTCTCCCACATCGGTTGGGGGATGATCTAGCAGATGGAGCATACCAGATGAGTGACTGTACTCTTTAACAGGAAAAAGGAAGAACCTGATGGGAGATGATTCAAATGTACTACTGATACGAAAGGGCGTGTTTAACTATATCTTCAGATAACTGTATGGTCTGCTATTATGCTAAAATTTAATTTATAGTAGTAGAAATTAGATCTCTGGACGTGTTTAACTATATCTTCAGTTATATCTTCAGATAACTGTATGGTCTGCTATTATCCAATTCCCCTGAACCAAACACGCCCTAATTAAACAACTAGATTTCTTTATAGACTACAGCAAGTACCCACATTGTCCAAAAGGAGGAAAAATATTCCTGGAAAACCAAAGAAAAGGGTAAATGATTAAAGTAGCAGAAGCGAGGAGAAAAAAGACCAAAAGAGGCTAAATATTTATCGATCCACACAGATGTTCCTCAACCTTTGCCCCTTTTTGTACGTCTGCTTTTGTTCCTTGATTCTTACTGCATTTTTTTTTTGTTTTGCCAGTAGACCCGGTCGCAAAGTCTAATACGAGTATCTTATTAAACGAGGGGTGGCAGCATTATTATAGGGCATCGCAGCAAATACGCAAAGTATTTTAGCCAGAGGTGAGCTTTGGAAACAGAGGGCCGGGTAAAGAGAGAGAGACGCCTCTTTTTGGCTAGTGCAAGGTGCCACTAAGGTACAGAGAGAGAGAAAGCATATGGGCCTGTTCTTTTTGGCTGCGGTTTATAGCTTTTGGCTGCGGCTTGTGGCTTTTGGGCTGTTTGTACGAGAGATTATAAAGTAACAGAAACTCATATGCGATTTTTGCCAATATAGATGAAGACAGTAAAATATGTACTACAATTAACTAGTAGACCTTATCTTGAAAAAAATGTTTCGTTTAAAAGCTAGTTACTGTAGAAAAGCCGAAAAGCAGCTTTTAGAAGCTGAAAAGAACAAGGTATAGTACACAGCTTTTCATGCAGGCATCGAAGACAGATTTTTTTGGTCCCTTGAAAGAACTTATTTGCATAAATGACCCTGGTGATGTTTTTTAGGCACTTGGCGCGACCGGTGAGCGCACTAGGTGCCTGGCACGGGTAGGGAACGCGCCAGGAAGACTAGTGCTAGGAGCGTCAGGCCAGTGTGAACGCCCACTCGTCAGTCGTTTTGTGATAATTTCAACTTTACATCACGCCACGTCTCGTCAATGTCATTCACTGTCTATTCGTGCGGTTATTTAAGCGCATGAGGGCGCGCAACGAACCTCATCCTTGTATTCGCTCCATGTCTCCTTCCGCATTGCTCACATCGCTATCTTGCAAACAGCAGTGCTCCCCGTTCACAGATTACTTCGTCTAGCATTGAGGATACTAATATGCGGTATTAGTTGGTTTTATTGTGTTATTCCTTTGGAGCACTATTTGATGATGTAGGTAATAATGCTATATATATTTCTCTATGCAATATTTCGTGCGTGCGTTGTATGGACGCTTCCCCATTATCGGGAAGTTAGTTTTAGTATCGTATTAACGCTTTTGAAGTGGAATGACGTTTTACTGATGTGGTATTTTCTGTATGAATGGATAAACTGTTCGTGTTCCATGGTGGTGAGATTGTGTGTGACGGTCCGTTCGAACTTGATATGTTCAGCTGTGAGCATGCCGTGCTAATTGTTCCCAACTTAGCGCACGTGCCTTTAGTTGAGCTACGCTGGTGCATTCGGCAATTATTCGATAGAAACGTGGCAAGGAACAAGATAATAATAGAGACAGTGGCCGCCAGCACAGTCACACCCTAGGGGCAAATCGTGTGGGACATGGTGAAACTTACTAGCATTACCATGTGGGAGCATTACACGAAGATGGCTTTCATCTCCGACATTTCAGCGACCCATGGTATATGTCCATTTTGTTGACCGTGGTGATTCCTGTAGGGTGACCGACGCGCAAGCGGATACGAATGATCTTGTGGCCCTCTTCTATTCGTTGTCGACGGAAGAGTTGCCCTAAGACTACTCATCTTTACTATAGTCACCTTCGTATCCTTCGCTACTTGCGTAGAACAATCTCTCGTCGCTTGTTTTTTTCGAGCTTCACCTCACTACAGCTTGAGCTGGGAGGAAAAAATCGCCAAAACTAACCGATCGACGAATGGATCGCCCGCAGGCTAAGGGCTCTGGTATCTCAAAAACAAATCTGCAACTCCCACGAGATCAAGCGAGATGAAAATTCGCACACAAGCAGAAGAGACGGAGGGGGGGAGATCGCAGACCGGCGCTCGTGGAAGGCAAGGGCTAGGAGCGTCTGGGAGCTAGCTGGCTAGCTAGGGCATTGAGTTGGGGGACAGGGAGGGAGCGGTGCAAATACGGCCGCTGCATCTTAGACTCTTTGCTCCTTTCGCCCCTTGCTTCCTTTCATGCAAATCTCAGTGGTTTTGAGGACATTGGTGCGACTGCCAGCTCAGCAGTCCACCCGCCCTCATTTTTTTGGTACCACGAACAGTACTTCGTGTAAACAGTGTCTTCTGATAATCACACGCACACAAGTACGTTTATCCCCAAAACTCCCTCCCTCCCTCTCCAAACCTCAGATTCATGCTACCAAAAAAGTGATGACCACCTTCTTCCCAGCCTACCAGGGAACAGGGCCACCGTATCTTGGTCGTCACTCATCAGTATCCATAGCCTGTCATGGCAAAAAGTAGCAAAAATTAGCATGATGTTAGGTTCATAGTGAAATAAAGCGTAGAGACATTTTCTGCAGCGTCGTTTACCGGAGTTGTCCATTGGGTTACTGACGGGTGCAGGCTCGGGTTCCTTGATCTCGACGACGACCACGTCCGACGTGAGGAACGTCTTCGCCACTGAAGCTGCATGCTCCAGGCAACATCTCACCACCTGTTGTTCATCATCAGGAACGGATGCCCTTTGGCTCATTGCAGTATTGTCTCACCAAAGAAGGCAGGGTAAAGAGAGGAAATAATCAGAGTCAACCACGTGCAAGGCCTAATATTATGTTCTTTTCTTCCGAACATTGTTGCTCCATTCACTTCCTTTTTTTTTCAATTTTACTAAATTGAAACTACATTAGGTTGGCTTATCCATTTCACTTCCCTTGTCTTTGTAGCAATACAACTCTCCGAGCTTAGATCTGGACACTTTAGAAAGTAATGAAACCAAAAGAAAAAGGTGATTATGCATTGGAAACCAAGATGCAACCCATTGGTAAGACGGAATAACTGATGTCTGAACTTGCATGATCACAAAACTGGTATAAATTTCATGTAAGTGCAAGCAAAAGTATAGGGAAGCCACAGTGCCACAGACCTTGGTGGGGTCAATGATACCAACAGCCATCAAGTCCTCGTACTGTCCGGTAGCAGCATTATAGCCATACTTGAAGTTATCGTTAGCAAGAACCTGGTACAGGCGCACAGCAGCATTTTTCATGTTATTCAGACACATGCTGTGAAATATATAAAGTTTTTGAGTGAACAGGTTCTAACCTTCTCAGTAACAACACTGCCATTAACACCAGCATTCTTAGCAATCAATTTCAGTGGGTAGCTCAGGGCCCTCCTCACTATTTCAGCACCGACCTAGAAAAGTTGGCAGTACAGCATGTCAACTTGAAATGCCCAATAGTTCAACATGATTATTTCTGAGTTCTGACCCATATGCAGTGAACCGCATTGGGCGCAAGTATTAGAAGTATGTAGGCTTTTTTACAATGACATCTGTAAACCACTCAAATAAAAACAAAGTAGATTCAATTAGTTTTCACCTTCTGCTCATCGTTCTCCAGGTTGTCCTTGATGGCATCGACTTTAGCTGCGAGTCTCAAAAGTGTGCACCCTCCACCAACAACAATACCTTCCTCGACAGCAGCCTGTGAAGAGGAAGAAGCAATTTTAGAGATATGTAACACACAAGAACTTGAGAACGTTTCAGGATGGTTAATTGCATCAATAGACTTACCTTAGTTGCATTTAGGGCATCCTCAACTCTCAACTTCTTCTCTTTCAGTTCAGTTTCTGTTTGTGCTCCCACCTATCAAGTAACAAGCCATGGATTACAATTACCCCATCGTCCGTCCTTCCAACATTGAATCAACGAAAGGAACAAAAACAGATAACATGACATCTATGTCCTTTGATATACCTGAATGACAGCAACACCACCAGCAAGCTTTGCTATCCTCTCGTTGAGCTTTTCCTTTTCGTATTCTTGTTCCTCTGCCTGAAAATTAGTGTGATAACAGCATAGTTTCAAACTTAAGACTGTGATGCTTCCTTTTTCTACAACAAATAACGCAACTCCACAGATAGCGCTCATACGAACAAATTCCCAATCTACACCCAGGATGAAGCATGTAACCAACCAGGCTGCATTTTCAGAGCTGTACTACCCTATGTACCCAGAATGAAGAAATGGAGCCTTCCAGAACCACACTATAGTCAAGTGAGCTATAGATAAAAAGAAAAGGTCAGACCTCGATGAGATTTTTTATTTGTGCAACCCTCTTAGTTACTTCTTCTTGGGTGCTGCCATCACCAACTATTGTTGTCGACTCCTTGGTAAGGACAACCTTTGCAGCCGTTCCTAGAACCGATTTGTCCGCCTTGTCAAGTGACAGTCCAACCTCATCTCTGATTACAGTTGCTGCAGAAACAAAGAATGTTCATAAATAAGAAGCATCAGCGACCACAAAAATATTCTAGATTGTAAGTTCGGCTCACCTCCTGTTAGAATGGCAATATCATCCAAGTACTGGGTCTTGCGTTGTCCAAAACCAGGGGCCTTGATAGCAGCAATCTTCAATGATCCTCTAAGCTTGTTGACAACAAGGGTAGCAAGAGCCTCCTGCTCAATATCCTCAGCAATTATCAGAATTGGGTATGCACCTCTAATGGCTTCCTCCAAAACATTGATAAGATCCCTTGCATTGGTAATTTTTTTGTCCACCAAAAGCAGCTGAAGAATGAAGATGAAAATGTAATGAAACCAATAATCTGAAACAGATAAAAACAGTGAGCAGAAGAAAAAAAAAATCAGATTGATAGCTCAGATTCCATCCTACCTTGCAGTTCTCGTACTCTGCGGACATTTTCTCGCTGTCAGTTACAAAATAAGGAGAGATATAACCACGATCAAACTGCATTCCCTCCACAACATAGAGATTATTTTCGGAACTTCTCCCTTCTTCAAGGGTAACCACACCCTTCCGGCCGACCTTGCTCATAGCCTCTGCTATCATGCTACCAATTTCATAGTTGTTGCCAGCACTGACCGCAGCAACATCTGCAAGCTCACTATCTTCAACCTGAAGCAAGAAAATGCTCTCGTAAATAGACCTAATAATGCATAGTACATACACCAATCATCTGAATCAACTCGCGCATTGGTTAGATATTGTTAAGAGTAAGGGACAGATTGCCAGAACTAGAACATTTTGACAACATAATAGCCTAACGATTAGTTTTACCTCCTTTGACAACTTTCGTAGTTCTTCAACTAGTGCTTTTGCTGTTTTCTCGATACCACGAGTAATTTGTACAGGATTAGCACCAGCCGCAACAACCTGCATAAGAGCAGACGGAGTATTTATGTTTACAAAATAGTGATTCCACATTCAAATCATACAGGTAACAATAAGTCCCAACTAGAGGCATACCTTAACACCCTCAGCAATCAGCCCCTGAGCAAGGACCACAGAAGTAGTAGTCCCATCTCCAGCTAAATCATTGGTCTTTGCTGCAGCTTGCCTAACCAACTTAGCTCCAATATTTTCAACAGGGTCCTCCAGCTCAACCTGCAGTACAACAATTGTTACTTGAAAAACTCTGCTGGGATTTTAAAGCTAATCATGAGCCGCATGACAATCCAGAAGCTTACAGTACAGACTCGTCCAGAAACCAAATTCAACAAATCCGCAGCACTTGTTATGATAACAACAAAGGGGAACAACCAATAGTATAGAACAGACAATAGCTAACTAGTTAGGCTTCTGTTCATCTAGTCAGAAAGTAATAGATTAGAATGCAAGTAGATCAATTATGATATAATATGGCATGCAAAATCATGTGCGGCGAGAATGAGAAGAAATAGGGTTTTGATAATCATCACCCGGATGGAATCAACCCAAAAATCATCCAAATTTCTAAACTTTTGATTCGTGTCACGATTCGTGCTCCGGTGTCCTCTCCAACGAGTTCATCTTCTTCTCCGACGAGGTTAGGGCTCGGGCAGCGTCTTCTCCGGCAAGGTTTGTTAGGGTTCTTCCTCCTCGCCGACGAGCCTGAGAGGAGAATCCTGCCCCGGCGCCTAGGGTTCACCGTTCCCTCTGGGCATAGAGGGAGGCCGGGGGCGGTGGCCCGGCGGTGGGTGACGGTAGGGGCGATGTCGGAGGGCGGCGGCGGCGGAAGATACTAGCTATTAGGTTGAGCGGAGACGACATGGTGGGGCACCGCCGCCATGGGTGGTTGAGAAGGGGCGGGGTGGTGGGGAGGTGCGTGAGCTGCTCCGGGAGAGGAGGGCCGGCATGAAATGTGGCTGTGAGCTGTGAAATGCGGAGGCGGCGGGGGGGTGACTCGGAGGGTTAAGAGTTAGGGTTGTGCATGAACCTCAAAGCAATCCAGCGGTGGAAATTCTGGCTGATTTTTAGGAAGAAAACATCCAGATGATTGTTAGACATACCGAAAGAAATACGCTTGGGTGTATAATTTACCAGCCATGCTGTTTTACTTTGCAAAACAAAGCAAATTTTTCAGTGAATGTGTAGGCGGACAGCTAACAAGCAAATTCTAATAAGTGCAGTACTGATCGCTGAAAGCTCATTGAGATGATAACATTTCAATGTACCTCTTTTGCAACTGTAACACCATCATTTACAATCCTAGGGGACCCATACTTGCTCTCCAAAACAACATTCCTTCCCTTTGGTCCCAATGTAACTCCAACAAGGTCTGCGAGCTTATTGACTCCAGTCTGACATACAGAGACAACTAATCAGTGTTTGGCCAAGTCTCATCAGGCACCAGCACATTGTCAGAAATAAAAATACAATGTCCAAGAACTGTGAAGCTCACCTGGAGCTTCTTGATAGCCGAACCATCCTTATTGAAGTACAGCTCCTTGGCTGCTTTTACTCTGAAGTTGCACTTCCTCTGAAGGCGCACATTTCGTGGCCGGTTGGTAATGGAGATAGATGGTACTGAAGATAGACAAGATGGCTTCTTGTCTGATACAATGCCAGTTGGAGCTGCCATGAGGCCAACAGTAGAAGTGGTACCGAATGTTGAAACCATGTTTGCCTATGCAGTAATGATCAGATCAGCATGACAAAAGAATAGAAACATATACACAATCCATAATCCGAAGAGCTTGCAAGCAGAAACAGCCATAAGCGTTCTTCACTTCAGATAATAGAAGTGGAGGTGACAACATGCCACTAAGGCGCTAACGAAAAGTAATGCTTAAATTTCTTGTGTATTGGCAAAAAGGGAAAATGATCGAATGGAGTTTCTAAGGTGCGTGGATTTTCATGCTTTGTCCTTGGCTATATGTGTCAAGGTATCAACATAAAAGGGTAACCAAAACCAAAATGCCAGGTAGATTACACTCAGTTGGTAGTCTGCAGATATACACCAAAGCAAATATACATCTTAATGGGGATGTTTCCTGTCTCAGTTGTAAACGGAAAGGGAACACACATACACAAGACCATGTTAGCACCCTTTTTTTGTAAAAAAGGAACTCTGCTGCCCTTATTTCCGTTTTAGTAACCACACGTATGTCCAACCAATACAGTTTACCGCTTCACCTACCAACAGAACTTCAAATGGCTTAATGGTTGCTAACATACAGAAGAATTCTGCCATTTTTCATTTCCAAATTGAACAAAGCATATACCTTATTTGGTTAGCTGGATAGGAGTATCCCAAACCCAACAACCGCAACCGCGACGCTAAGTACAAGCATACCACGGACGGATAGAATCGCCCCACCTTTAGGAATCCAGTGGCAGACAAATCAAACCGACGAATGCAAAACCCCCCTACAAGCAACCAATTCATTTACAGTTACAGCACTTCCTTAGGCACAATGCCACACCATTCGTGCTTACTACAAAAGCGAGAGCATACTGCGTCCGCGAACGAATCGAACAAGGAATACACCATTTTACAGAAGTGCACCAATTATAGCGCTCAAATCCAAAACCCTGTGAGCTTGGCGAGCACCAAACAGCCCACAGCATTTGGGCAAAATTTAGCTCTGTTAGCAACCATAGAACATCCCAAAACCGCGCTGCAATCTAAATCGGATAAGGAACTTGCTAGAACCCGAGCTATCCGGCGAAACACACACGACGCAGCCAGCCCGTCGAATCCTCAACCCACGGCTCGAAATGCTGCGACTTGACACCAGATTAAGGGAGCGCGGCGGAACCTCGAGTTGGGGTAGAGAGGAGGAGGAGGAGGGCCTAGGGTTAGGGATTCACCTTACCTCGCGGCGGAGCGGATAAGGCTGCGGCGTGGGGGAGAAGGAAGGGAAGGAAAGGGATGATGAGGTCTCAAATACACGCCAGGGTTTTGCAAGGGAGGTTGCTGCTGTTTTTCATTTACGCCCCTGGATAAATATGTATTTCAGTGACATTTAAAAAGTAAATTACGCCCCTGACATTTTCGCGAGGGAAATGAACTGTCATATAGCAAGGGCTATTAAAAAGCAGTACCAATTTTAATCACTATGGCAAATATTGCTTCTTTTTCTCGTACACTAAAATATTTGGACTTATCCTACAATATGGTATTAGGACTCACAAGCAACCAATTCAATCAAGCACAAGTTCTGAAAGGGGTCCAAAGTGAATATCACATTTGTCGGGGGGGGGGTGCATACCGTGAAAATAGCAGGATGGGCAGGGCGAGCACCAGCCATTGGATTTGAGCGTTGTGGAAGCGTCTAGAAGCAGCTAATTGGGCCTGGGCCCATGAGAGAGAACATCACCTACTCCTGGTCAATGGGCCTGGCCACAATGGCCCGAAAGCATAGGAAGGTTTGCTTGTCAACGGCACTATTATTTTAGGCTATGGCTGTTGCATAAGTGTATGTGTGTATGTATGGACGCTTCTGTCTCTCTCTCTCTCTATCATGTGGATCCAAGCGGGGCGAGGGGTGAACGCATCATGCTAGGCCGCTTGTGCGGCGTGGGAGAGCGCCACGTACCACTGGTCAAAGGCTACATTAGAAATTACAACACACAAAGAGGCCAGATTGGTTGAGATTTCTACTATATCTATCTACTATTTCCAACCCAAAAATGTTAGACAATCTACTTGCTTGGGGGTTGAGATGAATTCAACACGAGGTCCAAAGCCCTAGTCGGTTGATAGCTGAGATGAACAAACATAAGAGGAGTTCACAAGCTGATTTGTTTCTGCGTGAATTAATCAGCATAAAAGTAAATGCTGTTGCACAGACAAGAACAATCCCATGCCCATCCGGACACCGATCCAGCAATCTTCTCTGGTTGTAGCTCTTCTGCAGCAGCACTTGGAATTGAGCGACGCAATGCAAGTCTGTGACAGCCAACCAACAAGCAAAAGAAGCTTGAAAGTACCGCACACTGACATACAAGGATCGTGCTAGCAATTCAGATGTAGCGAGATACTGAATTCATCTCAAGATAGTATGCACTCAGTTTGGTTCACTTCAGACAAAACCCAAACTCAAAACAGTAGAGTAGACAAATGGCAACATCAAAACGCCAGTCTCGCATCAGAAATGTAATGACAAAGTCTAGGGCATAATCTGGGCAGACGGCATCTGTTTTTAGCGTTGCAGATCGCAAATCCCTTTTACTTCTTCTCTTCCTTCTCGGCCTCGGCAGCCTTCTTCTGCCGGGCACCGATCTGGCGCTGGTTCATCCTCTCCACGCGCAGCTTGGCGTAGGCCTTGAATGCCTTCATCTCATCCGTGACCTTCACAACCTCGACCGCACGCTTCTCACCACGGGCAATAGGCATGTAATCGCCCTGGACCTGGGTGGCTGTGGCAAGCTCCTCAGGAGTGGAGTCACCAGCCTGCAAGAGGGAAATTTGTAAGGAATTCTCAAAATGGACAGAATCACCAGCTATATCACGGTGTGAACATATATAGGGCGCGCGTGAAGTTCCCCACCTTGACCTTGCGTGCGCGTCTCGGGAAGATCACAAGCTTGGCCTTGTAGGTCTTCAGCCTCTGGATATTGGCCTGCAGACCCTCAAGTGAGCGGTTCTTGCGGCGGTGATCCACAGAAATGCCAATGGTTGGGGCAAGCTTCTTGGGAATCCCAGCTGCCTGAAATGAGATAGGTCAATCGAATCCAGTCCAAAGAGAATAATAGGCAGGTATAGGTAAGTTTTATTGGTAGCACGAAAATAGAGCTGCAATATTAATAGTCTGCACTCAAATGAGCAATCAAGTTTACCTTCAGTTCTTCGAGGGTGAAGCCCCTTCCAGCTCTAGACTTCATGTTGTACTTGAGTGTTTGGCACTGAACAATAGGGCGAAGTGGTCCGGCAGTGGGGTGTGGGAAGATCTTCACAGCCTTCTTTTGCCTAGCTGCAAAGCGAAGACCAATGCATTATTTGCTGATGAACAAAAAAGATGAAATAGTGTCTAAAAAGTAAATTTCAATTATTTATGAAACAATAGAAAATTTAGACCATCACAGGCAAACATGCAACAAATCTGGTCTCTCCAGCCTTAACCAATAATAATCTGCGACATCATTCCCCAAGAAACAGTTTGATCTCTCTATAGACATGTACCAGTAGACTGGCTATTTGATCATACATAGGCAGCATAGTACAGAGAATGCGGGGGGAGGTGAATTACCGATGCGTCTCCTGGCCTTGCGGGCGGGCTGGTTAAACCAGGTCCTGACATAGTTCTGCCAATGCTTCTTGAAGTGCCCATTAGGGATGACGTTGTTGTGCTTCACCATTGCTTACCTTACCTACACAGAATCAAACAACCGAAAGAAAAAAACATCATAAGCATCATCAACACCACCTCGTGACCTTCCCAATAACTGTAAGGTCCGCATACTGTTCTAGATCCCACGAGCGCTTGGAAATTACGAGTAGGAATTAACCGAGATCACCAAATTAGTAAAGTTTTGCCTGCTGTTTCCGACGCATCAAAGCTACGCGTACGATAAGATCTCTCTTGCTATCTTACAAATATTTCATCAGATAACAACAGAGAAAGCAAGAACAGAAGCGCATACTTGGCGAACCCGAGATCCGGATGAACAAGAGGTTAGATCGAACTAAAAGGCCAGCAAAGATTGCCCACGCACGCCTGGATCGATCCAGACATGTTGGATGATAGGAGGAGCAGGGATGGGAAGGGTACCTCGAGGCGAAGAGGAGGAGAGGGATCCGAGTATCCGACGCTAAGTGGCGGCGCGCTAGGGTTCGAGAAGAGGACGCGAGACGGGGTGGGGTTTTTGAAAAGAGGACGAGGCGTTATTAGGCCTAAAGGCCCGCTTTCGTGGCCACGTCGGCCCATTTGCAATCAATGAACCCTTCTTCTGGACAGAATAGAAATCCCAGGGTGCTTTACGCAGGAAGGCGTAATCTTTTGGGCTTCACGCTCATGTTGGCTTTTACTGCTCTAACTAGATTTCAAACAACGTATTTTTTTAAAACTAGATATACAGTTGATTGTAATAGATATTATATCGACTTTAACTATATCGTTCAAAACCGTATGCGATTATCTCTCTCTTCGTATTCTCTCACGCGAGCAATCAGAATTCAAAAGCCTCTTTTCTACTCCTGGGTGTAATTACACCTTATATCGTATCTCACAACATAGAAAGTATCTCCCGTGACGGAGGGTATATGAGTATTTAAGATCATCTAGGTTATATAAACACTTTTTCAGATGTGGTATGTATATTTTTTCCGACATACTTCTTTTTATGTGCGTATATGAAGGAATTTATAATATACGCTAAAAACTATGGACTCTTTTGTAATTTTTTGTGTGGTTCATATTAGAGTATCTTATAACTAGTATACGAGTATATCTAAAGTGATAAATAAGCATTTTAAGTTTGTTTAGATGGTATATAAGATAGGTGTAATTACATCGGGATTAAAAGAAATTGGAGTCAGATTCCAAAAGATAGGATCTATGTTCCGAATTGTGCAGGCACAACCGAACCCATTTCTTCCATCGTCTGCTTGGAAATTTTCAACCAGAAAAAAATGGAGAAAACAAGCTGCAGCTTGGCACTCCGGCTACATTAGAAGATTAAGGACCACATGTTTTTTTCCTCCGAAGCTGACGGTTTTGGTTTTTTACTACAGTATCTAATTTTTAAACGGAGTATTTTCTCAAGACAGAATCTACAAGTTAAACGATCTACATGTTAAAAGTCCAACATCTGTACCAGCCAAAATCGTAAGTGGATATCTGTCTCTTCATAATCTGTATCATAAACAGCCAAAATTTAAAAATTTCAGTCAAAAACCATAAGCTGCAGGCGCACCCAAACAGACCCTAAATAAAGAAACAATGGCAGGTCGCCGTCGACGATGCGCGTCCCGTCGCGTGCCGGCGCACAGCAGAATCCATGATGCCGCTACGGCTCGCAGCAATGGACAACAGCTATTAAATATAGGTGCGGTTTTATACATGTTGCCAGACACAGCTTCGTAGAATACTTTCTGTAATCGCCGTATGATGCTGATAGGCCACCCAACCTAGTCATCAGGGATGTATCTAGACGGTCAAGAGAGATCTTGAATTCTTGATTGTTGTCTTGGTCAGAGCTTGCAAATTCGTGTTCTTCTCTGTATGGGAAGAGAATACGAAAGATTGAGGTCAGTATCAGTGTGATCATATGTGCTTTCTTTTGTACTTTTCTCAACAGTGATTTATACATTTTTAAAAGCACAAAAAATGATGAATAGATATTACCTAACTCTTCATATATTTTAAGATTAATGTTACTTTTGTTAAAGAGGAAAGTATAGAGTCATTTCTCACAGTTTTTGCTGCTACCAAATCAGTAAAACAATGTAGAAATTTACAGCTCTGTGATTCAGTTAGAAAAAGAAAATGAAACTATGAGCATTGTCAGTGTCAGCAGAATGATCCAAAAGAAAGCTTTTGCCATCAAAACATCAACAACTAAACATGACGAGAGTCATCTTACCTGACCAGTAATAGAAATGATCTGGTGAGAAGTTCATGTCAAGCTTCAGCAGAGCGAGTCCAAACCGACACTTTTGAGCCTATGAGATCCTAGACTGGCCATCCACTTCTTGCAGCCACTGCATTATATTATGGTAAGATGCAACATTGATGCTGTCACCCCCTTTGCACCAATTTACTACAAACGATTAATCAAGAACCTTTAGGCATAAACAGATTGGCACAAATCGTCGAGAATTTTGATATTCCGGAGTAAATATAATCAGACAAAAAAAGATTTGTCTGATCTTTGTGTTCCGGAGTAAATATTATCAGGACAGTTCCGGGAGCGGCTGTGAAAGATTTGTCTGATCTTTGTGTTGCAATTTTCAGCCGATGTACAGAACATGATTAGTAACTTCAAGTAATGTACAGTTCTGTTCATACCTGCCTGATATAAGCCCTCCAAGGCACATTTGTTCTCTCACAGGAAAGTGGCCAAATTCTTCGGAGGCCAAATTTTTCACTCATGAGACAAAATGAGAAGAATGGAATCTTTGCCTCTGCTGAAGGGAAGATACCTCCGGTCAGTTTATTTAGTCACAACTAGTGCAATATACAATTAGTATTATGTCTTCTGTGCTCAATCTCTTCTGCCAAGTACCATTTCTTAGTTTAGTGAGTGTTTTAGGTGGAATTTGTTGGATCTATTGGAGAATAGATAAATAAAGATTAGTTGTATTGAACTCAGTCCAAAGGGCTATATATAGTGTACATAAAACACACAAGACTAAATCCTAAAAATTAGAAAATATCACAAATACTCTTATACCCTTAACACATCCCTCAAATGCAAGGTGTATGCAATAACATTGCATTTGAAAGGTTAACACTAAAATAGGGTAAATCAAAAATCCGAGCCTTGAAGATGTCGCCGTAGTGTGCAACTATTAAAAATTGTGTCGAGGCTAAAAAATCTTCATCCGGGGTCATGCGGCAGCCAATAAAGCCTGGTGGCAGCCCATAAAGTAGATCGAAGATCGAGACAGTAGCGACGTGGAAGGAAAGCGCGGCGGCTCAGAGAGAAGCGGTGGCAATATAACTTCTATGATCTGTAGCAGCTCAAAGAGAAGAGTGACAGCTACGGTCATGCGAAAAGGAGATGACCACACTCGATCCAAGAGGATGGACCGTTGTTAGCAAAGCAATCGACTGACTGACAAAGAAATTTGTGGACTCACACGGCTTGAACGAACTGAAAGATAGAGGCTAACTCAAAGGTTGCGGATACTAGCAGCATCAACACCAACACCTAATTTTAGAACCTGACATATCCTAGCTAGGACTACGGCTGGAGAACCCGAACAAAAAGCTTCCATGGCAGGTCATCATAAACAGGACTAATATCGAAGGGAGCGGCAATGCTGATCAATAATCCAGAGACATTTAAATAACTTTCTTCTCTTGTTCATGAGCAAAGCAGACATCTCGGTCCTCAGCATGAAAAATACCGTAGAAAGCACAATATACTTGCATTCTGAGTGCAGGCCTTCATAAACGAAGAAGGAAGCGGTGAGCGTGAGCCCAAGTGGAGACGACGGTGGCGACCTGCACTCCGCCCCTTCCCCTCATCGTCGGCAGCAACGATGACTGATAGGAGTGCCTTGATGGCTGACTTGGTCGCCAGCGGCTTGTTCGTGAGGAACAACTCCTCCCTGCCGACGATGAGCACCTCGTACACCTCGGAGGTGTACACGAAGCCCTCTTTGGAGTTTGTGGGGGCGAGGGGCAACATGTGGCCGAGCACCTCCCATTCAGGCTCCAATGGTTCCACCCGGCATCAGAGACAGACGTGAACTCCTCCCAATCAAATTCATCGGCCGCGATGGAGGCCTCAAGCAATAGATCCGGCTCATCATCGTCCAATTGGAGGCAGTCCCACTGGATCGAGGCCTCCTCATCGTCGTCATCCTCAGGGAACCAGAGGTGGTCAGGCATGGGCGCGACAAGAATGTCGTGGAAGAGGTCAAGCTCCATGGAGAGGAACTGGCTGCGGACGCGGTCGAAGGCCACCGCTGCCGCCGACGTGGAGGAGGCCGACGGATCTAGGCGAAACACTGGCACAAAGGCGATGAGAGAGGGGACAAAAAAGAGACGCACGGACAACAACGCTAACAACAGCGCGAGCGACGGTAACCACCCTAGGGAGCAGAGATCGCTCCTCCAGGAGGCAGCAGATGCGGAAGATAAACAGAGGCTAGGGTTTGAACCTTTGCTCTGATACCTTGTTAGATCTATTAGAGAATATGTAACACCCCGCCCATCCTCTGGGTACAGAATACTACCACCATTGCATACTCTTACCATTCCATCAACTACTAGAAAATTTTAAGCCAACACTAATTTATTTATGTTGCAGCGACCAGATACATCATAACATTTTTAACGATTACTCTAGCATACTAGTAGAGTCTAAAATATACTGACAAAAGGTGGTACAAGGAGTGCTGCTGGTTCGTGAAATTATTCATGTGCTACTCCCGCCCGTGCATGACGTCCTCAATAGTCACCTAAAAAACAACAAAGTAAGGGTGAGCCCAAAGACTCAGCAAGTACAAAACAAAACAGTAAATAACAAGTTCACAAATCAGTCCATAACCATCACAGTTTCAATCGCCATTTGTTTTCATTTAATCTCTTTACGCCTTTATCAACCAATCATTATGTATATGCACATGCACTTCTCTCTTATCTCTCTAGCCTATACCGGTATAGTAAAGCGAGCACCCGTCGATGCTCGTCCAGGCCCGCCCTGTTTCCATGCGGGGATCACAAGCATGTTCTTTTTCATACGGGGACCACAACAGCCTGTTATTTTCATACAGGGATCTCAATTTCCACTCCCGTGGAGCGTCCATACAAAGTGGACCAATGATACCACAACACTGTCTCTTTTCCCGACATGCATGCAATGCAAGTTCTCAATTTATGCATATCAACATGTCATGTCTCAACAATCGTTGTTCATCATTCCTCATCATGCATCTAGAAATAGTTAACTTATCACAACAAGGTAAGCAATGCACCATCATTCATCTAACAACAAACACTACTCGAATTTACCGTTTTACCATGCACTTGCCTGGTTAGCCTTGGAGACGATGCGTGGACAACTCCGACCTGGGACCTCCACCTGTACAAACATTATCCTGACTTAACACATCATATCAAAACCAGTATTTAAGCGAGCAGCGACGACTCTACATCATATCCCGACACTGGCATAAAATGCCTGGGGTTAAGGACCCGTCGCGCAGGTACCAAACCCCTATTTTTTTTTCTTTTCTTTTCTTTTCTTCTTTTCTCTCTCTCTTTCTCTTCTTTTCTCTTCTCCTCTTCTCTTCTTTTCTTTCTTTTCTTCTGGCCGAACGGCCTTATCTTCTCCTCATGCCCCCTCTCTCTGGCGCTCCTCTACTACCCTGTGAAATGACCAGATTGCCCTTCACTCATCACCTCACTCCCTCTTAAGTCTAAGGCCTTTAAGGACTTTTTGGTCCACGGGTGGGCTCTATACTGTTGGTTTTTCTACTGTGACAGATAAGTTGGTAAAAGTGGGCGTTGGCTAAATATTTCTGCTAAATGTTGGTAAAAGTGGGCGTTGGCTAAATATTTCTGCTGAATGACAAAGCCCACAATAGCAAGAGGCGCCGACCGGCCCCGAACGGTCTGGGAACCTCTGTGAGCGCTATTTTTATTCGGCATTCTAAAGCCGATGGGTTTGATGACAAAACTCTACTTTTTTCCTTTATTCTTCTTTGGATTGTTTCATTTTTCACTTTTCTTCCCTTTGCATTTTAGTGGTATTACAGAATAGATAAATAAAGGTTAGTTATATTGAACTCAACCCAAAGGGTTGTATATAGAGTACATAGGACACACAAGATTAAACCCTACAAACTAGAAAATACCACAAATACCCTTAACATAATTATATTTTATATTATCTTATTTGTTTCACTATGGTTGCTTGAATTCTTCAACTGATTGCCCTTAGTGACCCTACTAGTGCAGTACTAAAGACAGCTTTTAGGAACTCTTCTACTCAATCTGGTTAATTGTTCTATCAGGAGAGGTGAGGTGAGGTGAGAGGTGTTCATGGAGATGGAGGGCAGGGGTCTGTCTGACTTGTTCAGGAACACCAGTGAGGAGATCTTCCTAAAGGCAGTGATGGAGAACTCGATGGGAGTGGCAGCGGCACCGGGCATGGAGCCGATGGGGTTCAGAATCATGTCACAAAGTTTCAGAGAAGACAGCGAGAAGCTGTTCAACAGCTGGCTTATGAATGGGGAGGCAAGAATTCTGAAAATTTCCTACCATTTTTTTCTCTCGCTGCACGAAAAGTGAAAAATATCATGTTCAGAAGAAAACTTACTTACACTTCTGAAGATCAGTCCTTCTATTATTTCAGAAAATGTATAACAGTTGCTTTCCGGAATATGTTTGAGTTAATGTGACTCGTCAAGATATCTGTGTAAATTATATGAATACTGATGTGCTACTTACTATGTCAGTTGATCTTTTACTTGAATTCTATCACCTAAAATTTTTGGTTGCTTGATCACAGATTCCAGGCTTTAGTTCCCAAAATAATCGGCCTCGACAACCATCTAGGTAAGATGCTGGTAAAGTGTGCAGAATTAATTGTATTGGATAATATCTGTAAGTGTGCATTGATGAATAAAAACTGTTATACTTAAAGCGAAAACCATAAGATCAGTTTCAACTGAATATGTAAGTTTTCCAAAAGGAACTGAATAAAATAGATACAAGTACATAAACTCAGCCAAAGTCATCTTATATGTGTCATTACACTAAGTGCCTAAGCAGATCATACTAACCCAAGCAAAGGTTGGAAAGCATACAGTAGCCATTTTTTATTGTAATTATGCATGTCCAGAAAACTTCTTTCTGCATATGATCTTTCTTCTATCTAGCATGTAAATTATGCTGAGCATTGCACTGTGAGCTATTAGCATGACACTGCATGGGACAACTCAATAAGTAGTGCTACATCACAACAATTTAAATCGATGCAGGTTGTCATCAGAAGCGGCTGGCTTTCCTAATCAACAACATGACATTGCTCAACAAAATTTTCTGACCAACAACTTGATTCCACAGAACTCTGCAACTACTCCTGGATACTCGACTAACCATAACCAGCAATCACTCAAGTACTGTATCTTATGAAACAGAAATCATCTTATGACCTGCGATTTATGCAGTCTAAGCTATACTAATTTGTTTGTTTGCTATACACCAGGAATGCAGCTGAGAAAGGAATGCAAGCCAGTGATCTACTTTTGGCTAAGGTTAGCCATTTTCATTATCTAGTTACTAGTTACAGCTACATGGATAAAATTTTAATCAGTAAAAGGCAGTATTTGTTCATGTTGCCTATTTTGTCCATATGTAGGCCTGGTTTCACAGCATTCAACCAATGACTAGAAGCCGGTCTTCAGAACTAAGGCATGAATTTCCAATTCCATGTGCATTATTACCTTTCTAGCTCAATTTTATGCTTGGTTCAATTATCTCTTAAGTCTGAAATTTAGCCATCTTTTGCAGGAGGAGGTATGCTGCAATGCAGAGTAATGTGGCACCGATAACCACAGGAACAATTGAAGCAACTAACCAATTGAGACAAGATTTTACAAACACAAACACCACAAACAGTACGCCAATGAGCACTACACCCATTCAGACTCCTACATTTGTATCTCCTTCAGGTTCATCAACGTCCCCTTTGGATAATCCACATATGGTAGCACATGATACTGTTACCTCGGTGGTGAGCATGCTCAAGGATACACTCGAGCGCAAGAAGCTTGCCAGCCATGCTAACAAGGACACCTCACATGGCAATTCTTTAGGATTTTACGACAATCAGCAGTTTCAACAGAACATTCTTGGAGTTACAGATATCTTTCCTCTGGTGACAACTGCCGATGTTCAGGACTCCCTGAAAGTCGAGAGGCCCACGGAACCAAACACTGGGAACTTTGTTGCTCCTGCAAACCAGGTTTGGATCAGTGCAGCGTCTCGAGAGCCTTCACAGAGTGGATCATCCACTGCTATTACGGCTCATTCAGCTGGATTTGAAGTATTGGATGACCTACCTCCCATGGAGCAAGCACTATCTGTGTGTGAGAGCACTAGAAGAAATGCTGCAAATGGGACAGCTGACTGCAGATCAAAAGGCAAAGGTACTTCTACCAATACACTTAGCCCCAAGCTATACCAAACCTCTACTTAGCCACTTATGTGAACGCATATTAGCACAATGAATGTGATAGATTTCTTGAGCTCTACTCTAAAATTGTCATTGTCATCATGCCATTGGTGAATAACATTATGTATATATTTTTCAACAATGCACAGAGTGCAGAGAGAGGGTACTAAAAGATAATTTGAAGGATGACAGAAAGGTAAGATCTGTTTCATATTTCTGGAACGCAGAAAACTTCCTCTCATAGCATATGTTAATATGTTCATCTTACTCATTGACAGAAAGGGACACTAACTCGAATGGGATCCATCTCATCAGAACAAGCAGGTAAATCCAACAGTTTCCTTGTAGGCACCAGATGTTTGGCATATGACTGCAAAGAATTACTTACTAGACACATCACACATGCTTATAGATTGGACGAAACATGAAGCGATGGAAATGTCATATGCTTCAACTTGCATAGTATTTTCTTTATTATTTAATCACTGAAAGCCCTAACTAGTTGGCTTTTGCAGTTGATAAAGGAGATCCTACAAAGAAACGCAGGGTTGAGCGCTCACACAAGTATGTATATGCATTTTGGTTCTCAGTTTCTAGGCTTGTTTAGTAGTATGTTCTATATGTATTGTGTTTTACTGCTAATCTAATAAGCAAAGGGCACGAACAAATATAAGGCATATGCTCCTACCAAAACGGTACTATGTGGCCTGTTCATTACCCTGCTCTCTAGTCTTGATTGACCATTCCTTTTTAACTCCTGAAGCTTTGAATGGTTCTTGAGCAATTGAGTCCTCCCTTGCACCAGCATGTGATGTTGGATTCTGTTTTTATGGTTCAGAATGGCAGAAGCAAAGGAAAGAAGCTCCACACCAGTAATACCATCCGATATGCAGGCAGTACTTAAGCGTTGTGAAACTCTAGAGAAGGAGGTCCGGTCACTAAAGCTTAACTTGTCATTCATGAACCGGTGAGTAGATGTCCGCCACTCTGGGGCACCGATGTTTCCGAGGCACATTCTTGTCATAAATTCATAATTACACTAGCCACATTTCTGATTCCGTTACCCCAATCATCCTAATGTGATTGCAGGAAGGATTCAGAACAGACCAAGCAAATCGAGGAGCTTCAGAAGCAAAACGAGCACCTGATGGAAGAGAAGGAGCGGCTGCTAGAAGAGATCGAACAAATCGTCTCCGACACCACATGATCACCCAATCCTTTGCCACTCATTTCCCTGTACTAACAGCAGCAGACTTGAGAAGTCCTAGATATACAAATACACATTCAATCCAAAGTAAGGGGCAGCAGAATTACAGCGCCGACCTGAATGTACCATTCTTTTCATGTTACTATCCTAAGTTAACATATACATCAACAAGCAAGTGATTGAGGATTGCATTTTACTTCCATTTTGCAATTCATATGATAGCTAAAACTGATCATAGAAAAGCGAGAAATAGCATCCCATGACCAAGAAATACAAGATGTTCAGAAATCAGGACTTGGAACTATATTGATTGGAGGTTAATTCAGATAAAGGAGCATCGCATTTCATCATTCCAAACACTTGTACTCACGCACACATTACATCTCCATGAAGCCCATCTCAATCGCTAGAACTACCGATCTAACAGAGAAAGAACTAGAAATTGCACATGAAGCGAGCACCTCTCACTCAGTGCTTGTTCCTTGGCGAGGTCCTCCTCGCCCCGGCCACTGGTGTGGAAGCCGCCGCCGCTGCAGCCTTCCTCCTCGGTGAGGTCCTCGCCGGCGTCCCAGCAGCTGTCGTGGAAGCCGCCGCGGTAGCCTTCCTCCTCGGTGAGGTCCTCGCCGGTGACGCAGCCGCCGGCTTCTGCTTCTTCTTCGTCTCCCCCTCCTGCTGCAGCACCGCCATGCGGTCGAACTCGTCACCGAGCTTCCTCGCCCGCTTCCTCTTGGCTGCCGCAGCGATGGTCGCGAGAGCCTCCTCCTCGTTGCCCTCCTCCTGCTCCGACTCACCAGATTCCAACTCCTCGTCCACGACCACTCGCTTCAAGATCCGCTCCTGGGCCTCGGCCTCCTCCTCGTCCGAGTCGCCCTCGTCGTCGTCGGAGCCCAGCGCTGCGAGCGAGGCGGGCTTCTGGCCTGCGGCGCGGGCCTTGGATGCCGCCCTAGCGTCGCGGCGGGCGCGGCGGCGGAGCTTGACGAGAGAGCCCTCGATGCGGCCCTGGAGACGGAGGCGCTTGGAGCTGAGGCCGCCCATGGACCAGTGCGCCTCACGAGCCCAGGCGAGGAGCGGGTCGGTGACAGGCGCCGGCGGGTCGACGCGGTCGCCGGGGAAGAAGCGGGGCCGCGGGAGGCTGCTGCCGTAGAACCGACCGGGACCCAGAGCCACCACCATGATGATCCGATCTCAAGTCACCCTCTGCCTAGCTTCTTGATCCGATGATCTCTCTCTTCTCCACCCAGGTGTTTATAGGGGAAAGGAGCGCGTGGCGGGAAAGCCGAGAGGGGTTGGCGCCAAGAAAATGGCGGTAAAAGGAGCTTCTGCGCGGGAGGGTGTGGCGGCGTGTGAATGGAAATGGCGGGAGCCCCACCGATCCACTGGCACCGGCACAATAGGAGGCTGTTGTTGTATCTGTGCGGTTTTTTAGGTTGATTGTTTATGATTTACTAGTTAGAGATATGTGTGTTGTAATGGGTTATAAAAATAATGAGACGGAACTTATTACCTGATCAAATTCATACACCAAACATTAGAGAGCAAGCGACAGAGAGAAGGGTGGCCAAAATGCGCGAGAAGATGGGAAAAGTGGAGGGGCGGGTGGTTGTATCCTGAGAGAGGGGAGGAGGAGAGAGACGAATGATGCAGATCAAATTGAATGGCTGAGAAGAGAGGGGAGGAGAATGGACCAACCAACTTACACCTTTATAATAGTAAAGATGGTTTAAATATTTTAATTCTAACTATTAGTGAGAGGTAGTACATAGAGAAAAATTGTCGCATGTGATTTTAACCGGTACAGCTGAATTCGGTACACTTTTTACTATAATTTTCCCTTTAACCTCGTCTTGAAAAAATACATTATTTAAAAACTAATTACTATAAACAGTACAAATATAAACCAACTTTAAGTCCAAAATAACCCGGCCATGTCTCTATGCAACTGGCCCCACTTGGAAGGCCCTTCTCTCTGTGCAGCGGGTCCCACACTCCCACCTCGGAGGCTCTACGCCTCTCTCTATGCAAGTGGGCCCCATGTCCGGACCAACTCGAAATATCATCATTCGCGGACCGCAGTGCAGGATGATACAACCGTAGCAATGCAATGCAACGCAATGTGCAGCCTGGTTAGTATCTGTTAGGAAACTTTGGCCTGGGCTTGAAGCCTTGGGCCATGATGGGCACCTCACCACTAGATTATAAATAAGGAGTACTATTTGCTATTTTGATATACGGAATCAGAAAAAACAAAGCAATAAAAAAGATCAGGGGTTCTCTTTATCTCTCTGTGTTTTCAATCTAGTATTTCTGTCTTCTATGATTGATCTGGTTTTGCATAGCAGAGGAATCGATCGAACTGGTCGCCAGCGACAGTTTATCAACACGTTATCAACACGAATCGCTCCGGTGAATTGAAAGGTAATCATCAAAGCATTAGTAGATTGAATTGTTTATATCTAGATCACTCTAAATTCGCAGATTTTGCTTTCTAGATTATTTTTCTACGGTGCAAATCCACTCTAATCTACCACGAGCAGACTTGAAGTCGCCGGCATAATGTCGATCGGTAGATTACATGAAAGAGTAGATGTTGATTACACTGTGGATTGAAACAAAAAGAAAAAAATCCGTGTACGGCCCACCCGTCGGCGGTACGTACGGCCACCGACCTCCTCTGCGCGGCACAGGCGTCACCGACTGCCGTCGGCCTCCTATCTTGCTTGCCGCCCAAGCATCGTCGGCCGTCGTCGGCTTCCCTTGTGCGCCACAAGTCGCCACCTGGGGTCGCTGAGCGCCGCCGCCCACGCACCACCAGCGCCGCCGCATCGCCTCGGGTTTCGCGGCGTGCCGCCCCGCACGGCCGCCCGAATCGCTTTGGCTTCCGCCGCTAGCCGCCCGACGGCCACCTCGACCTCCGCGCCACGCCGACTCAGACGACGGCCGCCAAGCCCGGCTGCCCCAGTGCCGCTGAGCTCCGCTCGGCCGACCGCCGACTCCGTGCCGACACCGCCGACCAGCCGCTGCCGACCAAGCCAAGGCCGATCGCCCGACACCGAGCTCCGCTCGACCAGCAGAGCTCGGCCGACCCCGCCGTAGAGGTCGATCGATGTCGCCTCGCCCCTGCCCGAACGCTGCAAAGCGGAGCGGCGGCACCCGACCGCCAACCTGAAACCTGGGCTTGAGCTTGAAGCCTTAGCCCATGATGGACACCTCAACACTATGCTATAAATAGAGAGTACTATTGGCTATTTTGATATACGAAATCAGAAAAGAAAGCAACAAAGAAAAAACAGAAGTTCTCTCTATCTCTGTATTTTCAATCTATTGTTTCTATCTTCTGTGATTGATCTGATTTTGCATAGCAGATGAATCGATCGGAGTGGTCACCAGCGACGGTTCCTCAACAGTATCGTCGCAACGGCGTTGTTAGCATTGCCGTATTCTCTTGGCGTATCCTTTATTTATTGCTGTCTTGGTGTGTTAGTTATGACTGGTTTGTTATGGACATGTATCTTTTGTACGTGTGTATATATACGCAACCAATGATCAATACAATTGTGGTTGCATCAATTCATCTCTCTGACGCTCCGCATGGTATCAGATTCCTTTACATCCTAGACCTATACATCTTCCGTTGCCATTCATTGCTCAATGCCTCGTGCGACAATGGGTTGCCTCCTTTCTGCTGAAAAAAATGCACAGCGGAACATGAGAAACCTGAATGGATAGCTGAAAATATTACGCAGCTAGGGAAATGCCCTGGTTTCCATCTTA